>OX244044.2:27026105-27613646 GCA_945859785.2 Tridacna gigas
CATAAATTTGGTTATGTAATTTCTTTTGACATGCTACCTTTTTTTTTTTAGCTCACCTGGGCACGAAGTGCTAAGGTGAGGTATTGTGATCGGTCGTTGTCCGGCGTCCATCTGTCCATCCATCTGTCCGTCTGTCCACAATTCCTTTAAACATCTTCTCCTCCTAAACCACTGGGCCAATCTTGATGAAACTTGGCAGGGATGTTCCTTGGGTGAAGCTCTACCAAAGTTGTTCAAGAGATTGAATTCCACCCATAACTGTGGTTGCCATGGCAACAGAAAGGAAAAAAATAGAATCTTTGAAAATCTTCTTCTCTGATTCTATGAAAGACAGACTTTATTTTTATAATAACATTTAATTTATTGTCTGGAAGTGCTTTCAGTTTGGAGAAAGCTAAAATTCTGTTGTCTGGTAAGAGTTACAAGGTGAGGTGTTAAGTTTTGAGTCACATTTATTTTGTCATCTGCAAATGCTTTCTATTTGGACAAGTCTAAAATTTTGTTGTTTGCTATACAGTTAATAGACTTGTCAGGCTCTTATCATAGATTACTTTTTTGAAAAAAATTGTGTCAAAAGGAGCAACTGCTTGTAACAATAAAATATTCCTTTACCATAGGCATTTTGAAAATTTTCAGTCACATATATTTTGTCATCTGCAACTGCCTTCAATTTGGACTAGTATAAAATTTTGTTGTTTGGTAAAGAGTTAAACGTTTTTCTACCCCTTCAAAGAAAAATCCTATGATTGGAATCATGTTTGATATGTCGTCTGCAAATAATTTTAATCTAGACAAATCTAAAATTTTGTCATCTATTAGAGAGTTTACCACACAATCTCGAGTTTTAACAACCCAGAGAAAAAAAACTTGTCTGCAAAATTTTAATGCTTTCAATTTGAACAACTTCTACACTTTTGTCTGTCTGGTAAATGTTTCTCCTTTCCATTACTTAACTTATAGATATAACCATTTACCACGCAATCCCGTGTGGTAAATGTTTCTCCTTTCCATTACTTAACTTATAGATATAACCATTTACCACGCAATCCCGTGTGGTAAATGTTTCTCCTTTCCATTACTTAACTTATAGATATAACCATTTACCACGCAATCCCGTGTGGTAAATGTTTCTCCTTTCCATTACTTAACTTATAGATATAACCATTTACCACGCAATCCCGTGTGGTAAATGTTTCTCCTTTCCATTACTTAACTTCTAACCATTTACCACGCAATCCAGTGTTTCAATGACCCTGAGAAAGAAGCCTTTTGAAAACATGGTGGGAAAAGGAGAAAATGCTTATAAGCAGCATTTTCTCATCTTCCCACAACATTTTATACACTATCAAAAGAAGAAACTGCAATTGAAGATACATTCAGTTTGTCGTCTGCAAATGCTTTCAAATTGGTTCAGTGTACCATTTTGTTGTTTGATGAAGAGTTAATGGTTGTTTTGTTTCAGGTTTAACGGACAACCAGTGCATGGTGCACAGGCAGTGGTTGATATACATTACAGGGCATGTTACGAACTGTTTCCCGATGTATTACTGGTAAGGGTGAGAAATTTACTTCAACGTTGAATATTTTTTCCATTATGTGACTATGTGCTATACAGTCCCCAGTTTTAACAACCCTGTGAAAAAAAAAGCTTTCTGAAAATGCTGTAGGAAAAGGAGAAAATGCTGGTAACCACTATTTACCCTTTAAATCCTTAACCCTTTACCACACAATCCCAACTTTCAACGACCATGATGTTGAAGCCTTTTGAAAACATTGTGGGAACCAGCATTTTCTCCTTTTCCCACAATGTTTTCTACCCTTTCAAAGACCAATCACATCTTTTGAGCCACATTGAAATTGTGGTCTGCAAATGCTTTCAGTTTTGAAGGGTCTAAAATTTTGTTGCGTAGTAAAGAGTTAAATAGCTATGCGCAATTCACTGACCTTTTGCAAACAATGTAGATCAAGATCAGACTGCACAGGATGTGCAGCCTGATCTTTGATCTACACTGCAATAAGGAGGTATTTGTCTTAAGGTTTAAAATAACAGTCATGTTTTTACTATCGGCTTGAAAGTTTTAAGTTTTTGATCAGGATACAGGTTAAAAAAAAATCCCATCATTTGAGCTACATTTCATTTTGTTGCCTGCAAATGCTTTTAATTTGGATGAGTCTAAAATTTGTCATTTGGTAACAGTAGTCATGGAGTGAACTTTACCAAACGACATAATTCTGGACTTGTTCGAAATGAAAGAATTTCCAGACGGCAAATTAGATGTGGCTCTAATGATGGGATTAGTCAGTGACAGGGAAGAAAACATTGTGGGAAAAGGAGAAAATGCTGGTTACCAGCATTTTCTCCTTTTTACACAGTGTTTTCAAAAGGTTTTTAGCTCCACTGGCCGAAGGCCAGCGGGCTTATGTCATGGCCCGGTGTCCGTCGTGCGTCCGTCCGTCCGGTCGTCCATGCGTCAGTCCGTCCGTCCGTGCGTTAACTTTTATTTCAAACATCTTCTTCTCTGAAACTACCCATCCGATTTTCACGAAACTTCACAGAAATGATCCTGACATGGTCCTCTTCAGAATTTCTTGAAAGAATTTGATTCCTTCAAAAACTCTGGTTGCCATGGCAACAAAACTGAAAAATATTGGAAATCTTTAAAAATCTTCTTGTCTGAAACCATAAGGCATAGGGCTACCAAATTTGGCATGTAGCTTTATGTAGTAGACCTCTATCAAGTTTCTTCAAATTATAGCCCTGGGGTCAAAATTGGCTCTGCCCCAGGGGTCACAAGTTTTACATAGGCTTATATAGAGAAAACTTTAAAAATCTTCTTGTCTGAAACCATAAGGCATAGGGCTACCAAATTTGGCATGTAGCTTTATGTAGTAGACCTCTATCAAGTTTCTTCAAATTATAGCCCTGGGGTCAAAATTGGCTCTTCCCCAGGGGTCACAAGTTTTACATAGGCTTATATAGAGAAAACTTTAAAAATCTTCTTGTCTGAAACCATAAGGCATAGGGCTACCAAATTTGGCATGTAGCTTTATGTAGTAGACCTCTATCATGTTTCTTGAAATTATAGCCCTGGGGTCAAAATTGGCTCTTCCCCAGGGGTCACAACTTTTATACATAGGCTTATATAGAGAAAACTTTAAATATCTTCTTGTCTGAAACCATAAGGCCTAGAGCTACCAAATTTGGCATTTAGCTTGATCTAGTTGGAGTCTACCAAAAGTGTCCAAAGTATAGTCCTGGGGTCAATTTGGCCTCATACTTGGAGGGGGGGGGTTCACAAGATTTACATAGGCTTACATAGGGAAAACTTTTAAATCTTGGTGTACACAGCCATAAGGCTTAGGCTACCAAATTTTGCATATAATTATAGCATTATTTAGTGGACAGTTACAAAGAGGGCCCAAGTTACAGCTCTAGGATCAAGTTTGGCCCTGCACCAGGGATCACAAGTTTTACATGGGTTTATGGAGTGAAAAGTTCAGAAACCATCTTGTTACCAGCCATAAGGCCAAGAATTCCCACATTTGGCATGTTATTCTTCTAATACAATATTCCCCATTTAGTCAGACTGTAGCCATGAGGTCAAAGTTTTATAAGGGCTTATATAGTGAAGACTTTTCTTCGTGGTTTATATTTATAAGCCAGTGGAGCGATACAGGGCCATCATGGCCCTCTTGTTTTTTTTCCCAGCGTCATTAAAAGTTGGGATTGTTTCGTAAAGGGTAAACTCTTTACCTAAACAACAGAATTTTGGTTTCAACCAGAATGAAAGAATTTGCAAACAACAAACGAAATGTAGTGCAAAAAATGGTGGTTTCTGTCTTTTATAGGATAGAAAGCATATTGGGAAAAGGAGAAAATGCTAGTTACCTGCACTTCTCCTTTCTCTACAGTGTTTTCAAAGGGCCTCTTTCTTGGGGGGTGTTAAAACTCAGGATTATGTGGTAAAGGGTTAAGGATTCAATTATGCACAGTACAGCATAAAAAACCAAATCAACTATTTCTGAAGACAAAACACCAGAACATGCAAAATAAAACAAGTACAATGGCGAAAAAAGTGATTTGAAGTGAGAAAAAAAACTTCTAAGATACCATTAGAAAAAACAATCGATACCCTTAAATGTAGTAATTTTGTTTGTAATTATCTTTTTTTATTCGGCGTAAGGCTGTAATTATAGAGATGTGAAGAGGGCCGAATTTCTTCGTGTAATCATTGTTTAAAACTTGGTGATTGGTAATCAAACGCTGGTTCATGAGGAATACCCATAAATTTAGGCCTGGAAATTATAGCTCTTTTTCTTGCAATGATTGTATAAAAGAGAGATTGAAAAAGTCTGTACATAAATTTTGTTATGTAATTTCTTTTGACATGCTACTCTTTTTTTTTACTTAACCCTTTACCACACGACAAAATTTTAGCCTTATCCAATTTGAGAGCATTTTCAGACAACAAAATAAATGTTACTCAAAAATTGAAATTTGTTTTAGGAAGGGTAGAAAACATTGCAGGAAAAGGAGAAAATGCTGGTTACCAGCATTTTCTCCTTTCCCCACAATGTTTTCAAAAGCTTTCTTTTTCAGGGTCGTTAAAAGTCGGGATTTTGTGGTAAAGGGTTAACCCTTTACCACTCAATCTCAAGTTTTAATGACCCCAAGGAAGCAGCCTATTGAAAACATTGTGGGAAAAGGAGAAAATGCTGGTAACCAGCATTTTCTCCTTTTCCCACAATGTTTTCTGCCCTTCCCAAAACAAATTTTAATTTTTCAGTCACATTTGTTTTGTCATCTGTAAATCTTTCAATTTTGACTAGCATAAAATTTTTTCAATTGCTAAAAAGCACAGTTAAAAAATCAAACCTACCTGATGAAGAGTGTACTTTTAACTGTCACCAAACAACCATAGTTTTAATGTCTTTGAAGGAAAAGGGTTTTCTAAACATCGTTGAAAAAAGGTTAACCCTTTACCGCACAATGACACCTTTTAACGACCCTGGGGAAGAAGCTTTTTGAAGCATATTTTTTTCTTCCCTATCAAAGGAAAATTCTACCATTTGAGCCACATGGAAATTGTTGTCTGCAAATGCTTTCAATTTGGACAGGGGTAACATTTTGTCGTCAAGTAAAGGGTTAAAGTACTCTACCTTTAACTCTAAGACAGGTTGCATTATTTGTACCTCATTTAACCCTTTACCAGATGACATCGTTTAAGCCTTGTTCAAATTGAAAGCAGTTGCAGACGACAATTTCAGTGTGGCTCAGATGGTAAAATCTTTCTTTGATAAGGTAGAAAACATTGTGGGAAGGGGATAAAATGCTGGTTACCAGCATTTTCTCCTGTACCTACATTGTTTTCAAGAGGCTTCTCTCCCACAGTTGTTAAAAGGCGGCATTGTATGGTAAATGGTTAATTTGTTGTCTGCAAATGTTTTTGAATTTGGACATGTCTAAAATTTTGTTGTCTGGTTAAGGGTAAAGCCAGAGTCTACTGGACAACAAGTTGATAGAATCCTTTACCAAACAAGCCCTGGTTTTCACGACCCTGGAAAAGAAGACTTTTGAAAACATTGTTGGAAAAGGAGAAAATGCTGGCAACCAGCATTTCCACCTTTTCCAACAATGTTTTCTGCCCTATCAATGAGCTAAAGCTGATTGGTGCCAATGTTGTATTTTTTGTCTGCAGATTATTTGAATTTGAAAGACTCTGAGATACGCTGTCTGGGAAAGGGTTAAAGCAACCACATATGAAAAGTAGAATTTGGTTCAAAATGATGGGTTAGTGTTCGAAAAGTATAAAGCAATGTGAGAAAAGGAGAAAATAATGGCCACCAGCATTTTCACCTTTTTCCGTAATGATTTTAAAAACCCTCCTCTTCAGGGTTGTTGAATTCAAGATTTTTTGGTAAAGATTGGCTTTATTTACTTTGAATCATTACTTTTCTACAATTTCTCTGCAACTCTGTTCCTTTATTCCAGGTGACCAATGCAATCAGAAATTCCTTGAGAGAAAACCCTTCAGGTCAGCCAGAGGATGGTCCTATTGGATTAAGTTTAGCTCTGTCCCCGGCTGCATCGAGTTATACACTGTCAAAAACGGCCATTACTAATGCTTCATTTAGGGCAAAAAAGTTACCAGGTATGGACAATTACCAATATATTATGGGGTTTTGATTTTGGAAATCTAGATTGCAGAAATTTTTCTGCACAGATTGTTTTTCCATTTAACTTATTACCAAACAATCCATGGTTTTAACAAACCTTAGGAAGAGGCCTTTGAAAAACTTTATGGGAAAAGGAGAAAATGATGGTAATTATTTTGGAAACCTAGAATATTTAATTTTTACAGCACAGATTTTTTCCAGTTTAGCCTGTTTTGACACAACCATGACTTTTAAAAAGCTTTCCTTCAACAGTGTTTGAGAGCAATGTCGTAAAAGGAACAATATAGCTCAGTACCGTTCAGGCCATTGCTCCATTTCTTACTCCAATTGTGCTGTGTCCATTGTGCATTATCAGCTCATATCATTTGGGTATTGTAGAGGCCACATTTTGAGTCCAGTGCTCCTGAAACCTGTTCAGAATGATTATTTTTATAATGTCTCAGATCAGTTTGAAAATGTATTGTGACTTGTTAGGTTCAGAACGTATATCATTTGATCAATCTTAGAAAACCTTGTGTTCAGTCTAGAGACTCCATTTCCTACTAGACATCTAACAAGTTCTTATGAGAACTCTCAAGTTTCTCTAAATATGGGTCACGTTTGTCGTCCAATATTTATGAAACTTGCTCAAAATGTTTGTCAAGATCATATCCCAGAGGAGTTTGAAAAATGGTCACTTCTGATCAAAAGTATGTCACTTGATTAAATCCTAGAACAGCCATGTGTACAGTATAGAGGCTAATTTTTCGGTCCCATATTCATGATATTTTTTTCTTTTCTGAATGATTTTTGAACAGATAAGGAGATGAGTTTCCTCAGGTCAAGAGGTTGAATTGAGCCTTTTCGAAACAAGTCAGTTATAAAACAGCCCTAAGGAAGATAGCTTTTGAAAAAATTGTGGGAAAAGGAATGTGCAGGCATCCAGCATTTTCTCCCTTCCCATCAATTTTTGCTCCTCTATTAAGAAACACATGCATTAGGCCTACATTTTATTTGTTGCATGCCAATGCTATCAGTATAGAGAAGGGAGGCCTGGTATTTTTTGTTCCAGGTAAAGTGTTAAACCCTTCACCACACACTCTCAAATTTTAACCCTTTACTACACAATCCTGAGTTTTAAAAAAGGCTATTGAAAACATTGTTGGAAAAGGAGAAAATGCTGTTAACCAGCATTTTGTCCTTTTCCAACGATGTTTTCTACCATATCGAAGACAGAAATCATCACTTGAGCTACATTTATTTTGTCGTCTGCAAATGCTTTCAATTTGGTCAATACTGCCAGTAAAACTTTTTGTTTGATTGTTCAAACTGATCCGAGACATTATAAAAATAATCATTCTGAACAGGTTTCAGGAGAACTGTTAACAACCCTGAGAAAAAAAGAAAATTCAAGAATATGGTTGGAAAAGGAGAAAGTGCTCGCATTCAGAATTTTCTCCTTTTCCCACTATGTTTACTATCCATTTGATGACAAATTCCATTTTTTCAACCATCTTGATTTATTGTCTGCAAATTCTTTCAATTTGGAGAGGTCTGATATTTTGTCGTTTGATAAAAGAGTTAAACCCTTAAACCTTTAAAGCACATGACCCTGGAAAAAAAGATTTTGAAAACATTGTGAGAAAAGGAGAAAATGCTGGTAACCAGCATTTTCTCCTTTTCCCACAATGTTTTCTACCCTATTAAGAGAAAATTGCATCATTTGAGCCACATTAAAATTGTTGTCTGCAAATGCTTCCAATTTGGACAAGGCTAAAATTTTGTCGTCTGGTAAAGAGTTAATAATCTTTCATTTGCAGATGATATACCGTTGGTACAATCTGATGAAGCAAACAAACTACCTACCATCGATGAAGATGAAATTTCCAAAATAAAGGTAACGAAAGGGAAACATGTGAAGAAAGACAAAGGAGAGAAAACAAAAACAAGGAATATTTCAGAGCCAGGTTCACGAATGAATGGAGATTCTACAGACAGTGTACAAGTTTCTGTCACTAGAGGGCAGCAGAGGACTGTTGTGGATACCATAGAAATGACGGCATTCAGTAAAAGGGATGGAGAATCGTTAAATGTCACTGTCTCACCATACCAAGCTAAACATACATCTCCTAATGTGAAATCTGCAAGTGTTATGAAGCAGAGTGTTTCGAATAAAGACTTGAAGAGTACGAAATTATCGGCAAGTAGCGGACATTCCAGAAATCCGTCTGCTGGTTCAGGGGAGTCTGAAAACCACAGTACAGACTTGTAACGGTTATTGTATTATAAAAATTAACTATTTGCCAAACGACAAAGGTATAGGCACATTCAAATTGAAAGCATTTGCAAATGCCAAATAAAATGTTGCTCAAATGATGATTTTTGTCTCTGAAACGGTAGAAATCATTGTTAGTTAAGGAGAAAATACTGGTTACCATAAATTTTCTGCATTTCCCACAATGTTTTCAAAAGCTTTTTTATTAGGGTCATTGAAACACAGGATTATTTGGTAATGGGTTAAACATTTATGCAATACCAATTTTATTTTTGGGGTGTGCTGTGTAGTTAGTTTCATGATTTAGGACATTGTAACCCTATTCTTAACAATCTTTCTCCAAGGATTGGAAAATGTTGAGAAAAGGAGAACATGCTGAGAACCAGCGTTTTTCCTTTTCCCACAAGGTTTGCTACCCTTTCAAAGAAAAAAACAAACATTTTAGAAGCATTTTACATGTTGTTTCTTAACCCTTTACCTTACAATTGTGACTTAATAACCCTGAGAGAAAAGGCGTTTGAAAACATTGTTTGAAAAGGAAAAAAATGCTGCTAACCCACAATGTTTTGTACCCTTTCCAAAACAATTCTCAAATTTTTAGCCACTTTTATTTTGTCTTCTGCAAATGCTTTCATTTTGGACTAGTTCAGAATTTTGTTGTCTGGTAAAGCATTAATGCATCAAATAGGAACAAAACTAACAGTTTGTTGTCTGACTAAAATAGATTTGTATTCTAGTAGCTGCAAGTTTTATCTTCACTGGCAGCTCTTGTTGCATGAGAATTTCCTTGGATAAGGTACTTCAAATGCCCTAGTGTGGCACCAATAAAATCCAGAAAATATATCCTTGCATGAAACCTAACCCTAACTCTTTACCACACGACATAAATGAAGACTTGTCCAAACTGAAAGCATTTACAGATGACAGTTTAAACGTGAGTCAAATGATAGAATTGGTCTTTGATAGGGTAGAAAAATTAGAAAATGCTTGTTACCAGGATTTTCTCCTTTTTTCACAATGTTTTCAAGAGGCTTCTGTCTCTGGATCTTTAAAAGTCAGGATCGTGTAGTAAAGGGTTAACCCTTTCCCAAACGAGCCCTGGTTTTCACGTGTCTGCAGTACAAGTCTTTTGAAAACACTGTGGGAAAAGGAGAAATTGCTCGTTACGAGCAATTTCTCCTTTTCCCACAGTGTTTTCTACCCTTTTTGATAACTTTCTGCCATTTTCATCAAATTTAAAATTGTTGTCTGCAAACTCTTTCAATTTGGACCAGTCCAAAATTTGTCGTTTGGGAAGGGGTTAAAGCACCAAGAACACCCACTGGACATTTTCAGTCAAGGATAAGACCAAGACAATTGCAATTTTGTGGTTGCTTTTTTTCTAAAGTATTTCAGGAAAGCAGACAGTGTAAACTAAAGATAAGACTGCATGTTTTGTACTGTCTAATCTTGACCTACACAAGGCAAAAAAACAACCATAGTAGTGAAAGGGGCTTTAAGGGTTGAAAATTGTTGAAAATAACATAAAATATTTAAAGATAAGCATTTCATTCAGTTTTTAACCCATTTCATCTTTGTTTTATCAAACTGTAATCATTCTTGTATCCTCATGCCAAATGTTGCCCCTGACAGGTGCATAGCTTACAACTGAAAGAAAATGCATTTCTTTTTCTGTTGTGATGTTTCCGGTTTTAAATTCTTTAATTTAATTACTAGTGATAAATTTATGTATCCCTTACACCATATGTATTGGTAATTTAACAAAGTTTATACAGCTGAAAAAATTCTAAACCATTCTACAACCAATCAGATTTTAACACCATTTTTTTTTTTCTCTTTGGTTGTAAGGATGTATCTTTAATGAGACAGATTTGTTGATGTACATATACCAGCATACTACTTGCACTTGCATCTCCATGATGAACAAGAGTATAAAAAAGAAATATTTGGACTTAATGTTGTTGAAATGGATCACATTGTACCAATGAAAGTGAACAAAATGTACTTCCTTGTATAATCTGAAATACCTGAATAGATAGGAAAGCAAATCTTTGTTTGTGCCTAGTTCTTTCTTTGTGGTGCCTATATGTATCTGAATATTATGCCTGTATTTATATTCTGTTATTTATAGACTGTATTTTAGAATCTGTAGAATTCAGGTCATAATGATGAAGGTTGGGGAGTATATAGTTTTTATACAGTGTACATTAAAATCTTTTCATACAGTGTACATTAAAATCAGACTGCATGTGTAATATTATCTTTAACCCTTTACTAAACAATCCAGTGGTTTTTCGATCCTAGGGAAGAAGAACTTTGAAAACACTGTAGGAAAAGAAGAAAAATGCTGGTAACTAGCATTTAGTCCTCTGTCCCAAGATTTTTCTTTCCTTTCGAAGATGAATCCCATCGTTTGAGCCATAATTATATTGTTGATTGCAAAGGTTTCCAAATTGCATAAGTCTAAATTTTACTGTAAGGAGTTAACCCTTTCCCAAACAAGCCCTGGTTTTCACGTGTCTGCAGTACAAGTCTTTTGAAAACACTGTGGGAAAAGGAGAAATTGCTCATAACGAGCAATTTCTCTTTTTCCCACAGTATTTTCTACCCTTTTGGAGAACTCTCTGCCATTTTCATCAAATTTAAAATTGTCGTTTGCAAACTCTTTCAATTTGGACCAATCCAAAATGTGTTTTTGGGAAAGGGTCAATCTCCACTGTCAAATAATTCATGAGATAATCTGGCGAGAAAATGCCTTGCATATACAAAACTTGAGTCAAAACTGATGACTGAAAATGTTCATTTGATTTATTTAGGAATCTAGGGCTGAAAGTTCCGTAAATTGGCGTGAGTTTGAGTCTATACAAATCTTCAGTATACAAATGTATTCCATGTTCAGCTTACTTCCTGTTGACCCATAACTATTTATTTTTGTGTCTCTTGAATACACTGAGGGAAAAGGAGACAGCCCAGCAGAAAGTGCTTGTAATTTAACAAGCAATTCTTACTTTTTCACACAGTATCTTCCATGAAAGTCAGAATATCATTTCCTTTATATTGTTTTCCTTTTTATCAGTTTCATTAGTGTTTTAGAGGTCTGGTGTTGGGACTGACCTTTGGCAGGGCCATACAGAGCCCAAGTCCTGTATTGATGAAATCCAAGAAAGATTATGAATAAGAGAACTGTTTTCCATGATGTGAGTGAAACATTGTTTAACTCCTTACCACACAATCCCGAGTTTTAACGACCCTGGGAAAGGGGCCTTTTGAAAACATTATGGGAAAAGAAGAAAATGCTGGTAACCAGCATTTTCTTCTTTTCCCACAATGTTTTCTACACTTCAAAAGAGAAATTTCAGTTTTTGATACACAATTAATTTGTCGTCTGCAAACTCTTTCAATTTGGACCAGCCTAAAATTTTGTCGTGAGGTAAAGAGTTAAAGCAGTGTAACACACTATTCAAAAAATAAGCTTCTATGTACACTTTGTTTACTTAACTTTTGTTATACTTCATTATTATATTCTTTATTAAAAGCCTTGAATTGGTTTGTACTGATTTTTAGTTCTTCATATCAGCTTGTTACTTGTAATCAATTAATCCTTTACAAAACATTCAAGAGTTTTAACATCCCTAAGGTAAAGGACTTTTGAAAACATTTTGGGAAAACAAGAAAATGCTGGTTAGCAGCATTTTCTTTTTTTCCACAATGTTTTCTCTCCTTTTGAAGATAAATTCTATCATTTTAATCCCATTTGATTTGTCCTCTAGAAATGCTTTCAACTTGGACATGTCTGAAATTTTGGCATCTGGTATAGAGTGAAAATACAATCCTGCATGGGGCAACTTTTGACATACATGTATTGTAGGAAATGCCTGTTTCAAGCGATAACTCTTTATCTAGAAAGGTTTTTGACATTGTTTTGTAACAATAAAGGAAAAAGGATGATCAGTTGTAAGTAGAGGACAAAAGGTGGAAAATTGTAACCAAAGGACAAAAGGTGAACAGTTGTAAGTAAAGTACAAAAGGTGGAAATTTGTATTAGCAGTTGTAAGCAAAGGACAAAGTTGGAATCTGTAAGCAAAAGGTAAAAGGTGGAGAATTATAACCAAAGGGCAGAAGGCAAACAGTTGTAAGCAAAGGATAAAAGGTAGAAATCTGTAAGCAAAGGACAGAGGTGAACAGTTGTAAGCAAAGGGCAAAAGATAGAAATCTGTAAGCAAAGGACAGAGGGTGAACAGTTGTAAACAGAGGACCAAAGGAAGAAATTTGTAAGCTAAGGACTAAAGGTGGAAAATTGCAATCAAAGGACTGAAAGCAAACAGTCATAAGCAAAGGACATATGTGGACGCTTGTAAAGAAAACACTCTGGTTCAGAAATGTAAGCAAACGGTAGCAAGTTGTTAGCAAACAGCAAAAGGTGTGGAGTTGTAAGCCAAGGCCAATAGTTGGACAGCTGTAGGCATAGGACATGAGATGGACAGTTGTAATCAAAGGATAAAAGATTTTGATTTGTTGTTGAAAGAAAATGGAAGACAGGTTGAAGCAAAGAAGAAAATATGATAAGTTGTTATCATGAGACAAAAGATGGAGAGGTGTAAGTAAAGGACAAAAGGTGCAAATTTGTTAGCAAAGAACAAAATGTCTAGAGTTGTATGCAAAAGACAAAGGGCTGGCAGCTGTAAGCACATGGCAGAAGGTAAACAATAGTAAGCAGTGGATAAAAAAGGTGAAGAACTCTAAGCGAGGAGAAAAAGGTAAAGACTTTTAAGAGGTAAACCTCACAGACAAAAGATGTGAAGTTATAGGCAAAGAAAAAATGCCGACAGTTGCAAGCAAAAGACAAAATATATGAACCATGCTCCAGCAAAAAGGGGCTTAATGCATCTCCGTAATGCATTGT
The DNA here is from genome assembly GCA_945859785.2 of Tridacna gigas. Taxonomy (NCBI): domain Eukaryota; kingdom Metazoa; phylum Mollusca; class Bivalvia; order Cardiida; family Cardiidae; genus Tridacna; species Tridacna gigas. Next base: position 27,039,440 of record OX244044.2, read on the forward strand.
TCCAATCAAGCCATCACATAGTTATTGATCCATAATAACCACTTTTTTAATAACCAACGTAATCCTGAGGTAGACTGGTCCTTGAACATACAAAAACTTGAGCAGTAGTGAAAATTTTCAGGCCAGGTCAGCCTGCAGAGTCCATGCAGGCTGACCTGGGTCGATACTTTTGGCAGATGCATTAAGCCACCTTTTCACAGATTTTCACAGAGCATTGCTCATACAGAAAAGTAAGCAAAGGACAACAGATGGAGGGTTGTAAACAAAGGACAAAAGATAGAGTTATAAGCAAAAGATAAAGAGTTGAGAGTTGTAAGCAAAGGTAAAAAGTCAAACATATTGTAAGCAAATTGTATATGAGCCATGCTCTGGGAAAAGGCAGTTTAACCCTTTCCCAAACAACAAGTTTTGACTCTTCCAAATTGGAAACATTGGCAGACAACAAATTTGAAGTCAATATAACATAGATGAAGCTCATGAACAGGGTAAAAGAATATTGTGGAAGGAGGAGAAATTGCATGTTACAAGCAGTTTCTCCTTTTACCACTATGCTTTCAAAAGCTTTTCTTCCGAAGGGTGGTTAAAACTTGGGATTGTGTGGTAAAGGATTAACACATTTTCATGATATATATACCAAGCAAGTCATTACTTAATTATGGATCCATAAAATCCATTTTATCTAACAACCGACTGAATCATGAGGTAGAATGGTCCTTGAACATGCAGAAGATTTACAAATAGAAAAGGCTGACCATGGTCGATATTTTTTGCAGATGCAAACCCCTTTTTCACAGAGGGCAACTCATACATAAATTGAATATTTGAAAATAAATGCGTAGAACAGAAGGTAATGACATGTAATCAACAGATAAACTGTAAGGAATTGTATCAAGAAATATCTGTAAAAAGATAGACAGCATAAGAGGAAATGGAAAATCTTGAAAATTCTGGAACGTTTACTGAATAAACATGTTCACATTGTTTACCGATCATATACCTGTTCATTTGGTTTCATTATACCAAGAAGTAGGTCAAATTTAGAAAATTCTCAAGAATAAGACTAAGAATGTTCTTTTAAGAATGGTTGGTGGATACGGACCCTGAATGCATGGGGGGGAAAAAAACTGTCACTTGTAAGTAAAAGATGTTTGTCCATTGTAAGTAAAGGATGTTTGTCCATTGTAAGTAAAAGATGTTTGTCACTTGTAAGTAAAGACAAAAGGATGAGACTCATGGACAAAATATGAAGATTTATCAGCAGAGGACAAAAGATGGGAATTTTGAGCAAACACCTAAACAGTAGAGAAAAGGGAGTGAAGAAAAGTAGGTTAGAAGTTTATAAGCAATGGAATTATAGTAAGAAACAGGAAAAGAATAGCAGCTATCTGGTAGAATATCAACAACAACTATAGAAAAAGAGTCACGTAAGTGCTGAAAATAAAAATAAATCACGAACACACATTTTTTTTTTTCGTCTGTTTCTGTTAATGGAAGATTCCTCATTATAATCCAGTCAGTGTTATTAGAGAATGCAATTAGCAAGGAACTTCGGTAATTTGCACTAATTGCCGTTGAAAATGTGTTGATTATCAGCAATGTAATTACATACTCTTTCAAAATAACTAAATTATCTCGATTAGAACACGCAGATATAAAAACAAGAATAGATGAAATAGTATGGATTAATCAGACTTTGTGTTTCTTTAAGGATTAATTTGAACTTTTTTTTTCGTAGTTATTATTTCTTTGAGAACACTGTAACATGTCACGCCTTAAGGTTAGTCATGGCTTCTCCTGTTGAATGTTAAATGGAATCTCCAAAAAGCAACAACCTTTATAAATATAAATCAGTTTACTGTTTATCAAACAATCCTGTGTTTAAATGCCGTTGATGAAAAGGGTATACAAACACATTGTGTGAAAAGGAGAAAATGCTGGTAACAAGCATTTTTGCCCGTTCAACAATGTTTTTACTTTTCTGAAACAAACTCTACAATGTTGGACATATTTAATTTGTTCCTTTGTAACACCAAGGTCCGTATTCACCAACCATTCTTAACAACATTCTTAGCCTTATTGTCCATAATTTTCGAAATTTTAAAGTAAAAAAGCCTCTGAATGGCAAATTTTTGTTTTGCCAATCAGAGGCTGTGTTACTTTCAACTTTGGAAAATTAGATTTTAAAACGTCCCAAGAGTTCAAAGTCTGTCAAAAGGGATGGAAATTCCTTAATGAATTAGGGAAAGGTTAAGCTCTTGATGTCCAAATTTTACAGAGTATTTGTTTTCTATGGAAACCCATATTATGATCATACCTTTTAAAACTTGCATAAAGCTGTGCGTTAGTTTTTAATTAAGCTTTCGTCTCATCTGGGACAAATGAACTAGTTCTAACCAAACATCACCAAGATGTTCCTGCTATGGTCTTCTTCGGGATTCCTCAAAAGAGTTTAGTTCCACCAGGAGAACTCTGGCTGCATCGTTCATAAAATTACAAACCGAGCTTTGATTTCTCAGCAATTTTGCATAAATGATCTATGCTGGACTTCTTTTCCACCTCGTAATAGAATTTTAACTTGTACTTCTTCTTCAGGGTTGTAAAATACATGCTTGCTTGGTAATGGGTTAACTGATTAGATCCTTAAACAATTTTGAAGCAGGTAACTTTTCAAGCATCCCAATAAACTATAGATAACCAACATAAATCGGGCTTTAACAGGCCTACACTCAATTCTTGGGAAAATAAAATTTGAAAATTGTACGCAGAAATTTCTCGTAACGAGCTTTTTTTACTTTTGCATTAATGCTTTAAAATGATCGATTCAGATATTTCCAAAACAAAATAGAAATGTGCATGACATACGAAATAAACATAGGATGTTACATCACTGGCTACTCATTTTTTTTGTATCGGGGACTATACGTGTCAACAAATTCCCAGTATTTATCCAAAGAGTCATTTTAAAAGAGGTAAGAACGAGACTTTGCCGAGTTTTTAACGTTTTTGAAAATGACGAGCTAAAAAAAAAATACATGCAAAAACGAACATTAATGTAATATCTTAATTGTAATACGCATATGCTACTGAATTATTTATTTTATTTGAAATAAAACACAATCTACCTAGATTCTATCTGTTTTTAAAAGGAAAAATTAACAAGTGTGTAATGCAGCCTTTCTGCACATTCGCCATATCAAAGATGTAGATCCCCAACTTCAAGGATCTGGATTCGAAGAACTTGTCAATTTCCCCCATCATTACACATTTGAACACATCAAGATGCAGACGAAACAGTAATATCTAAGAACATCTATTTGTTCTATATTTGAATTATATTGTCTTTGATTAGTTGCGTAGATCTTCAGAAGAGATATATCGGGCTCAAACCAAAAAAAAAGAAGAATAAGAAATAAAGAACAAGAATTTCTTCATTAAGAAATAAGGCGTTTTAATCATGAAAATGAACTTGTGACGTCGTCTGCACTGTGATACATTGTTTGTATCTGCAGTCTGGAAAAAAATTCAACACAGCTTATGCCCATACACACACGTGTGCTCTCAAACGACACCTGCCGATAAGTGCCGACGAATGGTGTAAACTTACACCACGTGTTTTTTTTTTTGTCAAAAAATTAAGTTTTAACCGTTCCTTCTTGGACACTGCTACTTTAGGATCGAATCGAAAATTTTGGCAAAGTTTATGATCCAGTGTATGATCTAGTTTTCTACTGAAAATGTTACCAAATCAAAAATAAACTATCTGGTGTAGCCACATTGTCCATCGATTACTGCAATACAACGCTTCTGCTTTGAAAAACATCAAACGCCAAACAAGTTCCTGTGGCGGTATCTACCACTTCTGCGGCCTCACAGTCACCAGTGACATTTCTTGGTTTCTTGGTAACCGTTATTCAAGCTCATTCCCAAGCTATTCAATAGGATTGATATCCGGGTCACTGATGGCCAGTTCATGACGTTGAACGGCTGGCAAGGCCAGGGATCCATTGACAACCTTACAACGTGAGGTTTTGATCCTGCTGCAAATGGTGTGAAAAGTGAGTTTTTATAAAGGGTAGCACGATGGGCTACAGGATAGAGTCCCTATATAGCTAAGAGCATTTGTACGTCCTCTCATGGCGCGGAGCTCAGTGCCTTCTGGTCACTGTCTATGTCCGCTCACACTGTCAACTTCACATTTCTCGGCCTCCAAAACACATTATTGCGCAAAACATTCGCCTCTTCTCCTGTATACGTGTTGTCTGCCGTCTGCGACACTAACGTTAAACTACTCTCGTTGGAGAAGAAAACACAGTCGGCGTCGGACTAGCGCCCGTGATTTAACTACCATGTCAGACAATTTTGACGGGATCGTGTGTCAGTATAATGACCCTTGACGTCTGGATCTAACTCCGGTGTGTCTAAGGCGACGTTGTACACTCCTTGCGCTGAAAGGTCTGTTATGCGTGCCTATAAATTTGCCATGCTGTTGCAGACGCCTTCTGAAGGTCGTCGCAGGTTTGGAACACACAAATGTACTGGTCCTGTCTCCGCGTCGTGACTGTAGGTCTTCCCGAACTATGTTGGCCTCGAACATGACGATGCTACCGAAATTCATTCCGCAGATTGTAAAATGTCCGCTTCTTACGTTTCATGATCCTTGCAACATGGTGCCTGTAAAATAGCCATCAATTGGTTTCGTTCATACTCGCAGTCTTCCAATCTCACAAAATGCAAATTGAACATTGGCCTTTTGAATGTCTTCGCTAGAGGCTACACATGCAGAAGCCCGCCCAGGTAGCTCAGTGGTCAGCGCGTCGGACTCGTGACCTGGTGGTTGCGAGTTCGATACCCGGTTGAGGCAAACTTTCTTTCCGGCGATTTTTCGCCTCTCACCTCTGATGCATGTGAGAAAAGTAGTCAGTGGCTTTGGAAAGAAAGTTGTGTCAGTACTGGTGTGAGAAAGCCAGGAAACACGTAGGTGCGTCGCTGACCGCCATGATATGACCTAAGCTGTTAAAATGGCGTTAAACTCCAATACAAACCAAACCAAATCAAACACATGCCGAAAAGCCACCATTCTGATAAAGGACGGTTTTCGTTCACCAGGGCTAAGCAAAATGAGCACGTTGCATGTGAAAATCGAGATCAGGATAAGTAAACACGGTTTGACCGCTAAGGTTTAAATTGGAGGACTAGCCTGCATTATATATATGAGCCATGCCCTGTGAGAAGGGGACTTAATGCATCTCGGTGATGCATGAAACCAAGTAAGCAATCACATACCTATGGATCCATAATAGTCACTTTTTTTTAATAACCAACTGAATTATGAGGTAGAATGGTCCTTTGACGCGTAGAAAATTGACCAATAGCGAAAAGTTTCAGCCGAGGTCGCGGATTGCGCAGGCTGACCTGGGTCGATACTTTTCGCAGATGCATTAAGCCCCCTTTTCACATAGCATGACTCATATGCAACAGATGATTTATGGTAGTTACAAAAAGGACTAAAATACCACATTTAAAAGCTGTGTACTTGCTTTTGCCTCTGAATATAGTATCTTGTTGGCTTTTCAAGCAATATATGAGGTTCTATGCCGAAGTAAGGACTATGCATGTCTTTGTCAAACTATAAAATAAAATATATTCGAAGACCCTCACCTGAAAATTTAAGCTGGCGTGAATCCATAGAAAACGCGCGCAGATGAATCTTTTGTTATGATTTGATTTACATATTTTCATAATGCAACGAATTTATATGAGTATACAACAGTTGTGTATACTTACTTTTGGATTTAATTGTATATTGCCGCCACATAATAGATATGAGCAGCGCTCAGACAAAAGGGAGTTTAATGTATCTCCGCGGTGCCGCATAACAAGCAAGCCATCACTTAATTATGGATCTATAAGATTTATTTTATCTAACAACCGACTGAATCATGCGATAAAATAGTCCTTGGGTGTGCAGAAAATTGACCAGCAGAGAGAAGTTTCAACCCATGTCAGCCTACGCGGACGGCACGGGCCGACATGGGTGGATAACTTTTACAGATGCATTAAACCCTCTTTTCACAGAGCATGACTCACATTTCTTGGTTTTGCTTTTCATTGATACTGATGCGGCTACTCGTGCGTTGTATTTTTGTGCCGACTAATCTACATAAATCGAATTTTATTCTCTGAAACACATGTGGTACAGACAAGTATCGTGTAAATTTTTGATAAGGTACTTTCTGACACTAGTTCTGGACAGCTTCTTGTGTGCAAATAATTCGCTTCATCATTGACTGGTGAGTCTAAAATTTTGTCATATGGATGATAGTTAAGCAACTTCGTCAATTTATGATATCTAGGCATCAACATTTCAGTTCCAGATTATCGTTCAATATTCAAAAAGGCCTTTAACTAACCTACACAGTGAGTGGCCTTAAACATTTTATCAAAGGCGAATCCCCATTGACTTCCATGTATTTTCAACTTTACTTTTAAATTGTTTGTGTGTCAAAAAGTAGAGCTATAATTGAGTTATATATTGTCTTTCCACACACACGCACACGTGTGTGTGTGTGTGTGTGTGTGTGTGTGTGTGTAAAGACAATGTATATATATTTTCTGACTCGTTACAAGTACAATGTAATGATATAAAAGCAACTTTTTAAAAAGTGATCAATATTTTCGAAAAACGTTTGTAGCACTGACATTAATGGCAACGTCGCCAAAATTTAGCGGAAATACAAGTATTAGACCACTGGGTTTTGATATTGACTGTGATAAACGACTTTGATATTGAGAAGGTGATGAACGTTAGTAGAATATTGGTAGAAATAGCTTCAGTAACCTCGCTTTCTGCTAGTATCCTTTGTTATGGTCGCATCACCAGAAGCAACCCAACTAATTTTCTTGCATCCTGAAAAATGCATGAAATTCAAAGGGGATTTTGAATTTGATGAAAATATTTATGGCCGCTAACTATAGGTGGTGAGACGGAAAGTGCAACAAAAGTGATGATTTAGAAAATACTGGGACAAAATCATAAATATTCTTCACCTTTATTATAGGGTATTCTTTATTTACAGTTATGTTATCTATATCCTACATTTTTGTTTGAATTATCTTAAAGTCGTTTACTGCAGGTGTCATCACGCTTCCTTGTGTTGCACTCAGCTTGCGTAATAAACACTGTCTTTTTTCCTCAATGGATGAACGGCACAGAAGAATTGCCTTTAATGATTTAGTAAAATTTCTGCTGAATAAAATATAGAGGAAAAAATTACAAGCAAACGTGGCGTAGTACAACATAAGCGCAACCTCTTGGAAGAAGAAAAACTTCATCGATATGCTGCTTCCGTTTTCGCCCGACGACGTCACTTTAATCAGGTTGTAAAGCCTTACGGCGTGAGACGGTAGATTTAGGAGGAGAAACACTGTTGACACAGGGACGATATACTTTGTAACACGTGGCTGGGGATTGGCTTTCATAGCACCACGAAGAGCATCGGCTTTATGCAGGACTCCGATGGTTGATTTACATAGGCGTTCGATTGTAACATACTTGTGTTTCCGGAAATTTGAGCACTTGAGCGCGGCGTGATGTACTTTTGCATTCATTATTGTAATTGTTATGAAAGGAATGACCATAGTGACAATTGTGTCTACCCACGTGACCGTTTCCAGAAAATTTATGTAGCTGGGTAGGTGAGCGCATTTCCGGCGAGATCCATGATCGACAACTGTAACAGTCCAAAAACTGAAATGGTACAGTGCACACGCAAAAAGTAATAGAAAGAGGACTATTTTCTTTTGCCTAGATACACTAAACATATAAGACCGCAAAGGGCAGCATATTGCACAAAAGCGTTCACACGTGAATCCGACAATAAACCAGACCGATAAGAAACTGGACACATAAGTTACAAATATCACAAACCGACAAGCAACGTCATTCATCAAAATTGCAATAAATTCGCCATCAACCCATGTCAGAAGCAAACTTGCCAGAAATAGATTGTCAACTATAGCTAAAGCTGCTAGAAATACAGAATGTGGTGTCCGACGCATGCTGCGTGCACAAAATACTAGCAAGGAGAGCGTGTTTCCTAAAAATCCAATAAAAGAGAAACATGGTATGCACGCATTTCTCAGTTGTTTTATAGCAAATATATACGCCTCGATTCCTTCGTCATAATCTGGTGTAACCACGTGCTCTACCGTGTAGTTCGTGACACTGGATTGTAAATGGCTTTCTTCGATAATGTCCATCTTTATTCTTGCATGCTCATCTGGAAAAGAAGATGTCAAGTAAAGTAATGCGACAGCTAAATAAAACATGCTGTGGTAACAAGGGGTTTAATGTATCTCTGTGATGCATGATATCAAACGATTCATCACATAATTATGGATCCATAAAATCCATTATGTATAACAATCGACTGCGCAGCTGACCTGGATCGATACTTTTCGGAGATGTATCAAGCTCCCTTTCCACGGAGCATGGCTCAAATACTTTTGGATGTATTTTTTCTTTAAAATATGCTTTGAGCATTTTATCAAAAGGAGTTGAGGTATATTCATGAATCAAACTTGAAATAAAGATCTCCAACTAGCGGTTTACTCTGAACATCAAAAATAAATAGAGGATACTTCTTTTCTGCAGTGAAAGATCGAAATTTATTTCATCGAGTGAACGTCATCGGTAATATTTTCACGAGTGGTGCAGCGTATGATGTTCGCGAGACTTGGGAAGTATATGGGAGCTCTCGGTATCTCCGTACCAGTGAGTTTATCAATCGGTAAATTTCACAGGTCGAAACGGTGAAATTATCAAACCGTAATCCACCATTATTTCCCAATAAACTACAGAAAAACACTGAATAAAATGTTCCAGCCGTTTTCTGAGCCTTTCAATTTCTGGTGACTCGTAACGACTAAAGAACGGCAATAATTTGGATAGCATGAAATGGGAAAAAAAAGATCGAACTGTCTTTACATCAAATTCATATGAATTAGCCATATAATGGACATGGACATATGACTTTAGACAAAACCAAATGAAATAAGAGTACCGCATGCGGGTGCCAAAGAACTGCTTCAGTTGCTTTCAGAAATACAAGAATTTTCAGTGAAAATTTTATGTATGGGTCCCCCCGTTGTGATAGTTAACAACTAGTCTGGGTCTGAAATAAATATCGTCAGTAATGACAGAGTTATTATAAATAGAGTCAAAGTTTTTTTCACGACGACGCAGACGATGACGACAGGGCTTTGACAATAGCTCGATATTTTCTTCGAAAACAGCCGAGCTAACAAGGAGCACATTTACTAGAAATTCGATTCTATAGAAGAAGACTTCATAAATCAACAATTTATTTTATTTCTTGCTATAAACTTAACCTTGTGGGTAAGATATTTTTTCTTTCGCTGTCCGGGTGACAGCATACTGAACAAACATATTATTTACAAGACATTTTTATATATCGTTTATCGATGTAGTGTACTTTTTGCAACCATTTTAGTAGTTTAAGCCAACGATGGGCAGGTATGGTTTTTCTCCGTCTCCGTCCCCCTCCCCCATCTCTTTCACATTGAAAAGTACACTGTTTACAAAACTATTATGTGCATGCAGTATGGACATTAAGTAGAGAACAGAAATGAAATCGTTGACGAATAAAATAAATCTGATTGAATTTCATTAACTAACTACCACAAAGTTACGACTTTTGGAAAACATACGTGATGTACACGACTTGTAAAAACATTACAGGAAAAGGTATAGTTGCTTGTACGAACTTTGGCTCATTTTTCCATAATGATTTACTTCGATGCAAGAAAAAAATTTCCTCTTGTTTTCCCTTTCTACCCTGAAAATGTTTCTTCCCTGTGTTCATTGTACTAAATTTTGACTTGTTGAAAGTGGATTTAGACAGTGACAATTTCATCCGGGGAAAAATACTACATGTACCTTACCTAAATTTCCTAATTCTTTGGCCCATTTTCCAATAATGCTTTACTACGATTCAAGAAAATGATTTCCTCTTTTTTCCCACCTTTCTACCATAAAGATGTTTCTTCCCTGTGTTCATTGTACTAAATTTTGACTTGTTGAAAGTGGATTTAGACAGTAACAATTTCAACCGGGAGAAAATATTACATGTACCGTACCTGCAATCTAATTCTTTGCTCGGCTCATTCTTTGGCACATTTTCCAATAATGCTTTACTACGATTCAAGAAAATAATTTCCTCTTGTTTTCTCTTTCTACCCTAAAAATGTTTCTTCCCTGTGTTCATTGTACTAAATTTTGACTTGTTGAAAGTGGATTTAGACAGTGACCATTTCATCCGGGGAAAAATATTACATGTACCTTACCTACTCGGCTAGATCCTGATCTATTCCTTCAATGCATGTACTTCGCTCGCTTGTTTCGAACAGAAACTCTAGTGAAAAAACGGTGGAAGTTCCACTATGTACAACCTGCACCAATTCCTGGTCTGTTCTATTTTGTGTTGTCGAACCCGTATGTTATCCTCTGTGGAAAATCACGGTTATATACGAACCATACTCGTATACGTCAAACTGAGATCAGTCACTTAGGAACTGTTGACTGACTTTACCTCCTGTACTTAACATTTTCCCTTAGCATTATGTGGGGATTCAACAGTTCAACCCCTTACAGCAAAGTCACGAGTTTAAAGACCCAAAGGAAGAGGCCTTTTGAAAACATTATGGGAAAAGGAGAAAATGCTGGTAACCAGCATTTTCTCCTTTTCCAACAATGTTTTCTGTCCTTTCAGAGACAAGTCCCACCATTTAAACCATATTTATTTTGTCGTCTGCCAATGCTTTCAATTTGGACCAGTCTATTTTTTTTTTTTTTTTTTATCGTCTCGTTAAGGAGTAGGCTAACGCATTCTGGTGGAACAATAAAACAATGGAGAAATAAAAAAAAAAATAAACTAGCAAGAAAAATAGTGAAATACTATGTGGAAAAGGCAGGTTTAATTTAATTTAAAAAATAAATAAATAAATTTAATAATAATAATAATAATGATAATAATAAATATCATATTTATTTTTCGAATTATTTCGAAAGCTTCTATCACGAATGTTTCGATACTTTTCTGCATAAGACGTATGGAGGAGTTAAGCATTGTGGGGGACTGTCACTGCCAGTTAACATGTTTCACGACCGCTGGAGGTGTTTTGTACAAGTTGGAAACAAACAAGGTTATTTTCAGAGGCTTTGTCTAAGCTTTTACGCATTAGGATGTAGATGGAAATATATCCATGCGTCATGTAAGTACAGACAGACGTTAACCCTTACAACGTTAAGTGCGACTTGTTGACCTTTTGCGGACAATGTAGATCAAGATCAGACTGCACAGAACGTGCAGTCTGATCTTGGATCTACACTGTCCGTTAAGGAGATATTGTTCTCCAAAAAAGTAAGTAAACATAATATAATAACATTATTCGGGTTTTTACTATCGTCTTAAATTTTTTATGTAAGTTAATTAGCCGGATAAGAGTTAAGATTGACGCTCGCAATACATTGTCCTGAAATCAACCTGATTTTGGGAGCGTCCTACCGTCACACTTGCCTTTAGTCCAAATATTTAGACGTATAACATGCATATTTACCTTCAAGATTTACCTATTGGACATTTCACATTTTATTTTTCTTTTGCATGTAACGTCTTAACGGGTCCCATTCAGTTTTATGTAGCAAATTCGATCTCCCTAAAACTGGTATTATTACGAAAAGGAACTTGATTTACCTTTATCAGCAGCTTCATTTGAAAATATTCAGCGCTATCTTAATGAATAATGGGCAGTTTCATTCACAATTCAATCAAATCGCTTCCATGTCGGTTTCCCGGCGGAGTCGCCGCCGTGTTTCTCAGTCATGCAGTTGGTTGCAAAACAAACTAGAATTCAGTTCAGAAATTTTTCACGAAATCTAGTTCAATAATCAAAGATTGTTTCGAACAAAATTTCGTTTTGAAAAAGACATAATAAGATTCTGTAAGTTGCATTATCCTATTCATGGTGGTTCATTCGGAGCGATCGAATCTCTTCAACGGCAATTCATAACAAAACAGAATGGTGTTGAATCGGAATGGATTTAGTTCATAAATAGGCAAGTTTATTTCAATCGAGAAATTATTCATCAATTTCACTTTGATGTATATTTTCGTGAACAAGTTCAGTTAAAAGTATCCAACTTTGCAGATCAAACAGCGACAAAATTCGATGTCGAGGTTTGCTATTTAAAACGGAAACTATAAAGGGACCGGGAAAAACCCTACGTACACGACGAATGTCAACATTAAAAATAACGTATATAGGGGCTTATAAATAGGATTTACCTGACTTCAGTTTCGTATAGCTGAGGGTTCCAATAGATGTCTTTTTAGGTAGACGATTATTTCTGATTTTGATTTACATAGACAATCATAGAACATGCCGGGTAAGGGTTGCAAGAAGCAAACACCGTCGTCATGTCCAGATTCCTAACTGACTACTGCAAAAGGTCAACTTTAAATGATAGGTCACGAACACGACAGCCGTTGACCATCGGCATGATTAACAATATTGTCCGTCCTGTGAAATGGGTGGACTGGTCGAAATACACAGTTTGTTCCTATTCTTACTTAAGTTCTGTACGATTACCTTTTTTTTTTTTTTTGAATTTTTTTTTTTGCTGAAGGTTTCTTTACCTACAAACTTTCATATGAGTCAATGACATCATGGAATTCGTTTCCGTTAAGGGTGTCTTATTATCAGAAATATCCATCATTTGCGCATTACCTCCCCAATGCAAAAAACTTTTTGTCATAATTTTGCAGTCCACGAACTGGAAAACTACATGTAGATCTATTTATATATTAGATGTATACCTCTGTAAGTATTGTTACTTTATTCAGAATTTTCGTGGATGGTTTCAAAGCCGTCCGTTCACAGCAAATTGGTTTCAAGTGAATGAGCTCTCATTCTATGCCAGTAAAGAGTTGTTTAAGTGCAGCTTGTTGTTAAACATTGTTCAGAACAGTTCAGAACATTTTATTTTTGAACTTGAACTAGATAGCAGTTCATCATTACATACAGAGTACAACATAGCATTCATGTGACAACGGCATAATAAACCAGAAAAATACTATCGATTAATTTACGTACTTTGATTTGGTTTGCGGAAGTAACCCAGGTTAGTTGTCTTATTCAAAATTAAATCGTAGTTTTTTATAATTCATGTTTTCACTTATATACATACATGTCCTTGATATCACTCTATCAACTGAAAGTTCATGCACATATATAACTGAAGACCTATTAATTCAGAACTGTGTTTAGATTTCGTATCAAACTATACCTCTTGTACACGATTACTCTTTTTTCCCACATTTTCATTTTAATGGTATTTTCAATTAAATGGTATTTTCTTCTTTAAGTTGCTTTATTTAAAGAGAGACTGTAGAACTGGTTTAATAAAGATACATGAGCGATACTCAGACAAAAAGGGGTTAAATGCATCTCCGTTATGGATTTACCAAGCATGTCATCATATTGTTGCTCCATAAAGTCCATTTTGTCCAACAACCGACTGAATAATGAGGTCGACTGGTCCTGTGACATGTAGAAATAGCCCAATGCAAAAGGTATCGATTCAGGTCAGCCTGCTCGGACTGCACCTAGATCAATACTTTTTGCAGATGTATTGCATCCCTTTTTACAGAACCTTATGGCTCAGTATAAAGCAATTATCCCACAAGTACATTTGTAGCAGATGACTTTAAAACAAACGTGTAAAAAATGGAATCTCAGACATGACATTTACAATAGTTTGCCGTGAATCGCAAAGAGTAGTATGAAGGGGATATGGGTAAAAATCGAAATGCCGAACGTGAAAATTATTTTGTTTAAAAACCTAAATGCAGCCGAAAGTTAACAATGCAAGTGTTGAAATCTATTTTACTTTAAATCATACCATTTAAAAGTATGGAGGAATTGAAAAAATGTCAAACATTTATTGTACAGCAGTCCAAGTGTTAGTCGCTGGCAGAAAAATGAACTTTAAAACTATGTTAAAAGATGCCAGGTCCTCTATCTCTTGTTCACTTTTTACCTGATTTTAAAAGTCATTTTACTTCTTCTGCCAACTACTAATCTTTGACCGACCGCGCAATAACAGCTTGTCATCTACACAATAATTTCCACACTTTTAAATGGTATGATTTAAATCTTAATGCATTTTAACGCCGGTGGTGTCCACTTTTGGCCGCCACTGGGCCTTAAAGAACTCATTGAAGTCAGACAGCTTTCCACAAAAGAATGTCAACAATAATAACACGAGCACCGAATACTGGCGCCAACACTTGGCTGCAGTTGCTTGACTTTTAGTGAAAATGCTAAGGCAAAAAGTGGGCACACGTGTGTCAAAAATACTTTGATGGTTATCGGCTCTTAGATACGGGTTTCACTTTTCATAGACAACGACTTGTCCTGGCTTAAAGGAAATATATTCAGTAATAACAGAGATGATTATACTATTAAAGTTTTGAAAATTCCAAGTAAAAAAAGGGCCGTAACTGTGTCAGAAATATTTTGATAGTTGCCCGTTTCTGTTATATGGGTTCCCCTTTTGATAGTTAAAATCTTGTCCGAGTTGAAGTAAATATCTTCAGTAATAACAGAGATACTATAAAATGTCAAAGTTTGTGCAAGACGATGACGATGACGCAGACAACAACGCAGACGACGACGACGAGAGGGCTACGACAGCACCTCGATGTTTTGTTCCAAAACTGTCAAGTTAAAAAAAGAATTGCTATTGGATAAAAAAGCAACTGCAGATCTGATTTGGTAACTTTGGAAACTTTATTACAAGGAACTATAAAAGGAAGAAAAAATAAAGAAAGAAAGGACTAAATCTATTACAATAAAAATCAAGATTTAAGAACGGTACATAAATAAAATAAATACTTCGTATGTGTAAGTATATAAATATAGATATTTTAACTTTCAAAAACCACACCGGTTGGTCAGGGTTTGTCGTGGGAAAATAACAATGATGAAAAGTGATAATGATTTTAACAATACTTTTAAACTTTTATATAGTTAATGCAGAACCTGCGGGTACTTCTTGAAAACAATGTTACATAAAGGGAACTTTTTCATAACAATTTCGACGATGTTTATGTTGGAAAGCAGCCAGTAGCCTGAGAAGAATATTGTGCTGAGTACTGATCAAAGAAACTCTAGGAAGGCTGGGGTAGGAGCACTGACCACTGCAATATGACTGAAATAATGTTGAAAAGGGGGTTAAGCACAACACAGTCAATACAAGTAATCAATATTCATAACACTTAAAATACTGTTAAAGCAATCGCAGACGTGTGAGTCAAGATCAGACCGTACATATTTGCTGTTGTTTTCAAATTGTGTGAAGCTGTTTGGAGCAACTGTCACTTTAATACCATCCTACACTATAAATTCATCTTACAACCAATACTTCTTATTTCCATTTTTGAAATTCTGCAAGTTAATGGCACGTTTATACAGGGCTACCGGGACCACGCGTTAATATTAAATTAATCCATGGCAAGATGTACTAAGTACAATCAAATACAACTATCTTAACTAATGAAGACACGTTTCATTTCAATGCGCAAGGAGTCTAATAAGTATATACAGGCTTTTATTCCCCATATATTCTTCTTTTATTCTCCTTATAGATTAGTTATGTTTTGTCTACGTTACAGGCACTGTATCTGACTTAATGATATCACACTGTCTCGCGAGACTTGTCTATTTTCTTACCAAATATGCAGAAAAGAGCTCAAGAGAGATAACGCTATTGGACTGGCAATGATAAGCATTATGGCAGAACAATCGACCAACATATTAAACTTAGGCGGTAATAAAATAATGTTGAATAACTGAAAAATGATATGCTGTTGAAAAAATGTGACATTCAAAACCAATATAAAAATCTTCTTCACAATAGAGTTGCCAGTATTAGCAAAAAAATGGTCTACAAGTTGAATTAAATAACTTTAGTTTTCCACATAATCTGTCTTTGAAGAATATAAGCTTTGTTGAGAAATGCAAACAACAGATATTAGCATGTTTCCAAGAATGATGTTAATTGTAAAAAAAAAGTAGAGCCATTTTCTTTTTGTTAAGGTCTCTTTTCTTAAAATGTTATGCCGTTAGGACTAATAAACGCACCCGCCATCTTCCAGACCGTATAATTTGGTTTATATTTTGCCTTTGCAGTTTCAAAATCACATTCTCATTTAGGTTAAAAATTAAAGAGAAAATCTGGATCCCTTCTGGCATACTTTTAATTGGCTATGGGAACAAAACTTCATGCTTAATCTACAAGAAATGTCTGTTTTTATTTGACTTGAAACAAATTTTCTAGAATTTGTTGTTGTTGAGAGTGATATTAGGCCATATCTAAATAAGGTAATTGTTATCCAGTCTGTACAAGAGGCTACACGCATGTATAATGTCAGGAAAAGTTTTGTGCTTTTGTTAAAAAAAAATTATGTACAAATCTTGATCTTGAACCTCTATCTCTGCAAAATCAAATTTTGTAGTGTGTTGGGTTGTAAGGGCAAGCCACGTGATGAAAATGGCGACTTTTCCAATTACAAAACTAAAACTGGGATAAATATGTCAAATCCTTTTTACTGCTTGGCCTCAGTTTATATCATAATTTGAATTCTTGAATGGTTTACAGCGACGAACAGTGAGTGAAGGTTTTCTACAGGGTGGATACGGTAAGTAAAGGCTGCGTTCAGATTGGATAGATGGATGGATGGGTATAACAAATAGGAAAATGTGGAGTGGGTATGAGGTAGTTTCAAAAATGGTGAAATACAATTCTCAATTTGCATTAAATCATTGACACATATTTTTATCAATTCGGAACTAGTACATGTTCATCTTCATCAGTTCTTTTGTTATCTTGCATAATTATTCCATTAACAAGTAGCGATAAGTGTAAATCCAAGGTCAGACTGCACCTTTTGTGCAGTCCGATCTTGATCAAAGCTGTCTTCAACAGCTCCTACAGATATGGCATTGTTTGTTACTCAAGACTCGAGTGCCTCTCCATTTTGAGGTATCATGCTTTTGAGGTACATACATTACATAAAAGGTCTGAACCCTTACAGTAACTACAAAGGTTGTAAGGAAAGACATACGTGAACAATCTACAGGAACATTACAGAAAAAATAAATGCAGCCATTACCAAACAAGACTGAACTTTCAACGCCAAAACTGTAAACTGCTCTTGGAAAATTGCTAAAAGCAAGTAATTGCTCGATAAGGAGCAGTTGCTTGTTTTAAGCAGTGTTGCCTTTTTTTCCACACTACTTACAATATCATCTTGGACATGTTATTTTCTGATACTTATCTTACCTTTGCGCAACATTTACCTATAATCGGTATGTTTGACATTCACTCTTGTGGTAATGGTTAAACAGTATCACAGTAATTCTCGTACAAAACGAGGGTATGCGAGATCTAATGTGGGATGGAGAAAGGATTGCAAAGGAGATCACATGACATCACTGGGAAACAGGAGTGGTTGGAATCACACGGGATAAACATCTTGAAGGAAGGAAGGTCATCATCCGCAGGAAAACGGGAAACAAAATCATCCGTCTTTCTCTAAAAATTAAAACAATACTTTATCAGAAAAAATCAAACTGTTTTATAATAAAACGATAGAACTCATAAGGAGCAATTAAATTAAGAGTCTTGTAACCCTTTACCAGACTATCCAAACTATTGATGACCTAGAGGAGGAAGGTATTTGAAACATTGTTTGGAAAAGAATATATGCTGGTAGCCATCAGTTCTCCTTTTCCAACTGTGTTTTCTATCTTTTCATACACAAATACCATTATTTCAGTGGCATTAAATTCGTTCTATGCAAATCCCGTTAATTTATACAAATCTAGAATTTTCATTTATCTCATAACCTTCCTTGTTTACTGTGTAATGTACCCATTACGAATTTTCTGATCTTATGCATGTTTGGTGTCAGAGAATTGTGTGACGCCATTTGTACGTATTTTAGAAAAGTGAACGGGTTCTTTATGGGAGTTATCGCGTATGTATTGATGGTTTTGCATTCTCTGATCTATGATTTGTGAAATATCGTTATGTGATAAAATGAATCTGACATTCATTGGCTTTTGAGGTAAAATTTGATTAACCTCGTCTAAACAAATGTTATATAACTCACCAGAAGCTAGCCTAATAACATTTTCTAGACTCGTTTAATAAAATTTTATTTCAACTGCCAACTTATGTCAGATTGAGGTTAAACTGAGCACAGTGTCTCATGACGAAGTACGCGTATGACATATACACAATAGCAATCAGACATATGCAGCCAGCTAAGGGAATGAACAATACCGATTTTTTTTAATGATAAGTGGTCATTTAAAACAGGGACTATTACAAACAAAACTCAAATTTGGGATCTACGAATGACGACTGCTTATTGCAGGAGACTGCTTGATACAAGTGGCCTATGACACAGATTTGACTGTACATGAGGGGCACTGTATGGGGGTATAAGGCATCTTCCTAATGCATTATACCAAGCAAGGTGTTGAATATCATGGATCCATTGTTGTCTAATAAACGGCTGATCCATAAGCAAAAATTATCCTTTGTCATCAATAAAGCAAAAAGTATCCACTCATGTCAGCCATCGCGCAGGCTGACACGGGGGCGATACTTTTTCTTTTTTTCCGATGCATCAAACCACCTTTTTACAAGTACGGCTCATATTTTAGCGCCCAGCAATTGCATTCATATAGTAATCAGCGGAGCTAACTGTTTGAGAATGGGGCATACTACATATTTTCTTGTGTCCTTTCTTCCAAGCGATTTTCTGGCAATCTGTGGAACAGTACCAGGCTCTGTGACACTTACTGCAACCTGAAAAAGAAATCAGTGTCGCCTTCTGTATATGGGTTGAGTTTCTGGGTTTTTTGTTTGTTTGTTTGTTCATATTAACCTTAAAAACGCCTTCACTACTTTTGCCGCCTTTGCAACCAATGTAGATCAAGATCAGATCGCACAAAACGCGGGAAGTTGTTAGGTATGAGTAATGTCTCCTTGAAATATAGGGCTTTCGAAAGTGGTCAGCCGCAAGCCGAAAAAATGTGTTCAGGTGGCAGTGAGTTGATGTGCATACAGTTGTAACTCACTAGTAATCCCCCCCCACACTCCTCCCCCGGAAAGAGTAAAGCATCATTTTTTTTTTAATTAGTTTGTGAGATGCTCTAACCAAAACAGCTTTGGGGTGATTTTTAGGGTCCGATTACACAAGTTCTTTCCATGTATTTAACAGTGTGATGTATACAACTAAGAGGCACCAAAAACGAATACTGGGTTTTAGGAACCGAGTAAATTCATCTAAATTTTAGAAAATTCTTCTAATAATACATTTTCAAAAGGTGAAAAGTATATGAAAAACTTCATTCTTAAAGAATATTTCGAAACTCTCTGTGTTAATTGCAAAGGGTAAGAAACTGACTGTTACCTGGATATTTCTCTTTTTCCTCATCTTTGGCACTTTTTCCACACTGTGTACATTGTTCGGGTCCATCTCCTTCGAATTCACATCGCTTACATTGGCACCAAAAGTTGTATCCCCGGAACAACCACGCCCTTCTTTCCTTCCTGGCCAATCGGGTGTTTATGTAAGTTGTGAAGAGTTCTTCCCCCTTTTTGATTGGTCGCCTCGCTCTGACTAACACACCCGGATGTCCGTCTAGAACCTGTAATTTTTTTGTGTGGCTTTATGGGTTAAAAAATATTTTTTCTCTCTAACCCGACTGATCACGTTTCTATGCCCCTCCCTGCTATTCGATCAAAACAAAGAGTTAAAACTTAATTATTGCGAGTACCATAGCCGACGCTATGATACCTACACGTAGAATCACGTACTGTCGTACGGCACGATTTCGAAAAGAAAACAATTTAAATTATCTACCGATCCTACTTTATTACAGAGCATAAGGTAAGGTATGGGTAATGATACCAGCATAGTTTCTGAAAAGAATTGTTTGATTAAATCAATGAAGATGAAAAAAAAATTGATTAAATGGAATTTTTTTTTTTTAATTCATCGTCACTTACTACTGTGATGTGTTATTGTAAATTTCCACTATAGGGAGGTAATTCCTTACCAGCTTTGTAATGAAAATAAAGTGATAATTTGATCATATGCAATACATTGAAGAAAGCAAAATTAAAAAATCTGGCTAGGTGTAAGTTTACGTAATAGTTTTAAATTTCAATAATATAAGATCCTCGAGGATGTTGTTGTAACAGATTAAGCTGTCCCCTTTACCAATGCCTTACCTCAAAGGCCCAAAAGCAGCCAAAAGTAAACAAAGCAGGTGTTAAAATGAATTTAAATTTAATTCATAATACTCACCTTCTAAGTTTGATTTAGATGATAACATTCACCAAAAAATATGTTTTAAAAATCTAACGATTGCTATCGCAATAGTTAACTCTTTACCACATGTAAAACATTTAGACTTGTGCAAGTGAAAGCCGACAAATTAAATATGCGTAAAATAATGGTTTTTGTCTGTTACAAGGTAGAAAACATGGTTACCAGCATTTTCTCTTTTTCTCACCACGTTTTGAAAAGCTTTTTTTTTTTTACATAGGGTTGTTAAAAATCGGGATTGTGTGGTAAAGGGTTTTAATTCAAATATTAACATCAGCAAAGTGTTGTATTGCAAATCTCTTAACAATTTTTTGTTTTGTTACAAAAGTGATTTAAGTGAAATAAATAATAAAGTCCACAAAGTGTTGTGTTTTCCCAACCTCCACATTGTTGTCGCAAGAGTGATTCAGACAAGCATGCAGCGGGAACATCCCAGCAAACATCGCTTCATCTGGGTCCGTTTGCACAAATGGTCGAATGAAATCTCTGGAAGATAAATAAAAAATGTAAAAAAAAATGCTGCGTTTATCTTAAATTTTGATCCAGTTAACTAATAAACTATTTACCAAATGGCAAAATTTTGGACGCCAACTAAATTTGAAAACGCTTGCAGACGACAAATTAAATTAGCTCAAAAATGGTGATTCCTGTCTATGATCAGGAAGAACACATTAAGGGAAAAGCAGAGAATGATTGTTACGAGGCTGCATTTTCTTCTTTTGCCAGAATGTTTTCAAAAGCATTCTTCTTTAAGCTCCTTTAAACTCGGAATTGTTTGGTAACGGGTTGATGGAGCTATTGCCATATGAACCTATTCATTTCAATAAAATACACTGTAATCAATAATAATAATAATAACTTTTATAGCCCTTCGATTGTCATACATGCAATTCATTATACATGTGCCTCACTGCACGTACATGTAACCTTAATAATAATAATAATAGCTCTTATAGCCCTTCGACTGTCATACATGCAATTCATTGTACATGTGCATCATTGTTCATAACCATTCTACTGAGATTGAATTTATACATGTATACCTTTTATTCAGACTGCTTACGTTACTCATAAACACATTGAAAGGTGGCATGGGATCCGAAAACGCCTGACAATTACACGTAGCCTGGAAGTACCGCCCATCGAACTCTCGTGGTGTGATTTTATACCTCATGTTTTCCGGTAAATAGTCGTTGTCAAAAATCTCCTGCATCAGTGTGAGCATTTTGGGAATGACTTTTGCATTACCTGAAGATCCATATGCTATAAACCTGGAAAACGATATTGAAGTAGTGGGTCGATATTCACCATGCGTTCTTTATAACATTCGTAGTCTAAACTCTAAAGAATTTTCCGTTTATGAAAGTAACACGTTTTCCGATTGGCTAAACCAAATGGTTTAGTCAATCATGAATAGCTTTACTTGCTAAATATGAAATAAGATCGAGAATGCAATACTTCTTATTTCCATTCGTGGAACTCTTCAAGATAAAGGCACGTTTATATCTGCTGCCTGGACCATGCATAAACAAGAATCAATGGCAACATATACGAAATGCAATCAAATATAACTATCTTTACTCACAGTGGCACATTTTATTGCAATGCGTCTAAGAAATACATTCACACTTTTATTTCTCGTTTTTTTTTGTTTTTTTTTTTCTAATGATAGGATAGTTAATGCTTTGCCTACATTACGGGCATCGTATCCGACCAGATAAATTGCGCTGTCTCGCGAGACACGTTCATTTTCTTACCAAATATGCTGAAGAGTTTTGCTGAAGGTTAGATAACTCTATCGGACTGGCGATAATAACTATTTGGAGTGGTTGGTGAATACGGGACCGGGTGTTAATGTACTAGTCACTGAAAAGCAATATGCAGGTCTATAGTGAGTTAACTCTATTCAAGGACCACTATAACAATAAGCTTTTCTGTGTCCCTTTTTCTTTCCATGTTGTCTTGTGTTTACAATACATGGAGAGCTTGTGATTAATGGATGAAATGGAATTGAGTCATGGGTCGAAACTTTATTGCTACTTGTAAAATTCCTGGTTTTCAAAGAACAATTCTATATCAGGATTCAGTTGGTTGTTAGTCAAAATGGATTTTATGGACCCATAGTGATGTGATGAATTGCTTGGTATAATGTGTTAAACCCCTTTCGCAAGAGCAGGGCTCGATTATATTAATGCCACCTTAGTTGTTTGGTCTTTTTAAAATCTTGTCAAAAAAGTTAGTTTACCGACATCATTGAAAAAATAATTACTGTTGATAACAGTATTAGAGTACACATATCTGGAAAGCAACTGGCCAATTCCGTGATGACACAAAATAAGGTATTCAACCTATTGGGTGCTTATAACGAAAGTACACTACTTGCTTTTAGGGACACAGTACTCATACATCAAGATAAGATTTGATAGGATAATTATTATGCGCTACAAATAACCATAAAATTATTTAAAAAAAAGTATTCTGGTCTGTTTCTCATGGATTAAATAGTTACACGGTTTATTTTGCGCATTTGAGGTAAAGAATAGGTTGAATGCAAACTTCTGACCGATGGTCGAGCCCAGGGTATCGTTTTATCAAAAACGTTGGTAACCAAGCAGGTAAAATACAGAGCTACATGTAATCCAGGGGTTGTATGTCGGTCAAACTCATATCCAGAATTGATAATAAACAATGCGCTAGCGTTGGATTCATCCCTCTCTCAGCTCAACATTATTTTGATATAGTTTGTGCTAGAAAGCAGCCAGTGGCTTAAAGAGAACTGTGTGCGTGGTACATGTACTTTTATTATAATAAGAAAAGTAAGAAAGGATAGATACAGTCCTCCAGATAAAAGGGAGTGATAGTATTCTAAATCCATTTTTTCTCTTCCAAACCCTATGTTGTGGGTACTCATTAGAATCGTCTCGATGAGACGATTCTAATGAGTACCCATAACATAGGGTTTAGTGGAGAATGATTAATATTTTCAATTTTGAAATCAAAATCACTCCCTCTATCTGGACCACTGATAGATAGGTGCACTATTTGCCTGATATAATTAAAACACGGCGTTAAAAAAAGAAAGAAGGAAAACTAACATACTTCCTAAACGGGGATTTAGCCATCGTCCAATCTTCATTACTTGGTGTATCTCTGCCGTTTTGAGAAGCCAGTGTGTTGGCCAGTGAAATCACACTGGCCCAGACTTTGGCTAAGACAAACGGGCTGAAGGAAGCGTTCCAGTAACCCTTCCAGCACCTGGAATCTGTCGACAAGTCCTTGTACTTATGGCACAAGTCGTGGAGCTTCTTTACAGCCGGGTTAACAGACACACATAAAACCTCGTGGTACTGTGACCAACTCTCATCTCTGCATTCTGTGCTACAATAAATTGTCTTATCCCCACACTTTTTACAACCTACGTTTGGACGGACGGGCCAAAACCTAGAGGTAAGCTTTCTGAGTTCGTTATTTTTAGAAAGTAGTTCCTTGCCAAAGTACTCTTCCGCGCGCATTAAGTTTTTCGCGCAATGTGAACAGGCCTGTACTTGCATAGAGTCTAAGGTCTGTGCCAACACGACTGGCTTGTCCCGGAAACAGTTTTCGCCAGGTTCAATCTTCTCGCTTGCGTGTACAGCTCTACCATACTGTGTGAACACCACATTTACCTGGAAAATAAAAGAACTTGGCAAAGGGCTCGAAATCTTGAGCACAACTATACCATTTTGCTGGATCGTGAAAAAATACCTAAAACTGAAGGCAGAATTCGTCATTCCAAATGTGAAAGTTTATTCATTCGAAAAAAGAATATGGAAAAATCCCATCTTATTTGCATGAGATTTAAATGTTAGTAACATGTATACCAAATGTAGTACCGTAAAGTATGGTTGTAGATACAGCTACTTTTACTAAAGGTGCCCGGAGATGAACCAATGAAAATTTCGGTATTCTGTGACAGACCAATGGAATTTCAGTGGCCTGTGGTTCAAGAAGTAATTCGAGCTTTATTTCATCAGCAAGCTTGGCAGTAAATCAAGCGTTGTCAGCCAAACTTTGATAAAGATAAATCACTGCCAGCTCATGTCTTGAAAAGCAATTCATATTGTCTCAGTAGGAATCCTAAAGGTTGACAAATTACCTAGAGCAGACGATCGTTGTCGTTCTGTAGCAGTCAAATTTTCAAAACGTTGAGGCAAAAGACGAAATTGCTTGCCTCCTTTTACCACAGTATTTCACTGGTATTTATGTATAAAAGATTAATCTTAAGACGTAAAGTTTACTTTATGTATACGTGAATGATCCGCATCTTGCAAAGATGTTTCCAAAGTCTTCTACTGAGGATTTGTAAAATAGGGTTACAAATTCCAGAAACATTATATAACATTACAGGGTCCTCCATGGCTTAGTGGTAAAGACATTCGGATTTTGAATCGCTGTTCGATCCCCAGATGGATAGGCTAGTCACATGGGAGTGCCTCTACCAAAGCCCTGTCCAATGCACCCTAGCGTACAACACGTGAAACCAAGGAAAGACCTGAAGAGGTAAGCTTTCGCTCTGAAATGACTGACATACTAGACATTGAGATAGGCAAATTTAACCCCTTAAGCGCCTTTCGGTACTATAGTTGCCCTTGCAGCCAACGTAGATCAAGATCAGTCTACACAAAACGTGCAGCCTGCTCTTTGATCTACACAGGGATCATATATACAACAATAAGATCTTTGATCTACACTGTCCGCTTTGCCTAATCACTGTAGACAAAAGCAACTATGAAGTTGCAAATTTGTTCGGTCTATATTTCTAGGATGTAAATTCTGTTGGTTTTATTCGGTGCGTTCAAGTGTTAACACGAAACTAACAAACCAATAGCATCGTCTCACAAACCTTCGTTCCTTGTGTTAAAGGACCGTAGAGCCGCTGTACGCGTATATTTTGAAAATGGAGTGGCATTTCCATGTCGTCTTTATAGAGTCGACACCCCTGACGTAACCAGGACTCTGCGTGTACCGGAAGACCCAAACTGTCCAGTATCTTACCTGAGTAGGAATAAAAACGTGAAAATCTTTAACTCTTCAAATTTTTTAATTGTCCAAATCCAAAGCATTTGCAGACGACAATTTAAATGTGGTTCAAGCGCTGGGATTGTTTTTGGTTGCCAGCATCTTTTTTTCTCTTCCCAAAATGCTTTCTAAAGCCTGCAACTTCAAGGTAGTTAAAACTCGAGAATAAGTGGTAACGGGATAAAATTGGATGTTTTTCTAAGCTAAGTATTCATCAAGCATTCCACGTGATATTCATAAACTTCTGTTCCAACCACTTCTGTGGCATTAGATCTTCCCCAAACGACAGGTAATAGTTAGACGCTGTGATGAAAAAAACAATTAAACGATTTAAACAGCCAAAAGGAGGGAGCGTAGCGACCGATTGTGGCTGTTTTAAGTCGTTTATTTTTCTCTGCGCAACGTCTTACTGACTTCGTCGTTGTCCGCCCTAATTACATCATCGTCAAAACAACGGTGCCATATATGGAGTTTCGCGCTTCATCATTCGCAAAGACACTCCCTAACTGCATCATCGCTAAAACAATGGAGCCATATATGGAGTTTCCCTCTTCATCATTTGCAAAGACACGCCCTAATTGCATCATCGCTTAAATAAGGCTAAATCTAACATTACATGGACTTTCCTGCTTCACTCATTCACAAATTATTGTGAAGGACGGAAAAAATGCTATAAAGATATAGAATATGAGCCATGCTCTGGCAAAAGGGGATTGATGCACATTCCGTGATGCATGGTACCAAGCGAAACATCACCTAATTATGGATCCGTGAAATCCATTTTCTCTGACAACCGACAAACTAAGCAGGGTCCGTATTCACCAACCATTCTCAAGAAAAATCTTCGTCTTATTTTCCAGATTTTACCAAATTTGAAAGTAGCACACCTTCTGATTGGCTAAGCTATTTGGTTTAGCTAATCAAAAGTTGTGTTGCTTTCAAATTTGGAAAATCTTGGAGAATAAGACAATGAATGTTCTTAAGAACGGTTGGTGAATACAGACCCAGGAAAAATGGTCCTTTGAAATGCAGAAAATTGTACAAAAGCAAAAGTTTGGGCCTTGTAAGCTTGTGCTGACCTGGGTCTATACTTTTTGCAGATGCATTAAGCCCCCTTTCACAGAGCATGGCTCAGATATTTCGTGTTAAATGCCACCGCAATAAACTAGTTAACTACGGTATGGATTTATATGCATATATATAGTTTTCAAAATATAGATCTAGATTGACTGACCTATTTTTAGAAGAAAATACCGTGTTTTCTCATTTTCTTCTGTCCACAGCGTTTGTCGAGTAATCGGTACTTGTATGCATAAATTTAAACGGTAGTTGAATATTAATGAGTGAGGCGGGCTTTATGCGCGCATGCGCGGTAAACCCAAATGAACGCGACGTTTAAATGATTAAATGGTCAAAATAAACCCTGATTGAGGCAGTTTAAAGAAAATTGACAGTCAGAACTTTTCAGATATAAGCCTAAAGACTATAATTCTATACTTGTCAAAATTGAAAGCATTAGCAGTCGACAAATTAATTGATGCTGAAATACAGGAACTTGTCAATGAAAGGGAAGGAAACAGTGAGAGAAATGGAGAAAATACTGGTCACCAGCATTTTCTCTTTTTCCCCACAATGTTTCCAAACTGCTTATTCCGTAAACACATGGGATTGTTGGTACAGGGTTAAATCGCAAGAAATTAATTGTTTTCTCAATTCCGAGTCTTCAAGATTGTCCAGCAAAAGGACATTAGTGTATACAGATACAGTGCTGGGCGCGTATTCACCAACCATTCTAAATTTTCTATGTTTGAAAGTAACACAACTTTTGATTGGCTAAACCATTTGGTTTAGCCAATCAGAAGTTTTGTTGCTTTCAAAAGCAGAAATCTTTGAGAACAAGACTAAGAACATTGTCAAGAATGGTTGGTGAATAAGGACTCTGATTAGATCGTATCTTGACTAAAAGTTTACCTCCAAGTTTCCAGTACTGTAGAGCTCTAAAATCTGGGGGTATACAACTACAGTACTGAAAGGCTTCCTTGTCTCGACCAAGTCCATGTAACAATACAGCCATCTCACCGAGGTAGGTAAAATTAGCGGCATCATGGTTTATGGCCACCTAAAAACAAAAGCATAGCATGCAGGTGCCAACGCTCCGCTGTAGTTGCTTTAAGAATTAGATTGATTTTCAGTGAAAATTCAAGTCGCAAAAGGGGCATGACTGTATCAAAAATATTTTGATTGGTTACCTGCTAATGTTGTATGGGTTTCCATTTTGAGAGTTAACAACTAGTTGGAGTTTGAGGTAAATATCTTCAGTAACGAGAGTAATATTAACCCTTAGGCTACTAAGCGCGACTCGCTGACCTGTTGCGAACAGTGTAGATAAGGTCAGACTGCACAGAACGTGCAGTCTGATCCTGAATCTACACTGTCTCATACGGAGATATTTTTCCAAAAAAGCTGAAATAGCAATATTCTGGTTTTTAGCTCCACTGGCCGTAGGCCAGCGGGCTTATGTCATGGCCCGGTGTCCGTCGTGCGTCCGTGCGTCCGTCCGTCAGTCCGTCCGTCCGTGCGTCCGTCCGTCCGTGGGTTAACTGTTATTTCAAACATCTTCTTCTCTGAAACTACCCATCCAATTTTCATGAAACTTCACAGAAATGATCCTGCCATGGTCCTCTTCAGAATTTCTTGAAAGAATTTGATTCCTTCAAAAACTCTGGTTGCCATGGCAACAAAACTGAAAACTATTGGAAATCTTTAAAAATCTTCTTGTCTGAAACCATAAGGCATAGGGCTACCAAATTTGGCATGTAGCTTTATGTAGTAGACCTCTATCATGTTTCTTGAAATTATAGCCCTGGGGTCAAAATTGGCTCTGCCCCAGGGGTCACAAGTTTTACATAGGCTTATATAGAGAAAACTTTAAAAATCTTCCTGTACCTAGCCATAAGGCCTAGAGCTACCAAATTTTGCATGTAGCTTTATCTAGTGGGCCTCTACCAAGTGGGCCAAAATTTTAGCCCTGGGGTCAAAATTGGCCCCGCCACAGGGGTCACAATTTTTACAAGGGCTTACATAGTGACAACTTAAGAAATCTTCCTGTACCTAGCCATAAGGCCTAGAGCCACCGAATTTTGCATTTAGCTTGATCCAGTGGGGGTCTACCAAAAGTGACCAAATTACAGTCCTGGGGTCAATTTGGCCTCATGCTGGGGGTGGGGGGGGGGGGGGAGGTTCACAAGATTTACATGGGCTTATATAGGGAAAACTTTTAAATCTTAGTGTACATAGCCATAAGGCTTAGGGCTACCAAATTTTGCATAATTATAGCATTATCTAGTGGAAAACTACAAAGAGGGCCCAAGTTACAGCCCTAGGATCAAGTTTGGCCCTGCACCAGGGGTCACAAGTTTTACATGGGTTTATGGAGTGAAAACTTCAGAAACCGTCTTGTTACTAGCCATAAGGCTAAGAACTCCCAAATTTGGCATGTTATTCTTCTAATAGACATATTCCCCATTTAGTCCGACTGTAGCCCTGGGGTCAAAGTTTTATAGGGGCTTATATAGTGAAAACTTCTCGACAATCTTCTTGTTTCTAACCATAAAGCATAGGACTAACAAGTTTGGCATGTTTTGAGCCTTGGGATCCAAATTTGATCCACTCCAGGGTTCACATTTTTAGATAGGCTTACATAGTGAAAACTTAAGATATCTTTTTTTATCCTTACTATAAGGCCTAGGGCTATAAAAATTTGGCATGCCGATTCATATTGTAGACTTCTACCAAGATTGTTCCATTTTTTTCATTGAAACCACTCTTCCAATTTTGATCAAACTTTACAGATATCATCTTGCCATGATTTTCTTCAGAACCTTTTTCAAAGAATTAAGTTCTGTTAAAAGCTATGGTTGATATGGCTACAAAACTGAAAAGTATTGAAAAACCTTTAAAAACCTTTTCCAAAAGCTTGTATTTACTAACGTAATTGTAGCTCATGAAAAGATACTGCTTTTTAGCTCCACAGGCCCAAGGCCATCAAGCTTATCGTCTTTGAAACTGCTTCACCCAATAAGTCACAAGCTTTACATAGGCTAATATAGTGAGAACTTAAAAGGTCTTCTTGTTCCTTACCTTGAGTTACAGCTGTAATATTGTATGAGTGTAATCTAAATAACCTCTTCCGTAGTTATTCAAGTTATGTCCAAATTAGTCCTATCTCATGGGTCATAAACATGTGCTTATGGCGTGAAAATTCAAAAAATCTTTTTGCTCCTAACCGCAAACCCAAGGGCTACCAAATCTGAATCACCTTTTTTTTTTTTGAAATTAGCCTTTCATCAGGGGTCTTATGTTTTACAGAGGCTTCATATGAACGAAACTTGAAAATCATCTTATTTATAACCATACAGCATAGACTTGTATTATTCTGGCATGTGGCTTTATCTTGTGGACCTCTACCAGGGTTCAAGTAATTATACCTCAGGGATCAAAAATGGCTTTGCCCTGCTCGTCTCAACTTTCATATGGGCTTTTACAGAGAAAACTTTGTAAGTTTTCATTTTGAAACCATTTGGCTCAGAATTGAAATGTTTAATATTTATGGTTTATATTTATAAGCCAGTGGAGCGATACAGGGCCATCATGGCCCTCTTGTTTATTAACTT
Source organism: Tridacna gigas (assembly GCA_945859785.2). NCBI lineage: Eukaryota > Metazoa > Mollusca > Bivalvia > Cardiida > Cardiidae > Tridacna > Tridacna gigas. Next base: position 27,069,660 of record OX244044.2, read on the forward strand.
AACACTTTACCAAACGACAAAAATTTAGATTAGTCCAAATTGAAAGCATTTGCAGACGACAAAATAAATGTCATTGAAAAATTGAAATTTGTTTTGGGAAGGGTAGAAAACATTGTGGGAAAAGGAGAAAATGCTGGTTACCAGCATTTTCTCCTTTTCCCACGATGTTTTCGAAAGGCCTCTTTCAGGGTCGTTAACCCTTAAGCCGCTAATCGCGACCCACTGACCCTTTGCGGACAGTTTAGATAAAGATCAGACTGCACAGAACGTGCAGTCTGATCTTTGATCTAAACTGTCCGATACGCTATTTTCTTTCCGGTGAAATCAACTTTGAAAACCGCAATTTTTGGACTTTTAGTACTGAGTAGAAATTTGCGTTTCATTTATTCAGCAGCTTAAGTGTTAAAAAAAGTCGGGATTGTGCGGTAAAGGGTTAACTTATTTAGCAGGATAAGGGTTATAAGATGTTAGGTTTTGCACCACGACGACGCAGACGACAACAGCGCTATGACAATACCTCGACGTTTTCTTCGAAAACAGCCGAGCTAAGAAGACATCTAATAGATGAGTTGCATACAAACATAGGCCACTGAAATTCCTTGATCTATCACGGGAGTGACGGGATGACAAAATTTTTCTGAGCGGACACTGTTACTATAAATAGCACATTGGCGACTGCCTCTACATCGTATATAGAAGGACGTCTTATTATATACAATATAGAGGCAGTCGCCAATGTGCTATTTACAGTAACAGTGTAAAGAAAATTTGAGTAATCCGTGATATACAGGCGATGCACCAATCTGCAATGATCGACCAAGGAAAATTTTGTTGTTTCGTGATAGACAAACAGGGTTTCAAAGGCCTGCGATACAAATTTACCTTTCATGTAGTACTGCGTAACTATATAAAAAAAGGTTTGATCGGTCGCTACAACAAATATATGAGTCATGCTCTGTGAAAAGGGGGCTTAATGTATCTCCGTGATTCATTGTACCAAGCAAGACATCACATAATTAAGGATCCATAAAATCCGCTTTGTCTAACAATCGACTGAATTATGAGGTAAACTGGTCCTTTGACATGCAGAAAATGGACCGACAGCGAAAAGCGCAGGCTGACCTTGGTCGATACTTTTCGCAGATGCATTAAGCCCCTTTTCACAGAGCATGGCTAATATCAAATACTGCTGTGTCGTCTGTCTCTTTAAAGGAAGTGAAAATGTTAGGCCTGAGGAACAAAATTTGTCTTTTACCTTTAGTTTTTCGACTGCCTGCTCCTCTTTTCCATCTTGTCTCAACTTTAAAGCTGCTTTGTATTCCTGGATAGCTCTTTGGGGATCATGCATGGACATTTTGATCGCTGGAAATTCCAAAACGCCCCACTTTTCCAAAATTTCCTTTTCTAGAGTTTCTAGCTCATTGTCGCCCGGATAGGGGTCCTGAGAACTCATTGTGATTGCATTATAGGTATTTTCCTTGCTATTCTTTTCGAACGAAGACATGATGTCCGACTGCATATTACGTAAACCAGTCTTTATTTCGAGGTCATTTTCGTCTATTTCCAGACCCATTCTAAATATACTCAAAGCGTCCTCAAATTTTTCGAGTTTTGTCAAGGCATTTCCCGCCAGAAAATAGCCTTTCGTCGACTTTGGGTAATTTTCTAGAATTTTATTGGCATCTTGGAGAGATCTGTCGAATTTTCCAAGCTCGAGATAGCACGTTGAACGTCTGTAGAGCGCCTCGAGTTCATCGGTGACGTCTTGGTTTAGCGCTTCAGTAAAATATTCTGAGGCAATTTTGAAGTTCCCTTTCTGAAACTCAAACAGGCCACTTTCCAAAAAGTCAGACATGATTGTTTGTGCCGATAACCTTTCAGGGTAAAATGTCTTAACAGCTGAAAATAAAGAAAAATCAAAGGAATGGGTATGTCGTTGTTTTGAAAACTTCCAAGTAAAATACAGATAACTAGCACAAATTAAGCTTTATTATACCAATAGCCTACTTCTGTAAGTAAAACGTTGTGAAAATAGGTGAGATTGTTTGTTGCTAGCAAGTCCCCTTTTGCAGCGGAGATTTCAAAGGAAGTCTGTTGCAAGTCGAAAAAGGTCATTTTTATGAAGTAATGTGTTACACAACGGTCTAACCAAGATGCGGGTACATGGATGAAGGTTGCGTTTATCAATCACCCTTTACCAGATAATCCCGATATTAATGAACCCTTTACCAAATAACCCTGTGTATCAATTAACAATTTACCAAATGACAAAATTGTGGACTTTTCTAAATTCAAAGTGTTTGCTTTAAAAAAAAAATGTTGCCAAAATGATAGAAATTGATTTTGAAAGGCTAGAACACATTATGGGAAAAGGCAATGCTGGTTACCAACATTTTCTCCTTTTCTCATTATGTGTTCAAAAGCCTCTGTCCTAAGGATCGATAAAAGTCGAGATTACGCAGTAAAGGATTAACGACTCATCTTTTTCCACAATGTTTTCTGACCCTTATGCGCCAAATCGATCAATTGCGCCATATTTAGTTAGTCGTCTGCAGACGTTTTCAGACGGACATATATGTCCTATAATCTGTTTTCTGAGAAAGACTAGTTATGCAATTCCACACTGAGACATCCAACATTCAGTGTGAAATATCCCGTTTATCAAAAATAATCAGAAAATTATATTTTCTTTGCGCCAAAATATTTCCCCTTATTTTGTTAGTTAGCCCTTTACCACACAATCCCGACTTTTAGCGACCCTGAAGTAAAAGCCCTTTGAAAACATTGTGGGAAAAGGAGAAAATGCTGGTAACCAGCATTTTCTCATTTTCCCCCAGTGTTTTTTTTTTTTTAACCTTTTTCAAAACAAAGTTCAATTATTAAGTCACATTTATTTTGTCATCTGCAAATGCTTTCAATTTGGACAAGTCTAAAATTTTGTCGTTTGGTAAAGAGTATCATCTCCCGTGTGCCCGCCAGGTGTCACGCTCGTCACGGTTACTACACATGAAGGTCATACCCGATATCGACTTGGATTCCATATCTTTTTTAACCCTTTCCCAAACAAGCCCTGGTTTTCACGTGTCTGCAGTACAAGTCTTTTGAAAACACTGTGGGAAAAGGAGAAATTGCTCGTAACGAGCAATTTCTCCTTTTCCCACAGTGTTTTCTACCCTTTTTGAGACCTTTCTGCCAATTTCATCAAATTTAAAATTGTCGTCTGCAAACTCTTTCATTTTGGACTTTTCCAAAATTTGTCGTTTGGGAAAGGGTTGAGGTCTAGATTAAATAAATTACCTCAAGATGAAGTACAAGGATTCCCTAATTTCTGATTTTACGTATAGTTAGACTTCTCTAAAGATCGCCTTTAGATCTACGGTAAAAGTGTTAAAGAATGGAAGCGACCGTAAAGTGGGAAGAACAGTTTTATAAATACGCCGTGTTACCTGCTCGAACACCGACATTACTTCATGATACATTATGATTAATCCTAGTTTATTCTTTTTTCAGCGCAACTTGAAAAAAAAAAAAGAAAGATGCTTTTGCGGACCCCATAGATCAAGATCAGACTGCACAGAACGTGCAGTCTGTTCTTGGGTCTACACCGTCCGCTTATTCAGTCAAGCCTATGAAATTAATCCTTGTCCTCCTAAATAAGTGAAATAAAATATTTAGTAAAAACCCGAATCAATGCTATTTCAAACTCATTTTTATGAAAAAAATATCTCCTTATCGGACAGTGTAGATCCAAGATCAGACTGCACGTTTTGTGCAGTCTGATCTTGGATCTACACGGTCCGCACATGGTCAGTAATTCGCGCTTTGCAGCCTATTAAGGTTTAAAACGGAAGGGAGAGATAGATAAGAAAGGAAGGGGGGTAAGCGATTACGCCATGCAACATACATCCAACATCTGTTTATGATACATCAATGTGAGGAAACACGAACATCTGTAGATGCTAATCAATCTGTGTATTATGTTCTTTTCCCCCATTATCATAATGTTTGCCTATTTTTTTGTTTTGCTTAAAGATACATCTATACAGATTTTCAGCCACTTTTTAACCCATTTCATCTTTATTTTATGAAACTATAATCGTTCTTGTATCTTTAGGCCAAATGTTGCCCCTGACGATTGCATGGTTGCACAGATTACGACGGATAGAAAATAATTATGTTTCATTTTCTACATGTCTTCAAGGAAATCACTGTTGTAGTTTCCGGTTTTATATGAGAAAAAATCCCTTGAGTTTCTCTATCCCTAACACCATATTTATTGGTAATTTATTTATGTTTAGACAGCTGACTAAATTCTGAACCATTCTACATACTGTCAAGTTTTAACAGCAAGTTTTCTCTCTGGTTGTAAGGATGTGTATCTTTACTGATACATCCTTACAGCCAGAGAGAAAACACGCTGTAAAAATTTGATAGACTGCAGATCGGTTAAAACTTTAGTCGGCTGTGTAAACATATATACGTAGCTCCAAAATAAGGGAACCCTGTTACTTATTTCTTCTGACATGATGTGACAGGGTGGCTTTCCCCCTCAGTATTTCAGCAGATTCCAAGAGCAAAGATACACCGTATCATCTCCAGTATGCCCGCAAGGTGTCGTGCAGGTGTTGCTGCACATGAAGGTCACACCCGATATTGACTTTGATTCCATATCTGTTATATGCTTCAGGTAAAATAAAAAAAATTACCTCAAGATGAAATACAAGCGTCCCCTATTTGTGATTCTACGTATATACATGTATATAGATACCGATATGTAATGGTATTTTGGATGAGTACATACATCGGAAATCTTCGGATTAAAACCGGAAACGTCACAACAGTGATTTCTTTGATGGCCCCAAGATAATGTAATGCATTTTCTATAGGTCCTAATCTATGCAACTTTGCAACCGTCAGGGGCAACATTAGGCATGAAGGTACAAGAATGGTTAAAGTTTGATATATTAAGATGAAATACGTAAAAACCTGGCTGAAAACGAGTATAGATGTACCTTTAACTCTTTACCACATGATTAAAAAAAAAAAAGACATGTCCAAGTTGAAGGCATTTGCAGACGACAAATGAGACAAATGAAGCGTGTCTCAAATGATGGGTTTTGTCATCGAAAGGATAGAAAAAAAAACCATACCGGATACCAGCATTTTCTCCTGTTCCCACAATATTTTTAAAATCTACCTTTCTTACGGTCCAATGTCTGGTAACGGGATAGATGATGTTTTCAACAGATTTTCAATAACAGCTCGGCGACAGCATACTCATACATTTTGTCTTGATTGTGTAATCTAAAGGTTAATCCTATACCCGACAGGCCCGTAGGAAGCATTTTCCGATTGTGGCGGGGGAGGGGGGAAGGTAAAAAAATATGCAATACCAATCTCGTATGTGTATTATCTTATTCGAAGGCTTGAGGGTGACTGAGAACGAGAGTTTAGTTTTCGCCTTTGATTTATTCATATCTCTAGGGGTGGGATGTTTTCCATCTAAACGGCTACAAGCTTTTCAAACATTTCCGAAATTATTAGAGGACCATCCACCTCCAACCCCCGTTCCAACGGACCTTCCCGAAACAATCCCTTATTTCATAACCCTGCACAAGTTGCATATGACACTCATTGCCGTGGTGGGAGGGTTACTGGGCATTTTTAACTTATTCTATATAATTTTTGAAATTAAAAGTACCACACCTTCAAAGTGGCTATACCAAATGGTTTAGCAAATCAAAAGGTATGTTACGTTCTAAATCTACAATAGTAATAAGAATGAAATTAATAATGGTGTTGGTGAATACGGGCCCACATTACTCCAAGATTTTCCCTGTACGACTCCCCTTCGGCGGCTCTCCATCGTCGTGTCCTTGGACAAAGCAATGTAGAAAGAGAACCGTTGTCGAATTAATTAATACCGGTGAAACCGAGGAAGGATGTAGAAAGTGATCTGTACCTGTGATCTGATTGAAACGAGGATCATTGGAGGAACCACACAAACAAATTTCCAATTTACATCGTCTGCAAAGCATAGCTTAGCACGAAAACGCAAAATGTACGTTTATATAAATGAAATATCATAATTAACTAACCTTAACATGCAATGTTGTAGATTCCAAATTGTCTACTGTAAATGATTTGTAACACGCCAATAAAAGTCACTGATTTGTAAGATATAAATACGACACACTTTCACTCCCACGCCAACACAACAACCTTTCCTTTCAAACCATCCTGATGCTGTACCTAGGACATGCATCAACCTATAAAGATCACGCAAAAATGTTTCTTTCGCACGTTGTTCTACTTATCAGCAGACGTTAGAGTTAAGCAGACGAACTGTTGTAGAGCTCCCTGAATCCCTTAACCCTTAGGTTGCTAAGTGCGACTCTGGGGTACTTTTGCGCACAGTGCAGATCAAGATCAGACTTCACAAAACGTGCAGTCTGATCTCTGATCTGCACTGTCCGATCCGGTACTTTCTTTCTGGTAAAATCAATTTTAAAACTGCAATATTTGGTGTTTTTACATTGAGTGTAAAGTTTTGTTTCCTTTGTGTTGCAGTTTAAGGGTTAACTCTTTACCAACAACAAAATTTTAAACTAATCCAAACTGAAAAGCACTTGCAGACCACAAAATAAATGCCACTCAGGAATTAAAATTTGTTTTCGGAAGGAAAAAAACATTGTGGAAAAAAAAGGAGAAAATGCTGCTTACCAGTATTTTGTCCTTTTCCCACAATGTTTTTAAAAGCCTTCTTCCTCCGGGTAGTTAAACTAGGGATTGTATGGTAAACGGCTAACTCTTAACCAGAAAATTTTTGACTTGTCCGAAGTCAAAGCATTTACAGACTTCAAGTAAAATCGGTGTAAATAACGGAATTCGTCTTCGATTGGGTAAAAAACATTGTGGGAAAAGGAGAAAATACCAAAACACAATGTTAATTTCAACTTAAAACAATTTTAACCAGTCAAAATTAGCCCATGAAGCGTTTTGCACAAATGTGCGTTTTTTTTTTTGTTTTTGAGACAATATAGTTTTCACGGACAATGTACATAACAAGATCAGATTTCACAGAGGATATACAACGTCCTCTTTCGCGAGAAAATTGGTACTATTCTGACAAACACCCTAAAAATGTTATTTGCTCTGGTCTGGGTTTTTTTTTTTTTGATTGAGAAACAAAATCAGACTTCACAGCGGATCTACTATGTCCTCTTTCGCGAGAAATTTATTACTATTCTGACAAACACCCTAAAAATGTTATTTTGCTCTAGTCAGTTTTTGGCCTGGGCTTGGCTTGCCAAGCCGAAGGCCATAGTAACCCCTATCCAAGCACTTACGGAAAACCCCGAGTAAAAGTGCAAAGTACCGCTTGCAATACATCTCACTACGCTTCAAAAACGACCTGTGAAAATGAAAAAAAAAAAATGGGTTTTAACATCATAGTTCGGTTTCAGTTAACAAAAAACTGGTAGAATTGCGATGTTAATTACACGAAAGTGTTTGATTGAGTATTTCGAGCCCAAATGAACTTATTTATAACTGCAAATTAGTACGATGTAATATTGAAAGAAACATTCGGCAAACCTCGGGTGATCCGTTGATCAAATTTTTAGATGTAGTTGCGGAGTCGGCCGAGTTGTGACGAGCGATGTTGCCGTCTATTCCAATTTACACCATGTGAATGACAAAACGTAGACGATGTGTTCATTGCCCAAAAAAGCTGTTTAAAAAACCTCGGTAAGATTTATTTTCGTAAAATTACTGTGCTGCTCGTATCTAAGGGTATAAATATGTATTTGATTGACCCAGCACGTATGATGTCTTATATCGTCTTGTCAGAGATGTCCCGATATCGTGTGACATCTCGGACCATGACAATTTCGACCCATAACAAACTCGGAACACAAAATCGAATATGTGAAGTTACACAAGGTATAAAAGTTTGTAATATGAGCCATGGAAGACCGGTTAGTTAGACCTAAATGGCGGGCATGTTACATCAAAGATCAGGCTTCACATTAGGTGCTATCTGATCTTGATTCTTGATCTCCTTAGGTATTTATCGATAAGTGCCGACAAATTTTAACCTGAGTTTTGTATTGGGTGGTGGTTTATATTGAAGATCAGACTTCTTACTACGTTCAGTCTGATCTTGATCTATGTTGTCTGTGCTGTCAATACAGGATATTTAAGTGTTAATAGGCAGTGAAATAGTTAGGTTTTAAACACCTTGCTTATGGATATTTTTACTGCCAATTTTTGCAGTCAAATTTGATGTCATTTCATTAATAAAGTTACTGCATGCAGATGAACCGCATCTTCGAAAATGATAGGAACATATTTCAAAGATGATGAATTGTTGAAGGTGTTGGAGTGCAGGGCAATTCAAGACTATCAATATACATTTAAGTATTCAACTGTATAAATCTGAGATATGAGACTAAGAATGATGTAGGAAAACATTCTATCGTTCGATCATGTGTTTGGTTCAGGGCTTGCTCGTCCCAATAGTAGTTTAGCCCTGGGCTTGTTCCTCCCTGGGCTCTTTCATCCGAGCTTATTTATCCCATATTTAATTTATTGCATGATGTATTTAACATGTTTTTTTCTTTAATAAACATCTGAGCATCACTGGTTTTCTTAGAACCTTTGCCATCAGTTATGGGCGAACAATCTCGAATTCATCGCCATCAGTGGTTATTTATTTGAATTATTTACAGTAAACCTGGACTAATCGTTAACTATCAAAAGAGGTACCCATACGGCAGGGGCAGGTAACCATCAAAATATTTTTGACACAGTTATGCATTTTTTACTCTGAATTTTCAAAACCTTTGACGTTTTATTATATCTCTGTCATTAATAAAGATATTAAGTTCAGACTTGGACTTTTTGTTAAATATCAAAAGGGAAACTTAAGCAACAGAGGCAGGTAACCACCAAGATATTTTTGACACTGTTGTGCACCCTTTTTTCAACTTAATCTGTCTATAAGCAACTGCTGTCAAGCGTTGGCACCCGCATGCGGTGCACTTTTTATTTGTTACCATAGAAATTAAAATGCAAAAGTAGAAAAAAAAAAGAAAATTATCTTCTGATAAATCGTATGCTCTGTGAGGCAGAGACTTTATGGAATTATTCATCTTATGATTTTAGACTGTACAGATTTTGTGTTTTTCCTTGTCATTGCTCAAAGGACATGAACTTAAAAAGTTGACATAGACTGAAAACGGAAAAAAAGGAAAGATTCATTGCTGAGACATTAGGGATTTTTTTTTTTTTTACCTTTTCCAGAAATGTTCTTCGAGTTCTACTCTATCGTTCATATTTTTTTTTTAACCCAGCAATTTGATTGGTTGACATGGCAACCCAAAGAACAAAAAAGAAAATCCTTCGAAAATTATCTCCATTTAATCCATAAAGACTACGAGACCAAGACTTTATAAAAATACTGATCATATTAGCCTGTACAAATTCACGTTTTGCCATTCTGTTGTCAACTCCATAGACTTTCAATGTGAGACTTTGTAGATATCTTTATTAGTCTGTACAAATGCGATGGCAATTTCAAGCTAAATATGATAGCAGTTTTGAGCTTGAGCTCTGATAGGCCTGTTCTTCTTTACCCTTTCTTCACCCCTTCTGATGCCCAGGCCTTCAGCGCCTTCAGCGCTTTGATTTTTTTTCTGATTGAGAAAATTCATTTCTTGTATTTATCGCTTTAACCTTTTACCAAACGACAAAATTTTAGACTCAAACAAATTGAAAGCACCCAGAGTACCTCAAAAGATGATTTCTGTCTTTGAAAAGGTAGAAAAAATTGTTGGAAACTTAGAAGAAAATACTGGTTACTGGCATTTTCTCCTTTTCCCACAAAGTTTTCAAAAGTTTTCTTTCTCATGGACTTTAAAACTCGGGATTGTTTGGTAAAAGAGTTAATGGTTAATAAAGAGAATAAATCTACAAAAAGCCTTTGTAAACAGTGTGTACAACAGGAGAAAACGCCGGTAACTAGCATCTTCTCCCTTTCTAACAACATCTCCTTCCCTTTCAAAGACAAATCCAAATTTTAGCTACATGTATAATAATTATGTAGTCTGTCGTCTGCTAATGCTTTCAGTTTGGACCAGTCTAAAATTTTGGGGTTCGGTAGAATTCAGGGTTAATAAGGAGAACATTTTTTAATAAATAGAAAGCCTTTGAAAACAATACATGTACAGGTATGCGGAAAAGTAAGAAAACGCTGTTAACTAGCATTTTTCTTCCTTTCTGACATTTTATTCCCTTTCAAAGACAAATCCCAATTTTAGCCATACTATTATGTAGTCTATCGTCTGCTGGTACTTTCAGTTTAAGGACCAGTCTAAAATTTTGTCGTTTGGTACACAGCTAAGGGTTAATAAAGACGATAGAGAAATAAAAAAAATAGAAGACCATTGAAAAAAGGGGGAAAACATCGGGTAACCAGCATTTTCTCCCTTTCTGACAAAATTTTCTCTCCTATAAAAGACAAATCCAATCATTTAATCTAATCCACATATAAATTGTCGCCGACAAGTGCTTTCATTCATGGTTAAGTATAAAATTCTGACATAGGGAAAACAAATTAAAAGTCGTCCTGTGGCGAGATAGAAACACAGAAGCGTCTGGTTCGGGTCAAGGGTAAAAACAGGTAATTAGTTCCTATCGTATCTTCTCCGGCAATCACACTTCATGCTGATAGGTAAAATCTGGCTTTTTTGTGTGTGTGTAAATACTCATCATAAATGGGGGCAGCATACGGGGAAAATTTGATCCCACTTCTATCTAATTAACTTTTCACCGAATGATGACGTGTTTTAAAGATCCTGAGGCAACTTTTGAAAACTTTATGGCTAATGGAGAAAATGCTGGTAAGCAGCATCTTCTCCTTTTCCAACAGTGTGTTCTGCTCTCTAGCCCTTTAACCACAGAATCCCGAGTTTTAACAATCCAGTGGAAAGAGGCTTTTTGAAAACATTGTGGGAAAAGGAGAAAATGCTGGTAACCAGCATTTTCTCCTTTTCCCACAATGTTTTCTACATTGTCAAAAACAAATCTCATTTTTTTTTTGAGTCATGTTTAGTTTCTCCTCTATATGTGCTTTCAATGTGGATCAGTCCAAAATTTTGTCATGTGGTAAAAGGTTAAGGGACATGTCCTATCATTTCAGCCTTACATGTATCTATAATTGCCGTCTACAATACAATACAATACAATACAATACAATACAATACAATGCAATGCAATGCAATGCAATACAATACAGTACAATACAATACAATACAATACAATACAATATTTTTTTTCAAAGTATAAAGGCCCCCGGCCCATAATACTAATGACATACATATCTAAATACATGCAAACATTCTGAGTGATGTACCTTTTAAAGATATATCCTTCCTTACAGCAAGAGAGAAAAACACGGTTAAAACATGATAGACTGTAGTATGGTTCAAAATTAATCAGCTGTATAAACATAGAAAGGTTTCCGATATATACAGTATATTGGGCAAGTACACCTATCGGAAATCTTCGATTTAAAACAGAAAAAAGTCACTGCTGTGATTTCTTGGAAGGCCTTCAGAAAATGAAATACATTTTCTATCCATCGTTATCTATGGAACACTTAGGATTAAGACACATGAATGATTATAGCTTAATAAAATACATATGAAATGACTTACAATCTGGCTGAAAACGAATATGGATGTATCTAACTGTAGAAACATGTGAATCTGTATACTAATAACTTGTAATCTTTGTTATTGGCGAAAGACTAGACTCAAGATCATACTGCCCATGTTGCGCAGTCTGATCCTGCTCTAGTCAGCTAGCAACAGCAAACAAACTGAGTATGGATACCTTTACGATACAAATGACAGAGAATGACTAGGTCCATATACGAACACAGACGATATGGGCTTTGAGAACCTACGGGATTTACTTGTAAATTACCACATAGAGGGGCTGAATCACCTAAGTATCACCCAATATAATAATAACGGACAGTAAAGATCCAATTGCTTTCAATATGAACGAGGTGGAGCCTAAAATCTAGTCAGGTAGTAAACGCATTCGGCAAACTTCGGGTAATCCGGTGATCAAGTCAGAGATCTAGGAGTTGTGACGAGTGGTGGTAAACCGTCATTAACTCAATACACTTCTTCATAAGTAATCAATGGATCCGCGCCAAATTAATTCATTACCTTCTGAAACAAAAATTGCAGCAGACAAAATTGTAACCGTCTATGAGCCCGATTTCACGAAAATATTTAACCGTTTACTATACAATGCCGAGTATTAAAGTCCCTGGAGAAGAAGACTTACGAAAACATTGTGGAAAAAAGGAGAAAATGCTGGTAAGCAGCATTTACTTCTTTTCCAACATTTTTTTTTTCTACTCTATCAGAGAAAGAAATCGTCATTTGAACTACATGTACCTTAAATTTGTCGTATAGAAATATACATGTACCTACCTTCAATTTCGTTTGGTAAAGAGTTAAGTCTCGTAACCTATACCACACAATCCCTACTTTTAACGACCCTGAAAAGAAAATTCGAAAACATTGTGGGAAAAGGAGAAAATGCTGGTAACCAGCATTTTCTCCTTTACCCACAACGTTTTCTATCCTTCCAAAGACAAATTCCACTACTTTAGCTGCATTTAATTTTTCGTCTGCAAATGCTTTGAATTTGGACAAGTCCAAAATTTTGTCGTTTGGTAAAGTGTAAATCCGCCCAAATCCACCAGCTGACTCATTTTCCGACTAAAGTTGAGTTCGTCGTTTGAGACGCATACAGACTTTAGTAACGTTCTTAAAGGCCCGGTTGCGTCCAAAAGTGAACAGTATGGGTGTTGAAATACATTTTAATTTAAACCATACCTTTTTAAAGTATGGAAATCATAGAAATCGGATAAAACTATGCTAGAGTATGTAAACAACAACAACGACCAAAAAAATCTTAGTGTTCTGTGATGCGTACATCGCGAGAAATACAGGTATAAACTTTGGATTTTCACCTGTCTGAAAGTCGATAATAGCAAAAATCTTGACTTCCGGTAGTCTGCCGTGACGACACAACTGTGAGACGATATGGTCGCCATACATGAAGAAACGCAGAAAACGCAGAAACTTGTATGAAATTTGTATGAAATTTGTATAGATATAAATCGCTTTATCACGTTTCAATCACATGTGTACAGCATAATTGTAACGACTGTCTCCTTTACATCTTACTACTATGATAGGAAAGAAATTTTGAATGAATTAGCCTAATGGAGTTAGTGCTTATAAACAGAAAACTTATTCTTCTAGAGGGGAACCAGGCCCAGGTTTCGAAAGCAAGAAGCTCATAGGCTACTTTACTATGTTTACTCAACATAAATTTAGTTGTAATACTAGTGTGGCAAAGGTGTGAGCATTTCCCCCTTTGCCTAAATCTCTTGACTTTACCTCACAATTCGGAGTTTTACCGACCTTCTGAAACCCTTGTAAAATCAAAGCACCCAAGGCGCTGAAGGCCTGGGCATCAAAACGGGAGAAGAGGTGGGAAGATAGGCCCAGAAGCTCAAAGTTGCTATCACATTTGTACAGGCTTAAAAACTGCTATCACATTTGTACAGACTAATAAAAAAATATCTACATGTCTCACACTGACAGTCTGTGGAGTTGACAACAGAATGGAAAAACATAAATTTGACTTGTAAAGGCCAATATAATGAGTATTTTTGTAAAGCCATGGCCTCATTGTCTCTTATGGATTGAAAGATGATTTTCAAAGGATTTTCTGTTTCCTGTTTTCCTCCTTTACGTTGCTTTGGCAACAAATCAAAATGAGCAGCGTGCAAAAAGGTGCTGATAGAGGACAAATCCAGGGAACATTTCTGAAAAGTGCAAAAAGTCCACAATGGCCAAGCAATGAATCATATTTTTCTTTCATTTTACAATACTCAGTCTATAAGTTGAAATAGTAACCATGTACTTTGAGCAATGACAAGGAAAAACACAACGGCTAATATCTCAGAGCATGATTTGTTTTCTAGACATTTTTTTTTTTAAGTATTTCTTTTTATTTTTGCATTTTGGTTTCTATGGCAGCAAATAAAAAGGGCTCCAATGCTCAGCAACACTTGTGTTTGGTAACAAGAGCACCATATGCGGGTGCCGACGCAGGGCTGCAGTTGCTTGATTTACAGTGAAAACACAAAGTTGAAAAGGGCCATAACTTGATAGTTATTTACACTTATTGTTTATGTTTCCCTTTTGATAGTTAACAACTTGTCCAAGTTTGAGGTACACATCTTCAGTAATAACAAAGATATTGTAAAATGTCAAAGATTTTCATGACGACGACACAAACGACGAAGATGATGACACTAGGGCTATGAAAATACCGTGCCTCTAAAAACAGGTGAGCTATAAGTTCTTAGTCGAAAAATGGGCATAAGTAATTATTTTGCCTAATATATATTGGTGGTTACCTGTCTCTGTGGTACTGATAAAAAATTCCCCTTTTAATAGTTAACAAAAAGTCCAAGTTTGAAGTAAGTATCTTCATTATTGACGGATATGATAAAATGTTAAAATGTTAAAGGTTCTGAAAATCCAAAGTAATGAAAAAGGGCGTAACTGTGTCAAAATTAGTTTGATGGTTACCTGCCCCTGTTTTATGGGTACCCCTTTTGAGAGTAAATAACTTCTCCAAGTTTGAAGTAAATATCTTCAGGAAGAACAGAGATATTATAAAATGTCAAAGTTTTTGCACGACGACAATGACCCATAGGCTTTGAAAATAGCTTGACGTTTTCTTCGTAAGTAGATGAGCTAAAGACAACCAGTTTAATAAAATCATATGGATGATACAAGACTGCTCAAGGAACATTTCTATAAAAGTTTTGTAAGAATATCTGCTGTAAATGCCACTTTTCAATTTTCCCCATTGAAAGTCTATGGAATCTCTAAGTTGCCATGATCAACCAAGCTGGAAAGCCGATTTTCATAAACAAGAGGGCCGTTGGACCTAAAGCCCTCATCTGAGTAAAGTCATCTAGGATTGATAAATTTGAAGAGCTCCTGGTTTTGAATATGGAAAACACACAAATGAGCCATGCTTTGGCAAAAAGGTGGTTTAATGCATCTCCGTGATATATCTTTCCAAACGAGTCGTCATATATTTATGGATCAATAAAATCCATTTTGTTGAACAACTGACTGAATCATGAGGTACACTTGTCCTTTGACATGCAGAAAATTCGCCAAAAGCAGAAAGTTTCGATCCAGGTCAGCCTAAATACCTATGGAGATCAAGATCAGATTGCACTGAATGTCAAGTCTGATCTTCGATATAAAACGCCGATCTTTGATATAAAACGCCCACCAATTACTTAACTCTGTACCACACAATCCCAAGTTTTAAGGAAACTAACGATAAAGCCTCATGAAAACCTTTAAAGAAGAAAATGCTCTCATTTTTCCTACAAGGTTTCTGCACTTTCACAGCCAATAATCAACATTTCAGCTAAATCTAACTTGCAGTCCGCAAATGTTTTCAGTTTAGACAAGTCTTAAATTTCATCGTTTTATAAAGATTAACTGGTATTCAATGGCTCGTGTTACAAACTTTAATACATATTTGATATTGTATGCACCGAGTTTACTATGGGTCGAATGGTTATGGGCCGAGATGTCATATCTGGACAACTCTTACAGGAAGAAATAAGGCATATATACCAATCAAATACATAGTTATAACTTCAGACACGAGGTGCACAGTAATTTTACGAGTAGTTAAATCTTACCGAGGTTTTGAGACATCTTATTCAGAGAAAGAGCACACCGTCTGCGTAAAATACACTATCATTATTTGTCATTCACATTGTGTCTAGCAAAAGGACAAACGAACGATCCCGATTAGTGCTCGGCAACAGCACTCAGCAACTCGTTCGATTGCTTACCTACATCTAGATATTTAATCAACTATCACCCGAGGTTTTCCAAGCGCACGAATTTGCAGTTATGAATAAGCTCACTAGGGCCCAAAATTCTCAGTCAACACTTTCGTACGATTAAAATCGCACATCTATCAAAGTTTGTTGTGAAAGTAAACCTTACTTTGATGTTCAAATCGAAATATTTATTATTTTAAGGGATCGTTTCTTTCAGCGTAGTGAGATGGATTGCAGGCGGTACTTTTCACTTTTACTCGGGTTTTTCCGTAAATGCTTGGATGGGGTTGAAATTTTGGTTTAGGATTCCTATGGCCTTGGGCTTGGCAAACCAAGCCCAGGCCAAAAAGGAGAACACCCTGGTAACCCAGCTTTTCTTCTATTCCCACAAGATTTTCTATACTTTCACAGACAATAACCATCATTTCAGCTACACTTAAACTGTCGTATGCAAATGCTTTCAATATGGACAAGTGTAAAAAGTTTATCGTTTGGTAAGAGTTGAAAATATGTCTGCTACCTGCAAATGCTTTCAATTTGGACAAGTCTGAAAAGTTTATCGTTTGGTAAAGAGTTGAACATATTTCTGCTGCACGACGAAAATTTCGGTGGTAATGTGTTAAAGGTTAAAGACAGTTTGTTTTTCAGACATTTTCTCACTTTTGTCATCAGAGTTACCTTTTTTGTCAATCTAGAGGGGCCCAAAGGGTAATTGCACCGGGAAAAAAAAAAAAAAATGGATCCTGTAGGCCAAAATATTGAGGTACTGGATGAATAGTCAGGAGGACCTGGGTTCGATCCCCTCGCCATGTCCTTGGACATGTAGCCTTTTGGGGCCCATCAGTGTGCAGTAAACATGTACATGTACGTGGATGAGTTGTCGGCGTGAGCGACTAGAATTATGTTCAAAGCGGCTCAAAACACCCTAAGCCACATCGAAATCTAAATAAATAACATCTAGGGACTGGGAGGGAACAAGATTGATTGGCTTTCAAACGTTGCTTTAGGCGAAGAACATGACTCCCAGGTCCAACACTGAAAGCACTGATAGACAGACATCTGTAAACATCTGGATCAGTTTCTACAAGAGTTAAACTCACACACATAGAAATCTAGAATTTATCTCAGGGACACAAAGAAGTGATTAAATCAGAGAACTTCGTTTTTCCTTGATAAAAAAAAAAAAAATCACTCGTGATATCCTCGACCCTCGTTTCATTGCTTCCATGGTTATATCAAAGACAGATATAGGTTCCATTGCCCTTGTTTGCTCAATAAAGTGATTAATACTTTGAACAGATTCTATTTAACATTGTAATATATTACATGTGCTAGAAAAATGGTTTTAATTCCTCCATAATTTGCTACATCCTATCCCATTCATGAATGCTCCAACTCTAATTCGTTTTGCAGGATTTTGAGGTTCTTGAAGAACCCCATAACCTTTGGTGTTTTTCACAAAAAGTGTAAACAATTAAGTTTGTGAAGCGCCAAAATATCAGCTGTTACGCCTGACCTTTTTTCAACGATCTCAATCCACGAAAACTCAGAAATATTGTGCAGGTGCAAAATGATCAGTGAACATTTTAAAATATCAGAATTACCTTAACCATTCAGCCTATCGTTTTTTTTTTTTTGTTTCCAGTCGAGACTATAATTCAATCTCAAAACGTCATACGATTTCTTAAATCACTTCTAAAGACAATGCATTGCAAAAACTGTCATCAGGTTTTCATTGTCTCCAGAAGATGGTGAATTATCTTTACTTTCTAGATTAATTTGTGAAAATAATTTCCCGCACTTGTTTAATTCGAAAATATAGGAACAGATTGAAGATTCAGTTAGTTTTAAGGAGAGATTATAGGTCAAAGGTCAACCTAATGGATGGGAGAATAAAAAGCAAAATTGTAATATTGAAAGTTTTATTTTTTTTCGAAATCAAGAAAATGGCAAGCGATTACCAACAGTTGAAGGGTTGTTCCGAAAATTCTTTGCGTGTTGGCCTCCATGTCAGCGGAGAGGCAATCACAGAAACAAAATCGGAGCTAGCAGAGAGTAGACGGACGGTAGGTAACAATTGTTAAGTCATGTGGAAAAGAATGAAGGAAAAGTAGAAAATGAATTTTGGAAATTTATTGAATGTGTATACGACCGGTCGCAACATCAAGAAGAAACACAAGTGATACTTCAGCTAACATGATAAGAACTGAAAGCACTGCTGTGGTTGTTGCATAGAAAAACGATTTAGGCTCGAAAAAGATCTGGTACGAATTGTACACCATGTTTGTATATAGTTTCGAATTTAAAAAAAAAAAAAGGTAAATGAAACCAAATATTTGAGACGTGAGACTATCTTTATTGCTTTTTAATGAACCTCCTGTATTTTATAGATTAAAATGTGTATAATACAGATCTTATAGTAAAATCTACCAAACTATCTTTAATACGAATCTACGACTATTGAGTAGTAAACAAACATGCAGACGTCATGCTTGCGAAATCTTTCGATCCATGTTTTACGGTCCTAATTGTAGTGTCAAAGTGTTTGTTTAACACATAATTTTATGTGCATTGGTTCCATTCTGTTTACAAGTAAGCTTACATTTTTTTCAATGTAATGACATTTTCAATTTCAATGGGGTGACGTGTTATAAAAAGCGATGACCGATGAGTAGACAGTTTTGAGCCACAAAACGAAAGTAGATCACTGCCAAAGATACACCGATATTAGGATTGACTAATTAGTATATGCATTTGCGAATTAATTTTGTGATAGATCTCGACACAGAAACGTCTCGGAGAAAAGGTAATTAACAGAGCAAAACAATCTGCCGTCTTCGTTGTAGATCTAGTCTAGATCTATTTCTTACAACTCGATCTTCCTTGTCAGAGTATTCCTTGAACAAACATGGTGTGCAGAGGAAAAATTTTAAAGTAATACAAATGAACTGAAGCTCTTTGGCAGGGTAGAAATAATTGTCAAGAAAAGGAGAAAATGCTGGTTACCAGCATTTTCTCTTTTTCCCATAATGTTTTCAAAAGCCCTCTCTGTCAGGCTTGTTTAATGTAGGGATTGTGTTGTAAAGGGTTAAGTGTTTTACTGGTAAATATTGACATTTATGTTAAATGTTGTTTTACATATTTTTTGTCATAAAATTAGCATTAGATCTAGTTATGTATTCATAGATTTGGAGAATGATGGAACAAGGGGATTTCTATAAAAAGAAATTGGGAAGTCTTTTGAACAGAGACAAAATAAAACTATGGGAACCACCCTACACAAATGGTGATGGCTCTATTGGGCAAATTTCAAAGGTATTTACACTGTTATTTTTATTATCCTATTATATGCCATTGCTAGTCAGTGGAGATATTCTGCTTATTTTAAGTTTAAACTCATTTGTTTTAAATTCATTGTGAAAGAAGTTCTCACAATTAATATTCAATCAATCAAGTTTATTTGTTCAAATCATACATACATGATACACGAACAAAGAGTACAACTTACATACGTATAAAATTATAGAAAATGACGGGGAAAAATAGGTTAGAAAAGTTAGGGGGGCCATAACCTTGGTCAGAATAAGAAATAGACTATAGGACATAATGTAAAAGGGCCTTTTTTTATTTGATTGGTCAATTCGTTTTACACACAGTGACGTGGTTTCATTGATTAGGTTAGGTAAATAAACAAATGTGCACGTGATAAACATTTTTTCTATGAAGTGATACTAGAATTTTGTAGACTGTAAAGTCCTTATAAATAGAGAGTTGTCGGATGTTTCAATGAAAATTTAATGGATTTTATGCTTATCAGTGTAAGTACATGTTTGTCGATTAATTTCTATGTTTTTTGAACTTCGTATCCACTGAACATCCATTCGGTAGATAAGAAGTTCATTTAGCATTTTAAGAGTCATTCAAAACACTAGATCGAAATGGGTCTGTTTACACTACATGTATTTGTTTACTCTCTCTTTCTCTCTCTCTCTCTCTCCTCCTCCTCACTCGCACCCCACACACATACACAACTCAACACAACACATACATAACATAAATCACATGCAATTAACTGGACTGTGAAAATGTAGGTCATGATCAATCAGCACAAATGTGTAGACCGATCATTAACCACATCATCCACAGAATTTTGATATGATGTTAGTTCATGACTGTAGAATAAGAATTTAAAGAGCACTAATGAATACAAAGAATATGAACCAAGAAGGTTGAATGTAGGAAGAATAAAACACTAACCTAAAGATGAACAGGAAATGACACTGTTGGAGGCTTTATATGGCTCAAGAACATAACAAATCATGTAGAGTGTGGGTAAGATCAGCGCATACTTAGGCACTGACTGATCCCAGTTCACACTCCACAATGGCTTAAGGTCACCTTCTGCATCAGCAGCCTCATAGGTTGAAAATAGCAAATAATTTATGATGTAAAGATAAAGAGGACATTGCAAAGCTAAAGACAATGTTTTCAAAAGGCATAATAAAAACAACAACAACACAAATCCTGCGGTCAAGAGTGTGGGTTAAGATCAGTGTGCACTCAAGTACTGAGTGATCACAGTCCACACTCTACAATGCTTAAAGGTCTCATTCTGCATCAGCAGCCTCGTAGGTTGGAAATAGCAAGATAATTCATGATCTAAAGATAAACAAGACATTGAAATGTTTAAGACTATGTGCTCAAAAACATAGCAAGTGTAGTAGAGTGTGGGTTAAGATCAGTGTGCACTTAAGTACTGACTGATCCTAGTCCACACTCTACCACACTTAAAGGTCTCATTTTGCATCAGCAGCCTCGTAGGTTGGAAATAGCAAGATAATTCATGATCTAAAGATAAACAAGACATTGAAATGTTTAAGACTATGTGCTCAAAAACATAGCAAGTGTAGTATATTTTAACCCTAAAAGTGCCTTTCACAACTATAGTTGCTAATATAGGTCAAGGTCAGACTGTACAAAATGTGTAGTCTGACTCTTGATCTATACTGTCCACTTTGCTGAAACACTATAGAATACAGTCTACAGCTATCATTATATTGCAATCAGTCTGGTCATAATTCTACACTAAGTACATGTATGTCTGTTGGGTTTATTTGGCATTCTAAGGGTTAATCACTCTATGATAGCTTTCTGGAAACCTTAACCAGTACTTGCACAGTGATGTATTTTGTTCCCAAGGTTGACCCGGCTCATCACAGGATTCAAACTAAGAACCTTTGGTGTGAAACGCCCATACTCTGCCACTATGCCACTGTCTCCCAGACATTCTGCTTCACCTCTCTTTTCATTGTTGGCTTATTTTTACAAATTATCTCATTAAGCATTTCATACTTTCATTGGATCCTGTTGTTATTGCAGCCATCAGAAATGATCTTAATCTAATTAATTCATATAAAACATTGCATCTATAGATGAAGTTGTCCTGCATGCCAGCAATCATTACCCTTAACCCTTTACCTAACAATTCCAAGTTTTTATGACTCAAAAGAAAAAGACATTTCAAAGACAAATTCTATCATGTGAATTACATCTAATTTGTTGACTGCAAATTTATGCTTTCAACTTAGTTGATACTAAAATTTTGTCATTGGGTAAACATAGCGAAGAACACAGCAGTTTTGAAATCACTGATACACTTTAAACTTGATTCCCTCCTTTACAGGAATTTCTACAGAAATATAGCCAAGAACTAGGAATTTCAGAGAATCAGATAGCAGAGCTAGTGGAAACTCTCAGAAAACATGCCCTACAGAAGTTAGCAGAGAGGGAGACTTTCAGAAAATCTGGGAAAGCTACTTTGAAGTTAAAGCTTCCGGCTAACCATTCACTGAAGGTACATGCACTGACTACTTTTTGATTGATGTTATCAACTGTATATTTTCATAAGAAATATATGCTTCCTACTCAGCCTTGCCCCTTCACAAACTGTACTGGCTACTTTTAGACCTGTCATAAACTGTTGCAGACTACAAAAAATATACACATTTTAACCCTTTGCCACACAATCCTGGGTTTTGACGACACTAAGAGAGAAGGCTTTTAAAAACATTGCAGCAAAAGAATATGCTGATAACAAGCATTTTCTCCTTTTTCCTACAATGTTTTCTGCTGCATCACAGACAAAAATCATATTGAGCTACATTTATTTTGTTGTCTGCAAATGCTTTTAACTTATTCTAGTCAAAATCTTCCCCGTTTTGTAACGAGTAAAGGAAAGGATGGTATTGTTATTTAACAGAAATAGATTATTGGAAAAAGAATTGTTTCTTTTTCCACAATGAATGTTTTTTAACATCAGTCATCTGTACAGGTTTAAAGAAACCTTACTTATATTGAATGAGGACCCTTCTCTCATAGTTATGCAGATTACAGAATGCCATTTGTTTTATGCGGTGTGGGTTATGATCAGGTAGATACAGAATAGTGCAGTCTGATCTGAGATCTGATATCTATCCTGGCATTTATTTTGTGAGGTGTTCTGGCCAAAACAGCTGAACCCTAACACAAAACCTTGGTTACCAGTTTTTTGGCTCCACTGGCCAAAGGCCAGCAGGCTTATGTTATGGCCCTGTGTCCGTTGTCCGTGCGTGCGTCCGTGCATGCGTTAACTTTTATTTCAAACATCTTCTTCTCTGGAACTACCCATCGGATTTTAACGAAACTTCACAGAAATGATCCTTGCATGGCCCTTTTCAGAAACTCTTCAAAGAATTTGATTCCTATAAAAACTCTGGTTATCATGGCAACAGAACTGAAAAATATTGAAAATCTTTAAAAATCTTCTTGTCCGAAACCATAAGACCTAGGGTTACCATATGTTGCGCATACCTTCATCTAATGGACTTCTACAAAAACTCTTCAAATTATAGCCCTGGGGTCAAAATTGGCCCCGCCCCAGGGTGGGGGGTGGGGGGGGTCACAAGATTTACATAGGTTTATATAGGGAAAACTTTAAATATCTTCTTGTCATAAACCATATGGCCTAGGGCTACCAAATTTGGCATGTAGCTTTATCTAATTGACTTGTACTTAATTTCTTCCAATTATAGCCCTTGGGACAAAATTGGCCCTACACTGGGGGGGATGGGGGGGTGGGGGATTGAGTTTTCACAAGTTTTAACATGGGCTTATGTGGGGTAAAAATTTAAAAATCTTCTCCTTCTAAACCATATGGCCTAGGGCTACCAAAATTAGCTCGTAATTTCATCTTATGGACCTTTACTTAGATTCTTCAAATTATAGCTGTGGGGCCAAAATTTAGTTTTACATGGGCTTATACAGGAAAACTTTGAAAATATTCTGGTTCATATGGCCTAGGGCTACCAAAATTGGCATGTCACTCCATCTTATAGACCTCTACCTAGATTCTTCAAATTATAGCCCCGGAACCAAAATTGGCCCCACCCAGGGGGGTCACAAGTTTTACATTGGCTTATACTGAGAAAACTTTGAAAATATTCTGGTTCTAAACATTAGGCCTAGGGCTACTAAATTTGGTTTGGAGCTTCACCTAATCGACCTCTACTAAGATTCTACAAATTATAGCCCTTTGGTCAAAATTGGCCCTATCCCAGGGGTCACAAGTTTTACAAGGACTTCTATAGTGAAAACTTTAAAAATCTTCTTGTTCTTAGCTGTAAAGCCTAGGGCTACCAAATTTGGCATAAAGATTCTTCTAATCGATCTCTTCTGAATTTGTTGAAAATATAACCATTGTTGAAATTGAATTAAACCCCCTCATGGTTTAGTAAGAAAACCGAAAATTTTGTTTATAACCGTACAGCCTAGTCCTATATTACTTGGTATGTGGTTATATCTTGTTGACCTCAACCAGGATTCAATTAATTATAGCTCATGATTACAGCTTGAAATTGTAATCATAGGCAAAAAATTGACTCGCCCTGGGGTCACAAATTTCACGTGGGCTTTTATATAGAAACTTTATCAGTCTTCTTGTTAGAAGGCTTTAGGCTTAGAGTAATGTTTTATGTGTATGGTTTGTACATATTAGCCAGTGGAGCGATACAGGGCCATCATGGCCCTCTTGTTCTCCTTTCCCACAATCTTTTCTACCCTTCAAAAAGAATTCAATTTTTGAGTCACATTTGTTTTGTCATTTGCACATGCTTTCAATCTGGAAAAGTCTAAAATTTTGTCATTTTGGTGAAGAGTAAAGTGCAGAATAAAATCCAACAGACATTTTGGGAATACACATAACAAACTTTAACGACCCTTGGGGAACGCCTTTTGAAAATATTGTGGGAAAAGAAGAAAATGCTGGTAACCAGCATTTTCTTCGTTTCCCACAATGTTTTCTAACCTGTCATAAAAAATATAACCATTTGAGCAACATTTTATTTGTTGTCTGCAAATGCTTTCAATTCGGACAAGTCTTAAATTTTGTCGTTTGGTAAAGAGATAATAAAAGTTTCAATTTATTTCATTTCTTAAAGATAAATTGTTATTGTTAGATTTACTGATACATGACTTGATCGTCACATATTGGTAAAAGTCATGAAATCCTCACTTTGACAAAAGGTAAGGTGTAATGGTTGATGATTACTTATGGTTTTGATTCTATTACAGTCCAGATTCAACAATGAATAAGACTTTGAATTCACAACACAAGCATTCACAGACATTTGATACACACATGTACATACAATTTTTCAGAAATCCAGAAAAGTCATTTCAATTGAACAAGAGCTTTCCTCCAAAGGTGTTGAATTTCGTCAAGTGGTTGCCAAGGAAACTGACATCTCACCTGATCAACTAAAGTTGATATCATCTGGAAAAGTGATAGTTGATCAACAAACATTGCAGGAACAAGGAATCAAGGTTTTGTTTTTCTTATAATTTGCTTTTCAAAATGCTCTGTTTAAAGAAATTTCTGTCAAAAAGTTAACTCTAAAGAGTGCCTTTCCTGACCAGAGTTGCTTTTGCAGGCAGAAAAGTGCAGACTGGTCTTGATTTACACTGCCAGCCATGCCAAGATAATTCTGCAAGGTAATTGCAATTATTTGGGTATTTTTTTACACTGGAAGTGTCCATGTGGTTTGTTTGATGCTGTAAGATTTAGAAACATTCAGCACATGACTGCGTATTATAATCCAGTTATTATCTACGCTACAAAGACTAAACATAGATTACAGAGTAATAGGTAGAACAGGTATTCATCTAATTTGTTAAACGACCTATGCAGGAATCAAACTAAATAAGACGCAATTTGTGATCCCTTGTATGCTTTACACCCAAACAAGTCATTTGTATTTAGTACATCTTTGTCTCAGTGTCCGTGGTTTATCTTTACCCAAATTTTAGAAACATTAACAATGACATGTGCTGTTCTGTTTCTATAACAGAATGAGGCATCTTTGCTATACATCTTACATGGCAATGTTTGTCATGTAGTACCAACTAGTATTTTCTCTTTTATTTATCTGGAGTATACAAAAACATTCCTTTTGCATCTTTACATTTTGCTTACCCGTGAATTGCACATAAATTGTGTAAAGAAAAACTAACCATATTTATCAGATAACTTACCTCTTTCTCCTTCTCCAGAATGGAAGTCAAATCTTAGTTTTGATCCTAGAAATGAATCAGGTCCAGGCAGAGAAACAGGGAAAGGTCCAGTCACAAGTTCAAGACACCAGATATGCTGCTGAACTCTTGTCACAGAGAGCTGAGCAAGGTAATGATTAACCATAGAGCTCCAACTAAACCCAACAGAAATGTTCATCCTAGAAATATGACTGGAATAATAGCATTTTCATGGTACTTTTATCTACAATGTTTCAGCAAAGTGGAGAGTGTAGATCACTTTGTGCAGTCTGATCTTGACCTACACTGGCTGCAAAGGCAACTGTAGTTGTGAAAGGTGCTTTAAGTGTTATATTGAGAACGTAGGCCCAAAATAATTGAAATTTATGGTTGTTTAGGTCTACAGTGTTTCAGCAAAGCAGACAGTGTATATCAAAGATCAGAGTGCACATTAAGTGCAGTCTGATCTTGATCTGTACTGGCTTGAAAAGCAACTATAGTCATGAAAGATGCTTTAAAGGTTAATACCTTAACATAATTACTCCTTTCACTTTTTACTGGATGACAATATTTTAGCTTTATCCGAATAGAAAGTATTTGGAGATGACATATTAAATGTCACTTAAAATGTGAAATTAGCCTTGCAAAGGTTAGCAAACATTGTTGGAAAAGGAAATAATGCTGGTTATGTTTATAAAGAATTGATGTGTTTTCATTCATTTTCTAGATCTGGATGTCGAAGGAATGGATGTACAAATAGCTGATCAGACAGGAAAACCAATCCAGCTTCCAGCCAAAGAGAAAAGAGTAAGTGTGCTACTTGACTTCTCTTCTACAGTTTGCCCAGTGTGTAAACTTCATGCAAAAATTATTCATGTTTTTGCAATACAGTTTATAATGATATAATAAAATTACAACGTAACTCTCTACCAAACAACAATATTTTGTACTTGTCCAACCTGGAAGTATTCCAAGACGACCGTTTGAATGTAATGACGATCTTTGTCTTTAGTAGGGTAAAAAACAGTGTGGGAAAAGAAGCAAATGCTGGTTACCAGCATTTTTTCCTTTACCTACAATGTTTTCAAAAGCCTTCTTCATCAGGGTCAATCAAACAAGGGATTGTGTAGTATAGGGTTAAATTATCTTCTTGTCTGTGAGCCTCAGGATGCACTATCCAGTGACCACATTAATTTTGTTGTAGTTGCAGATGTATTACTGAATATGATTGAAATCACCATGTTGAGTGTACTATACATTTTTTGGTTTATTTATGACACTATCTGCAAGATATATCTTTTATTTTTCAGGCACTAACTCTTGCAATGACCTTACATGAAAAAGGGAGACAAGCATTGAAAAGAAAAGAAGTGATGATTGGCCTCCCTTTGTTGTTAGAGGCTGATAAAGAATTTAAGTAAGTTTTTTTTCTCAGTTTTTCTCAGCTCTACTTGCTGTAAGCCAGCAGAGCTTATGTCATGGTTTGTTTCTCGTCGTCCGTCCATCTGTCTGTCCATTGATCTCTCTGTCCGTTTTTCTTGTCTATGTGATAAAGTCTGCATTTGTGGTCGGATTTCTGTGCAACTGGCGTAGTTTGTTTATTTCATCAACAGCTTGAATCCCATTGATTTTGAAAAAAAAAACTGACCATCAGTGTGGGAAAAGTAGCCATGTAAAGTTCAAAATTTTAATTTCTTGTTTACGCAATAAAGTCTGCATTTGTGGTTTGATTTTCGTGACACTTGCCCAGTTTGTTTATCTCATCAATAGCTTGAATTCTATCGGTTTTGAAAAAAAATCTGACTATCAGTGTGGAAAAAGTAGCCATTTAAAGTTCAAACTTTCCTTTTCTTGTTTACGCGATTAAGTCTGCATTTGTTGTCAGATTTTCATGAAACTTGCAGTTTGTTTTTCAATAGCTTTAATCCTATTGATTTTGAAAAAAATCTGACAATTAGTGTGGGAAAAGTAGCCATTTATAATCGAAAATTTCAATTTGTTTACTTAATAAAGTCAGCATTTGTGGTTTGATTTTTGTGAAACTGTTTGTTTATCTCATCAATAGCTAGAACCCTATTGATTTTGAAAAAAATCTGACCATCAGTATGGAAAAAGTAGCTATTTAAAGATAAAAATTTCCTTTTCTTGTTTATTCGATAAAGTCTGCATTTTTGGGCGGATTTTCATGAAACTTGCACAGATGCTTTATATCATCAACAGCTTGAACCCTATCTATTTTGAAAAAAATTTGACAATCAGTATGGGAAAAGTAGCCATTTAAATTTGAAAATTTACAGTTCTAGTTTACGTGATAATGTCAGCATTTGTGGTTAAATTTTCATGAAGCTTGCACAGTTGCTTTATATTATTAATTGCTTGAACTGTGTTGAATAAAAAAAAAAAAAAAATTTGACAATCAGTATGGGAAAAGGAGCCATTTAAATTTGAAAATTTACATTTCTTGTTTACGCAAGTAAGTTGCATTTTTGATTCAGTCTTCTTAAACTTGCAAAGATTATTTGTATCTATCAAGAATGAAGAAAATCTAGAAATCAGTGTAGCAAAAGCAGCCATTTGATGACTTAGTATTGTTTACTCAACACAGTCCACATTATTAGTCACATTTCTTTGAAACTTGAAGGGATTATTTAAAATATTGAGTACTGAAACCCTATCAAATTTGGCTGGATTCCAAACAATTGGTTTTGAGAAATTGTACTTCAGTTTTTTTTTTCACTATTAATTTTGTTCAATTCACCATGCCTACTTGTGCTGTCTTAGTGGGTTCAAGCCCAGTTGCAATGACCCCTCGCCCCAATTTTTTGTGTGTTTGCTTATTTTCCTTTTTGCATCATGAATTCATGACGTATGCTGGGAAAAAAAAAAAGCAAAATCGTGCTACTGGAGTGATTCAGGTCCTCAAGGGCCTCTAGTTTTATTCTTATTGTCTCAAAACTTAAAATTTGAAATGAATCCTTTGAGTTCAAGAGATATAATTTGAGTTTTATTAGTAATCACTGGGCCATATTCATGAGCCACGCTGAATGTTCTGATTTGAAATTTCCAGACTATTATCCTGACTGGCAGAAACATTTTTTATCATATAACTCTCCTTGTTTTCAATGTAAGACAGCCATTATGAATTTTTTTGTCTTACACACTGTGAAATTAGAACATAGTGCCCTATTAGATCAATGCATTGTAATTATACATTTCATTCCTAAAACATTGCCGACCAAGATTCCTCTGTGAAATTTACTGTCAAAACTGATGATTGTGACAAAGCTGCAAATTTTAGTATCTTTAGATGTAAAACAAAATGTTATATGCAAGTTTCTTTGGAACTATTTTTGTCTGTGATGTACACACCTGTCAAAGAAATGAATAGGCTTTATGTAAATTTCAATATACATGCACATGTAGACCTATGTTTTAACATGTCATGAACTATCATTTTTGAGATATATACAGTTATGTGATAAAAAGGATCTGACATTCAATTTAAGCATATTTATTTTACATCTGAGAGAGTCTGACATTCGTTGGCTTTTTAGGTAAAAATTTATAAAACTCATCCACAAAAAAATTTTATTAAGCTCACCACAGGCTCACTTTATAACATTTTTTTTAGACTAGTTTAATAAAATTTTATCTCAAACACCAACTCATGCCAGATCAGTGCCAATCAGATGGTTTGTCTTAACCCACACAATCAGTTTCAATGACTCTAAGAAGGCTTTTGAACACCAATTTGAAAGGTCTACACAAGCAAGAAAGCATTGAAATATTCATGTGGAAGCATGACAAGTGTAAATGGCTTATCAACTTTCTTTCAGACTGTGCAGATCCTCCATCTTGGATTCTGTAGATAACTATGCTATCTTGTGTTTGGACATTGTCTGGTGCTATCTTTGTTTGAAGAACATGGATGATTTACCTGATGCTGGTAAGTAATGAAAATATTTTACTTTATAAGAGAGCTATTCTGGTTTTTTACTAATTTTCAAAAATGAATTATCACCGAATTTAGGAAGTGGATAGCTGGCAAATCAACTGTAAAGAAAAAATACCATGGCAAGAAAACAAAAAAAATTCAATGGTATTTCCTTAATGGAGTACATAGCCCTGTTAGGTACCTTTAGATCTTGTGCCAGAGGTCGTTGAAGACTTGTGGGAATGTTGTATGTTCAATTACATGAGAATTTGTTTTCAGATCAGTATTATGATTTCATAGCTGATGTAAAAATAGACAGTTACTGATTGCAAGAAGACCATCCTCTGATTTGAATGCCCCTAATTGCATCTTTTCATTGAATGTTATCTCCATGTTTATGCAATTGCAAAGAAAAGTATATCTAGTTGTATTTATTGGTATTTTATAAGAAATATTTGTTCATGGCATAAAACCTAAAAAGCCCCCTTTCAAAAGCACTTCCCTTTGGTTGCCCATAACTGCCTCTGTTACAACCTCTTTTTTCCCTCAATATTTTTTTTTTCTTTTTTTTTGTTTTCTTATTTTGTAAGTATTGTTTTTTTTTCATGTTGTGCTTAAGTCTCTGGCTTAACTACATGAATGTCATAGACTGTAATTCAAACATGGATATTTTGATATCCTATTGATAATTAACTGGCTTAAATCATCACTCATGTAATTGATGCTGAACTCTTTTCCAAAAGACTTGTCCAAATTCAAAGCATTTGCTGACGGCAATTAGAACATGGCACAAATGATGGGCTCTTTGCTTTGACAGGCTAGAAAAAAATGTGGAATAGGAGAAAAAACTGGCTTTTCAATATTTTCTCCTTTTTCTACAATTTTTTCAATAGCTGGTTTCTTCAGGGGCGTTTGAATTATGGATTGTGTGGTAAAGGGTTAAACCATGAAAGGCTTTTTATTACATTACATTTCTTGCCTTTGTTAAACCCTAACA
This sequence comes from Tridacna gigas, assembly GCA_945859785.2. Classification (NCBI taxonomy): domain Eukaryota; kingdom Metazoa; phylum Mollusca; class Bivalvia; order Cardiida; family Cardiidae; genus Tridacna; species Tridacna gigas. The sequence goes on from OX244044.2 coordinate 27,100,137, forward strand.
TGCTTTTCACTACATTTCTTGCCTTTGTTGTCTGTGTAGATCAAGATCAGACTGCACAAAACATGCAAAACATCTTTGATCTACACTGTCCACTTTGCTTAGATATTTTGGACCAGAGCAGCTTTGATATTGCATTTATTTAGGTCTTAAAAATATTCTTTAACAAAATGTCTGTTAGGATTATTTGGTTCTATAAAGTTTGATAAAAATACTTTGCCAAATCTTGGAATTTAGATTTTAGCTTCACCTGAATGAAGAATTTGGATGAAGATTAATTTTGATTTGTTTCCAAATTTGAATGTTCTTACAGAATGAAATACAACAGTGCTTTTCTTATTTTAACTGGTAGGTTTTTGTAATTTAGTTTGGTGATAATTGTCTTACTAATGTATTTGTTTAGTTATAAACAGAGAGAAATTGTCTGACTGCTAATTTCCAGGTTATTCTGAAATGTTGATCCATTCCAGATCGAGTTGGAAGATCCATTAGCATAGGTCCATATAGTATATGGTATATATAGCAGCATTCTACCTCTTGCAAAAACAAAAATTCTCTTTTGCATTGCAGAGGAAAGATTAAAGACAAGTGAAGCTTTCTTTCAAAAAAGTTATGGTTCAGATATGGAGCGTTTGATAGCCGTGAAGGTATCTACATAACTCTTTACATGACAACAAAATTTTAGACTTGTCTGAAAAGGAAACATTTGCTGATGACATATTAAATCTGTTTTAAAAGAAAGGGTTGTAAACATTTACTGATGACAAAATAAATCTGAGTCAAAAGGGGATTGAAAGGGTAGGAAACAGTGTGGGGAAAAGGTAAAATGCCAGTTAACAGCATTTCCTCCTTTTCCCACAATGATTTCAAAATCTTTTTTTTTAAGGGTTGTCAAAACTCAGTATCTCGTGGTAAAGGATTAATAAAGGCAAGTGAAGAAATCTTTCAGAAAAGTTATGGATCAGATATGGAGGGTTTGATAGTGGTGAAGGTATAGTCTAAATATGTGACAGGTTGATAAACAATATGCATTGTGTTGGCTAAAACCCACAACCTCAAGGCCAGTAGGCAAATGGTCTTACATATATGAAACAGAAAAAGAAATGCAAGGTAAACATTTTATACCATGCAAGTCATCACATAATTATGGATCCATAAAATCCATTTTGTTTTACAACCAATCAACTGAACTAATGGTCCTTGGACAGGTAGAAAGACTGCTAAAACCAAAAGTCTCTATCCATGTTAGCCTGCGGACTGCCATATTTTTTTCCCTGCCATATCTTTTCATCAAATTACATGTAAATGTACACTGTTTCTCAATTTATTTTTGTGGTGTCACTTGTTAACCCTATACCAAACAATCCTGAGTTTTAAGAAAACCTTGTGAGAAAAGTAGTAAATGGTGGTAACCAGCATTTTCTAATTTTCCCACAATGTTTTCTACCCTGTCAAATGACTTCAGTTCATTTGCCTTACTTTAACTCTTTACCAAATAGCAAAATTTTAGACTGGTCCAAATTGAAAGCATTTGCAGACGACAAAGGTGGCTCAGTTGACAAAATTTTTCCTTTATTGGGTAGAAAACATTGTGGGAAAAGGAGAAAATGCTGGTCACCAGCATTTACTCCTTTTCCCACAATGTTTTCAAAAGGCTTCTTTCTCACGGGTGTGAATAGTACTTATTATTGGTAGTCCAGTAGTTATCTCTCCTGTAGCATATAGCCCTCTTCTGCATTTTTGTAAGGAAATAAAAAAGTCTCATAAGACAGTGAGATATTATTAGGACATATACAATCCCCATAATGTAGACAAAAACATTCACTAATCCATAACAAGAATAACAAATGAGAAATAAAAGCCTTAATATTTTCATTAGACACTGCATTGCAATAAAATGCACTTCCGTTAGTAAAAATAGTTGCACTTGATGTTTTTTTCGTATATATTGCCATAGGTTTTTGTTTATGTGTCATACTGTTAATAGGTCTAAAGGTGCCTTTAACTTGAATACATATGGAAATAAGAAGAATTTGTTGTTTGGAAAATGGTTTGTAGTTGTGTTTCTAAATACATGTATGTCCTGTATGGTATTGAGTGTTGGTTATCTACTACAGGGATCCACTGGTGAAGAGCTGGCCTTATTCATGAGGTTACACCTGTTACAAGGTATTGTGAACTTCCACCAACAAAATCTAGAGGAGGCTTCAAGGTTACTCTCAAAGGTAATTAATTATTTAACACTAAAGCCAATGCATTATCACAGGCAGACAACTGCTTAGGTCATGTGGAAGACTGTATTTAAATAATATTGCCACTAAAGAAGTAATTGCTCATTTTGAGTAATTTCCTTTGCCTTGAATGCTGTCACTTGTATTCATTTGTTAATCCTTGTTTCAAAGAATACCTAATTTTAATTAGCCAAGAAAGAATGCTCTTGAAACCATTGAGAGAGAAGAACAATATGCTGGTTACCTGTACTTAACCCTTTACCACACAATCCCGACTTTTAACAACTTTGGGGAAGAAGCCTTATGAAAACATTGTGGGAAAAGGAGAAAATGCTGGTAACCTGGTAACCAGCATTTTCTCCTTTTCCCACAATGTTTTCTGTCCTTCCCAAAACAAATTTCAATTTTTGAGTCACATTTATTTTGTGGTCTGCAAAAGCTTTCAATTCGGAGAGGTCTAAAATTTTGTTGTGTGGTAAAGAGTTAAACAGTAGTCATGAAAGGAGAAAAAGAAAGTAGATAATGGTGAAGAAATATTGACAGTGGTAGAAGTGATACAGTGAGTAGTAGTTGCGTTCATTCAATTCATTGTTATTACCTGTATTTTGATTGTACAAAACAAAGAGTAGAATTGGTGTTGCTTTCATTTAACATGTCACATGACACTAGTAAAAATTTATGTTTGTAGTAAGTATTAAGACAATTTCTGTTGTACATGTCTCATGAAATAAAATGTTCTGTTCTGTTCATTAACAAGGCAAAGCTGGAGTTTGACAGATTAAATGTGGACAAGGACAAGCTGACAGACGGTAAGTTTTCATTGATATTTTTTTTAAAATACTATTGAATTCAGTCTCAGTAATTTGAATAAAAAAGAAACATGGAAATGATTTGACTACTTTTTTGGTATTTAAATCTTTCCTTACCATAGATGACACAAGAAGCTCTTGTGGACAGTGTAGATAAAGATCAGAACGCACAAAGACTCATCCCATCATTTGAGCCATAATTTAATTATCTGCTTACATTTTCAGTGTTGACCAGTTTGAAATTTTTGTCATTTGGTGAAGAGTTAGTACACTGAAACAAAGTTTTACCGTAACACTGTCCGTAGATTCCATTAGCAATAAAAGTTTGGTTTAGACTCCTATGCTTCAACATTTTAGTGAGCCAGGTGCGCCAAGTTTCGCTAAATCAAAAATTAGAACAATGTCTAGAATTGTTTGTGAATGTGACATTTGAAGATTTTTATTTCCATACAGTGATGGCCATGGGTTTTAGTGAGCGTGAGGGTAGACTTGGACTGAGAGCTTGTAATGGGGACATTCCAGCAGCTGTAACACATATCATGAAAAGACGGGAGGTAAAAATGATGAAACCTTGATTTTTAGGTCAGCTGTTTTCGAAGCAAATGTTGAGGTATTGTCATAGCCCTGTTGTCATCTGTGTCGATGTTGTCATTGTAGTGCAAAAACTTAGACATTTTATAATATCTGTCATTACTCAAAATATTTATTTCAAACTTGGACTGTTTGTTAACTATTATAAGGGGAACCCATACAATAGGGGTAGGCAGCCATTGAAATATTTTTGACTGAGTTATACCCCTTTTTCGAATTAGAATTTTCACTGAAAATCAACTGCAGCTGAGTGCTGGCACCCACATGAGGTGCTCTTGTTCTAGCACATAACTGTATAACTACAACTTTTCCCCCTAACAGTTGACAGTTTGGTCAGTTTCAAAAGATCAATCCTTTACCTGTACCTAGTTTTAAATTGCACTCTTTTCTCTTTTTTTTTTGTGTGTCCCAGAGCTATTATTTCTAGGGGCATTAACCCTTAACACTTTACCACATGACAAAATTTTAGACTGGTCCAAATTGAAAGCATTTGCAGACGACAAAATAGATGTGAATAAAAAATTGAAATTTTATTCGGGAAGGGTAGAAAACATTGTGGGGAAAGGAGAAAATGCTGGTTACCAGCATTTTCTCCTTTTCCCACAATGTTTTCAAAAGGCCTCTTTCTCAGGGTCATTAAAAGTTTGGATTGTGTGGTAAAGAGTTAAAGCCCCTTTCATAATTAAAGTTGCCCTTGAAGGCAGTGTAGTGAAGATCGGACTGCACAGAATGTTCAGTCTGATCTTTGATCTACTCTGTCCACTTTGCTGAGTCACTTTGTTCAAAAGCAACCTTGGCATTGCTCTTCAGTCTTGCTTGAGTCTTCTCTCCAGACTGGAAATGCATGTTGGGTTTATTTGGCACTCTAAGGGTTAAAAGGGTGTTTATGTACAGTAGTGGATTTAAAAAAAAAAAAAAAAAAAAAGGGAAAAATATTTTTTGTTTTTATTTTCCAATACCAAATGGTCTACTTCAGTTTTTCACAGTATCTACTAATTACATGTACATACTGGATAAAATCCTTTCTTTTATTTCAAAGGAAAAGAAAGACATTGCCAAGAAAGTTGCAGAAGAGAAAAGAAAAAAACAGCTGTCTAAAAACCTTGGAAAAACTGCAAATGGACAGAGGTACACTTTAGCACTTAGCTCTTTACCAGAGGACAAAATTTTAGACTCTTTGTGATTTGTCCTTGAATGGATAGAAAACATTGTTGGAAGAGGAGAAAATGCTGGTTACCAGCATTTTCTCCTCTTACCACAATGTTTTCAAAATCTTTTTTTCTCAGGGCCACTAAAACTTTGTTTGGTGAAGGGCCAAAACCTGTAGAGCGCCTAACAAAGAAAGTGGACAGTTTCAGTCAGAAAAACAAAGTACCTAGGCTGGTTTATGCCAAATTTCTCTACATAAGGGGCAGTAGAGAAAAAGAACAATGTTACTATCTAGTAATTACTTCTTTTGTCACAACATTTTCCATCCCGTTAAACCTTTCCCACACATCAAGTTTTGGACTCTTCCAATTTCAAAACATCCGCAGAAGACAAATTTAAAATCAGTACAAATGAGCTGGAGTTCTAGGACAAGGTAAAAAACATTATGGGGAGAGGAGAAAATGCTGGTTACCAGCGTTTTCTCCTTTTCCCACAATGTTTTCAAAAGGCCTCTTTCTTGGGCTTGTTAAAACTCGGGATTGTGTGGTAAAAGGGTAAAAACAACCTTCCAGTGCCTTTCATATTTTTGTCCTATATAAAATTTGTTCTAGATTTTAGAAGATATCAAATAATCCAGTTTAGTAATGGGCTATTAATTTGTTTTCTTTAAGTGTAAACCCAGATAACTATGGGATGATTGTCGGTATGGGATTTCCTAAAGGAGCTGCAGCAGAAGCTATCAGACAAGCCAACAATGATGTGGGTCTTGCTGTAGAGGTAGTGTTTTCTCATATTGTCTGAGCCAAGCCCCATAGCTCAGTCGGTAGCGTACAGGGCTTGGGAACAGGAGGTCGCTGGTTCCATCCCTGGCTTGGCCAATTTCTTTCCAAGGATTGATGATAGTCATTGTGACAGGATTCATTCCTCTCTCACTGCTGACCATTATTTCAACAATGGTTATGTGGAAAAGCAGCCAGTGGCTTGGAAAGAATATTGTGCGGAGTACTGGTAAAAGAAACTCCAGGAAAGCATGGATAGGTGCACTGGCCGCAGCGATATAACTGAAATAATGTTGAAAACGGCATTAAACACCATACAATCAATCAATCAATTATATGGTCAGAACTTTTTTGCTGGCAATCAGTATTTTCATTACCTTCTCAGTATTTGAGTGACATTAAAATTGTAGTCTGCAAATGCTTTTAATTTGAACAAATCTAAAATTTTGTTGTCTGATAATGAATTAGAAGTTTTTCTCAAACTTTCCAAGTCCTGCTTTTGTCAGTAAGACAGTCAATGTACTTAGTTCTGGGATGCCTAGGAAATGAAACACAATTATACTTCATAACTCATTTACGAAAACACTTTTTTTTAGCTCACCGTGAGCACAAAGTGCTCAAGGTGAGCGATTGTGATCGCTCTGTGTCCGGCGTCCAGCGTCCGGCGTCCGTCGTCCGTCAACAATTTCTTTAAACATCTTCTTCTCCTAAACCACTGGGCCAATCTTGATGAAACTTGGCAGGGATGTTCCTTGGGTGAAGCTCTACCAAAGGTGTTCAAAGAATTGAATTCCAACCATAACTCTGGTTGCCATGGCAACAAAAAGGAAAAAAATGCAAAATCTTTGAAAATCTTTTTCTCTGAAACTAGAAGGTGCAGAGCTTTGATATTTGGTATGTAGCATCTCCTAGTAGACCTCTACCAAGTTTGTTCATATGATGTCCCTGGGGTCAAAACTGGCCCCACCCCGGGGGTCACAAGCTCGAGCATAGTAACAAAGAAGGAAAACTTTAAAAATCTTCTTCTCTGAAACTTGAAGGTGTAGAGCTTTGATATTTGGTATGTAGCATCTTCTAGTGGACCTCTACCAAGTTTGTTCATATGATGTCCCTGGGGTCAAAACTGGCCCTGCCCTGGGGGTCACAACTTTGAACACAGGAACAAAGAAGAAAAATTTTAAAAACCTTCTTCTCTAAAACTAGAAGGCATAGAGCTTTGATGTTTGGCATGTAGCATATCCTGGTGGACCTCTACCAAGTTTGTTCATATGATGCCCTTGGGGTCAAAACTGGCCCTGCCCTGGGGGTCACAAGTTCGAACATAGGAACAAAGAGGGAAAACTTTAAAAATCATCTTCTCTAAAACTAGAAGGCATAGAGCTTTGATATTTGGCATGTAGCATCTCCTAGTAGACCTCTACCAAGTTTGTTCATATGATGTCTCTGGGATCAAAACTGGCCCCGCCCAGGGGGTCACAAGTTCAAACATAGGAACAAAGAGGGAAAACTTTAAAATTCATCTTCTCTGAAACTGGAAGGCGTAGAGCTTTGATATTTGGTATGTAGCATCTCCTAGTGGACCTCTACCAAGTTTGTTCATATGATGCCCCTGGGTTCAAAACTGGCCCTGCCCCGGGGGTCACAAGTTTGAACATAGGAACAGAGAAGGAAAACTTTAAAAATCTTCTTCTCTGAAACAGGAAGGTGTAGAGCTTTGATATTTGGTATGTCGCATCTCCTAGTGGACCTTTACCAAGTTTGTTCATATGATGCCCTGGGGTCAAAACTGGCCCAGCCCCGGGGGTCACAAGTTCGAACATAGGAACAAAGAAGGAAAACTTTAAAATTCTTCTTTGAAACTGGAAGGCGTAGAGCTTTGATATTTGGTATGTAGTGATTCTCTTCTAAGTTTGTTTGCCCATCTAAGCACAACGAGTTCATTGAGTTCAAAATTGGGTCATCTTGGGTCATAAACTAGGTCACTAGGTCAAATTAAAGAAATACCTTGTTTGCACTCTGGAGGCCACATTTATTGCTCAAATGACCTGAAATTTGGCCAGAATGTTTGTCTTGATGAAATATCAGGTGAGTTTGGATTTGGGTCACCTGGAACTGTAAACTAGGTGACTAGCTCAAATTAAAGAAATACATTTTGGACACACTAGAGGCCACATTATTTGCTCAATTGCCTTGAAAATTGGTCAGAATGTTTGTTTTTATAAAATCTCACATGAGTCTAAATTTGGGTCAACTGGGGTCAAAAACTAGGTCACTTGGTCAAATTAAAGAAATACCTAGTGGGCACTCTAGAGGCCACATTTATCATTCAGTTGATTTGAAAATTGGTTAAAATGTTTCTTTTGATAAAGTCCAAGACCAGTTCAAATTTGGGTCACTTGGGGTCATAATCTAGGTCACTAGGTCAAATTAAAGAAATACTTTTAGGGCACTCTAGAGGCTACATTTTTTGCTCAGTTGACTTGAAAATTGGTCAGAATGTTTGTCTTTGTGAAATATGAGTTTGAAATTGGGTCACCTGGGGTCATAAACTAGGTCACTTGGTCAAATTAAATACCTTTAAGGCACTCCACTCAGGTAAGCGATCCAGGGCCATCATGGCCCTCTTGTTTGTTCAATATTTTGGCCAACAGCCTTTATCAGGAAAGAGAAATTGATTATATTCAGTTAAGTATAATGGAAAATTTTGTTTTTCTTTCTTGATGAATGCTATTGGCCAAAATAATGAAAAAGAGAGTGTTATATATTAGCTATTCAGTATTATCCTATGCCAGTTCTTTGAGGTCCTGCATGGTTGTGGTCGTGTGTGGTTCAGTGGTAAGCTGTAGGATTTGTAAACTGGCAGCCCTGGGTTCAATTCTCACTGGAAGCCCTGGCTTTTTCATGGCAGTGGCTTTTGGCAAACCCGTCAGAGGCAGAGCCTAGTACTGGTGAAACCCAAGCCATAATTGAGTAAGTAATTTAGCTGTCACCTTGATATGATGAAAACACCATTCAATCAATCAATCAGACAATCTGCAAATTCTCTTAAAAGACATTGAGTGAATGGATTTAAGATAAGGATGCATCCTCCGTGCAGTCTGATCTTAATCTTTCCTCAATATCCTTGGAGTAAACAAATATATGTATCTACTGTAAACATGTGTTCCCTGCTATGCTATTACTTTTCTCAACACAAATATATGCAAGAACCATCTATATTCAACAAAGTTAACAACTCAGCTGTTTTTACAGGTGCTACAGAACCATCCAGAATTTCTAGATCTACCTGATCCTGAACCAAAACCAAAACTTAGAATCACAGATGCCTTAATAGCTCAGGTATGTAAATATGTTTTTTGTATGTTTTTTGTTTGGCATAGTAATTTAACCCTTTCCCAAACAAGCCCTGGTTTTCACGTGTTTGCAGTACAAGTCTTTTGAAAACACTGTGGGAAAAGGAGAAATTGCTCGTATCGAGCAATTTCTCCTTTTCCCACAGTGTTTTCTACCCTTTTTGAGAACTTTCTGCCATTTTCATCAAATTTAAAATTGTCGTCTGCAAACTCTTTCAATTTGGACCAGTCCAAAATTTGTCGTTTGGGAAAGGGTTAATGCCCTGTGATGGGTTATGAAAAAGATTATTTTAATTTAGTTTGTATTCAGCGATACATCCAGATAAGGGAGACATTGAAATCTATAGGCCACACTCTGGCAAAGGAGGTTTAATGCATCTCTGTGATACATTACATCAAGCAAGTCATCACATTATTATGATTCCATGAAATCCATGTTATCTAACAACTGACTGAATCATGAGGTAGAATGGTCCTTGGACATGAAGACGCAGGCACAGGCTGACATCAGTTTTTTTTTGCAAATGCATTAAGCCCTCTTTTTAGAAATTATGGCTCCTATGTTGTTGGAATTTATTAATACTGTTTCATCAAGACGATCCTAACAAGTACCCAGGGTATAGGTTTATGTGAAAAATTGACATGAGACCACTCTTTGCATCCCACAATTTTCCTATGTCGGTATCTTTGATTTAACTTTTACTCTATTATCTATATCTGTCTGATAGAATGATGGTACTATCTCCACAATTTGATAGATAAGCTTTGACTCCAGGATCGATGAAAAAAATGTGATCAAGATCAGACAATTAGATTGCAATCTTATTCTGTCTGCTAGCACAAGCCCATCCAGCTTGTTCACTGGTTAGCATGTCTGACTTGTGACCTGGTAAATGCTAGTTTGATATCCAGTTGGGGCAAAGTTTCTTTCGGTGATTTTTCGCCTCTCACCACCGATGCATGTGAGAAAAGTTGTCAGTGACTTAGAAAGAAAGTTGTGTCAGTACTGCTGTGAGAAAGCCAGGAAACACATGACCGCCGTGATATGACCTAAGCTGTTAAAAGGGTGTTAAACTCTAATACAATCAATCAATCAGCTAAAGCACCTATACCCTTTACCACGCAGCAAAATTTTAGACTTGACCAAATTAGAAGAATTTTCAGACAACAAATTATATATGGATCAAAGTAATGAATTTTTCATTGAGAGTTTAAAAAACATTGTGGAAAAAGGAGAAAATGCTGGTTACCGGCATTTTCTCCTTTTCCCACAATATTTTCGAAAGCTTTCCTTCTCAGGTATGTTAAAAGTCGGGATTGTGTGGTAAAGGGGTTAAAGCACATGCAGCATGCCAAAGGATGAGTCCACATAATACCATACTGCTCTAAACTGAAAAAATGTTAACTCTATTTGTAGGTAACAGGTCTGGGGTTTGAACCAGAGATGGCAAAAAGGGCACTCATTAAGTGGCATGGGGACGTACAAAGAGCTATAGACGGTCTTGTGAAATCTGGAGGATTTTTACCCGAACCCACAGAGAGTCCTGGGACATCCTCGGAATCTTCCACATCATCTGGTAGAACAATTCACTCTTTACCAGGACAGAAAAATTCAGACTTGTCCATAATGAAAGCATTTGCAGACAATGAATTAGAAATAGCATAAATGGTACAATTTATCTTTCACAGAGTAGAAATCCACTGTAGAAAAAGGACACAATGCTGGTTACCACCATTTTGTCCTTTTCTGAAATTCTTCTAAAAATCGTTTTTACCCAAGGTCATTAAAACGTTTGAGTTGTGGTCTGGTAAAAGGGGTTTTAATCCTTCTCTGTAATGAATTTTACCAAGCAAGACATCACTTGATTATGGATCCGTTAAATCCATTTTGTCTAATAATTGAGGGGTTCTGCATGGCTCTGCGGTAAAGTGTAGGACTTGTGACTTGGAGGCCCCGGCCTCACTGGATCCACTGGGTTTTTCGTGGGAGTGTCCTTGGGCAAGACACTTCAGAGCCCTAGCCTAGTACTTGTGAAACCCAGGAAATACATGGATATGTGAGCTGCTGCATTGATAGGACTGAAATAATGTTGAAAGCAGGGTAAAACACCATGCAGTCAATCTAATAATTGAAGGAATCATGAGGTAGACTGGTCTTCTGACATTTTTTTTGACAAGTATCGGCCTCTGCGAACTGTGCAGCCTGCACAGTTCACACAGGCTGACATTTGTCAACAAAAAACCCTTTTTACAAAGCATGGCTCATTTGATTGCTTGGCCAGGGGATAACCTTGTTCACCACAGAATATGTACCTGGAGCCTTTTTATATAAAGTGCTACCTTGCAGTCATTTGGGTAGCTTGGTTTTCATACCATAATCCTTAAACCTGTATGTGGCAGAAAGGAAATTTTTAAGGTAGGGAAAAAGCCCAGAACATATGTATTGTATTTTTTGTAGCTAAGAGCCAACATTCTTTGAAAATCCAAGAAATCACAAAGGAGCTGTGCAGTAAAGTCTTAGTGTGCTGATTTAATGCAAAAAATCCCTTCCAGTTAGGAAAAGTCAGCCAAAATACTGCTATTTCAAGGTTCTTTTTGGCCAGAAAATATGATATTGATATTCAGAGAATTCTTGAGAAGTAGACCAATAATTTTCTTAAAAGTGGTTGAATACAGACCCTGGTGATTGATTCAAACCTTGCTTTTTGTTGTCAGGAACTAGCCCAGAAAAATCACCAGAGGAGATCAAGCAAGAGAAAGAAGCTATTGATAGATTGGTGTCAGATCTTCCGGAGAGCGAGGAGGACTATCTGGACGTCACCTTGGATGAGGAGAGTGCTTTTCTACAGGAATATTTGTCACTCGTCAAGTCCCTACAGAGTTAACTCTCAAAACGCCTTTCACAATTGTAATTGAATTATAGTGCAGTCTGATTATTTATCTACACTGTCCGCTTTGCTAAAACACAGGAATATTTGTTACTTGTCAAGTCCATAAAGAGTTAACCCTTAAAGTGCCTTTCACAACTACAATTGCTTTTGTGGCCAATGTATATAAAGATCAGACTGCACAAAACGTGCAGTCTGATCTTTGATCTACACAGTCTGCTTTGCTTAATTCTTTACCACACAATCTTGAGTTTTGACAACCCAAATAAAAGAGGCTTTAGAAAACATAATGGGAAAAGGAGAAAATGCTGGTAACTAGCATTTTCTCCTTTTCCTACTATGTTTTCTACCCTATTCAAGGACAAATACTGTCATTTGAAAAACAATAGAATTTTTGTCTGTAAATTCCTTTGATATTGATGAGTTTACAAATTGGCTGTGTGGTAAAGGGTTAAACACTATAGACAAAAGCAGCCATCAAATTGCAATTAATGTCTCAATATGTCTGTTGGTTTTTTCGGCATTCAAAGGGTTAAGAATCTCGTGTTTTTTTTCATTCCCCAGACGTATGTAGTAGAGGGGGGTATACTGGTTTCACCATGACTGTCTGTCTGTCCTTCCATCTGTCCGTTCGTCCATAAACCTGTAGACTTTTTCATTTCCATGCTCCTACTCAAGAGCCGTTTGACCTAGGGCAATGAATCTTGCTCATGACTCAAGGAGGTGCCCTATTGTTTTGGAGTCACATAGGTGAAAGATCAAGGTCACTGGTGATCTTTGTTTTGAAAATCATTTCTGTTCTCCTGATTGTGCTGCTTCAGTTACAAGGTGATGGTGGGAGGTATTTGTCCGCTTTACGACAGTTCTAGTTATAACTGTGTGGTAGAAGGCTTTTGAGAATATTGTGAGAAAAGGCATTTTCTCCTCTTCCCAATGTTTTCAAAAGCTTTATTTCTCAGGACTGTTAAATCATGGGATTGTTTGAATTGAAAGAAATCTATTTAGATTCTTAGAAGTTTTTAGGTAAATGAAACTAAAAGACAATTAACTATTTAAAGATTGTCACATATTTGTTTAATCTATATTTTTAATAATTGCTACTTCACTAAATAAATTTGGAATGAATTTCCATTTCTATACATATTAATGTGTGTTTGTTTTGGCTTATCTACCTTATATCGTGGTGACAGTTCACCACACCATGTGCACTAGGCCTTGAACTGTAACAGAATGTGCTTTGCCAAGTATTATCTGGCCGTAAGGGGTACTGATTGAAACAAATCTCTTTATTTTCTTGATACAAATCCAATGCACAAACACATAGACAATTTTCTGTATCTTGCAGCTCAGCACTTTTGAAAACACTGTGGTTGGAGGAGAAAGAGCTTGTTATAATGGAACATTGTTTTGAAATATATTCATGTATAAAATCTAAATTCATGTCGATTATCCCTAATTGATAAAGGTCTATAAATTTTACAAGGATGTATAATCTTAACTCATGACGATTATTCATATTTTATATGGATGTATGAATTTTACAAGGATGTATAAATCTTAACCGTTAAAGTGCCTTTCACAACTAAAGTTGCCCTTGCAGCCAGTGTAGATCAAGATCAGACTGCACAAAACATGTAGTGTGATCATTGATCTTTATTGCCTCCTTTGCTTTATGACACATTCTGAACAGAAGCAATCTTTAAATTACAATACTTTCAGTTTTATTTCTTGATTGAAAATGTCTGTTGAGTTTATTCGGCACTGTAAGTCTAAATTCATTTTGACCATCTGCATTGTAACAGTTGCCTTAAAGAACCTCCCAAGGCAGGGATTGAACCCAGGACCCCATGATCCCACAGTGATCCAAGGCGAGTATCTACCACGTTGCTACAAAGCTGGCTCTGTAGCAAGGCAGTATAAGTATTGCCCCATACAAGCACAAGCTATACATTTATATCTGTCTGTGGGATAGACCGGTATGCTACACATATTTTACAAGAATGTATGAGTGGTGTTCTGGCAAAAGGGGGCTTACTGCATCTCCGTGATGCATTTTACCAAGCAAGTCATCACATAAGTATGTATTCACAAAAAACAACTTTTTTTTAAATAATGAACTTAATCATAAGATAAGCTGGTCTGTGAACAAACAGAAAATTTAACGATAGCAAAAAGTTTCTGCCTAGGTCTGACCTAGGTCGATACTTTTTGCAGATGCATTCAGGAGGTAAAGAGCGCAAGGTTTAAGGGGGCTTTTCAGATTCTTAAAAAACTTACCAAACCTCAAACATGATTCATCATTATATTAAGTTAGGAAATAGCAAATAGCTGGCAAACCATTAATCATTAGGCTGCCAAGTGCGACTTACTGACCTTTTGCAGACAGTGCAGATCAAGATCAGACTGCACAGAACATGCAGTGTGATCTTTGATCTACACTGTTCGATAAGGAGATGTCTTTCCTCCTAAAATACCTTTGAAATAGGAAAATTTTGGTACACATTATTGTTTTGAAAGTTTCATTTCTTTTATTTAGCAAGATAAGGGTTACAAAAAAAGACCAATGCAAGAAAGAAAAAGGTATTTTCAATGGTCTTTCCACATAGCCTCTGAAGGTATTCAAAAATTCCATGCCAGAGTTTCATGAAGCCTCCTGACAATGATCACATGATCAATAGGTCAATTATGTAGATTTGAATTCACATCAGTATTCTGATGCCATATCTAATCTGGTAAAAAAGACTAGTTCCTGATTGCTTTTAACTCTTTATTAAACGACAAAATTTTAGACTGGTCCTAATCGATAGCATTTGCGGATGACAAATCAAATGCGGCTCAAAAATTAAAATTTGTCTTGTGAAGGGTAGAAAACACTGTGGGAAAAGGAGAAAATGCTGGTTACCAGCATTTTCTCCTTTTCCCACAATGTTTTCAAAAGGGTTTTTCTTCAGGGTCATTTAAAGTTTGGATCGTGTGGTAAAGAGTTAACACCACAATTGTACCTTTCAAAAAAAAAAAATATATATATATGTGTGTGTGTGTGTGTGTGTGTGTGTGTATGAGCCATGCTCTGGGAAAAGGGAGTTTAATGCATCTGCAAAAGGGTATCAACCCAGATCAGCCTGCGCAGGCTGACCTGTGTCAAAACTTTGGTTTTGGTAAATCTACTGCATGTCCAAGGACCACTCTACCGCAGCATTCATCCAGGTGTTATACAAAATGGATTTTATGGATCCATAATGCTGTAATGACTTGTTTGGTATAATGATCATGGAAATGTATTTAACCCCCTTTTGCCAGGCCATGGCTCATATTAAATTCATGAGTGATTTACAAGGAATTTTGATTCAACGCAAAAGGTAATTATTTAATGACTCGACAATAAGGCGGACAAGCAATACAGGAACAAACTTGTTTTACTTAGTTTCCAGTGTAAAAAAATTAGCAATATAATGATAATGCATAAAAAAGGTGGCGTAAAGATCGTGGCTTAGAACGGCAGCACGGCGGAGTGTTACCAGCCCTGCTGCCCGTTGAGATCTCCAAGTAAGCATTAAACTGTACCCGCACAAAGCACGCCAGAAACCCCCCTTAAAAACGGTTTTATTACTTCTCAAAGCGAGTTTCCGCCACAATAAATTTCTGTTCAATGCACGAAATTTATCCGCCAAATCTCGCATGAGAAGACATGCAGACGACAAGCTATTAGATATACATGTATATTGCATAATCTGCAGTTTAAATGTAATTATGCTTCAGCAATATTTTTGTAAAGCCTCCTGAAGAGAAAAAAGATACATTTCTAAACCCACATCCGACAGGTGAACCCCATCGGAACGGTAAAAACCTGGCGTCTCCATATCAACATCCACACACAGCAATTCGAAATGAGGATGTAAGGAAGCCTGTTGTCGACCGAACCTATTAATCCGCTTACGCTTCCTTTCCATGATTGCCATGGAGTAACTGGGTGTATTCCATTTGCATCTTTGCAAAATGTCGACCCAAATAATAGTAGAGTCCGGAATTGCTTCACGAAGGTAAGCGAATTCCCGTTCCATTATGTTGCGTATGGACGACAACGATGAACACGCCAGGTCATTACCACCCAAATGCACAACCATAACTTTAGGCTGGGGGCGCAGCAGAATATGGCATTCCACCTCATGACGAAATTGCCACCAACCCATACCCCTACGGCACCACCATGCAACCCGCTTTTCGTTTGGCAGCTTCAAATGATCTCTATCAGTCTGGTGAGCTCTTACGCCAGCCCAATGCGGTATGGAATCGCCGACAATCCAGATGTCTGAAGTTGAAAACGTAATATACAATTATTAACGAATATAAATTCTGAAAGCATTTGATTTCCATCTACCTAATGCCATGATTGAATCGCTGCTTAAACCTGCAAGAGCCAAGTCGGACGCACGACCGATACGAAAACTATGGGTCTTATATGACCCAAGTCTGTACACTGTTCGCGAAATGCATTTAGCGAGTACTGCGGCGAATTGACTGCGGGTGACGGGTGAACCGTCAGCATGACAAAAAAAAAAGGAACCCTCGCCCTTGACCCTTACGTTCAAGTATGCTTTCAGAGACTGTATGGGGCAAAGACTGGAATTTTCAGCAGGGATTTTTAGAATAGTGGGAAGGCCCGTTTGGTTTGTTTTGCACTTACTCAATTTTACCGCAATGAACTTGCCATTCACGGAAAAGGTTACATCTGACCGCTGGAGATGAACATTTGGCATATGCCTATTGGTTAAAACAATTCGCTCACCCGAAATAAACCATAGTAAGCTAAAGTCCACAAAGCCGTGAACAACTTGATCTCATACGAATCGTAACATACATAGCTTAACTGATCCAAGATGGCTCTCAATACACACATAGTAATAGGTGCCCTGTCATCAACCTTATTACGTAATCGAGAACAGCCTTCCAACATCTTGCCTATTATAAAGACTCGACTTATATCCCACCAGCCACACATTTTGTGCCAGTAATTAATACCTGCTACATAAATTTTAATTTTACGGGGAGAAAATCCTTTGCTGAAGCAGTAAGATATGAATAGAAGTATTTGACCTAGCTCCGCTGGCCATGCTGCTACCGAATTGTAATCGCTGCGGAATTTTGAAAAAGCATTGATAGCTGTGTTATATGTTAATCTCGAATTCACTGCGAGGCCTGCTGTAAGAAGCTGCTGGGCTCCACTTTAAAAATTTGCCAAAGGTATTCTGGGATTGGTGTGGGGTCCAGATCGGCGTCCGGTGCAAGAGCTCTGAACCTGGCGATCTGAAAACGGGACAATGCATCGCACACAGAGTTAAACACGCCTGCAACATGCTTTGCTCTCAACACGATGTTATGCTGCAAGCATTTGAGTACAAGGGGTCTGATTAGATTCATAACCCTGTCGGATTTAGAAGAAGTGGAATTCAAAATGTGGACGACGGCCGCATTGTCACAGTGGAACCTGATTTTTTTGTTAGCCAGGTTAACCCCCCATAAGTGCACTGAAACTAAAATTGGAAAAAGTTCTAAGAATGTTATATTCTTGGTTATTAGCGATTTGTGCCAAGACACAGGCCACTCAGCCATGCACCAGTGGCCCTTGTAATAAATACCCATGCCACGGCCAAAACCACCGGCACTGTCAGTATAAAGATTCTCATCAATGTTAGAAGACCAAAATCGGTCGTTGAAAACTGAAATACCATTGTGGTTATCAAAAAAAGTCAACCACATAGAGAGATCAGACTTCACTGCTTTC
Organism: Tridacna gigas; assembly: GCA_945859785.2. Taxonomy (NCBI): domain Eukaryota; kingdom Metazoa; phylum Mollusca; class Bivalvia; order Cardiida; family Cardiidae; genus Tridacna; species Tridacna gigas. The sequence goes on from OX244044.2 coordinate 27,117,716, forward strand.
GTGACATGTATATGATGATGAGGTTTTTTAAGGCCGCAGATGGAGTTTACCAAACGGCGGCAAAAAGGACGTCCCGCCGGAATAGCGCGACAGCAGAAATTCAGCGAGCCAATCAACGATTGCATAGCTTTTAAAGTCGTACGCTTCTTACCGAGAGTTTCCTTAATTTTGAGGACTACTTCATTAATTTTTGCAACTGGAATACGAACTTCCATTCTAACGGTGTCGAGTTCGAGACCTAAGAAACACAGAACTTCAGACGGCCCCTCGGTTTTTTCATCTGCCTAGGGGACATTGAGTTCATTCATACAGTCAGAAAATACTGACATGAGAGCGAGGCAATCTACATTAGTTTTATCCCCTCCTAGGAAATCATCTAAATAGTGAATTAACTCGCCGGATGTCATGCGCGACTTAACAAAGAACTCTAAAAACGAAGAAAAAATCTCAAATGTCTTGCAACTAACCGCTGCCCCAAAAGGAAGGGTTTTGTCCACAAAAAACTGACCTTCGAAATAAATACCTAACAATTCGAAATCTTTTGGGCGAATCGGTATTAAACGGAAGGCATTTTTAAGATCCATCTTAAACAATTTACAACCTTTCCCTAATTTTTGAATCAAATATACTGCTTCGTCAAAACTAGTGTACTGGACGGAGCAATATTCGCGAGCAATGCCGTCGTTAACAGATGTACCCTCAGGATAGGATAAATGATGAATGAGTCTGTATTCGCCGGCGGCTTTCTTTGGCACCAGGCCAACTGGTGAAACAATGAGATTAGAATAAGGTTTCTCTTGAAACGGGCCAGCCATTCTACCTGCTACAATTTCTTTTTCTAATTTCTGACGGACAATGGCCGACTTAAGGTTTTTGCTTAATCGCGGAATTCTCAGACCGGTGTAATGCAAGTCAAAACCATTTTTAAAACCGTCCAGAAGTATCTTTGCATTCTTGGAATCATATTTTCTTAGTATATGTTCTAAAACTTCCAGCTTAATTGGTGAAGGAGCTAAATCTAAATTCGAATTGCAAGCTGGCCAGTTAACGACGTGGCGGATTGGAGTTTGAAACCTGGCGGCCACGGCTGGCGGCTGAATTGCTGCGAAAAGTGTTATTGAACTGAGAAGCAGTTGGCTTACTTACGACGGTGTTTTTGGTTGGACAGAGAGCTGCTGGGTGGGGAAGGTCACAGAACGAACAAGCATGGCGAAAACGACAACGACGCCAATTACACACGGATTCATTAAAGAAGTTGCATGTGGTTTGCAGAATTGGTCTAGAGCTTGGTTGGGAGGGTGGTTTAAAAACCACTTGAATGCACCTCCACCAAAGATCTGGGTTAAGTTTAGCCCATGACGATGGGTTTATAGCTTGACGTAACCTAAACTGTTCGTCATACTCGCGCCAAACAAAACCACCCTGGCGAGCCGCGCACTCACGAATCGACCACATGTAATGTAATAACTCGTGCGTTTTGTCCGGGTGGGCCGATAAATAAACCGATGCATAAATCAAAAAGGCGTCGGTCCACTTTTCAGTGCTAGGAATTTTTTCCTTTAATTCTTTAGGCTTTGACTCTAACGAGCCGGAGGCCGAAAGTTCCAAAACCGAACATCTCGAATAATTGTCAAGTTCGATTGCACCCTTAAGCATTAAAGCTAGATTAATATATTGGCCTTGGCAAATTTGCCTCTTCAGCGCACTTGGGACGTGTGAAGCCAAGTCTTCGTTCTGAAGTCTTAAAAGCTCAGGCCCTTGCCTGTTGGTACACGTAGGTTCAAATAAGGTCGGCAACGTATTAAACTGAGGTTGTGGTGAAGCAGTGGGACTGGGGGAATCAATACCAGCCGGGGTAAGATGAGTTGTAGAAACGGCCGAATTTAGCAATGTGCAAGTGGACGACGTGACTGCCACGTCACTACAATCCGGGGAATTTTTTTTTGCAGACAATGTAATGGACAGATGTTGTGACGCAACTTTGGGACTGGGAGAAGCAACACAAACCGGAATAAGGGGAGTTGACGAAACGGCCGAATTACGCAAGGTACAAGCAGACGACGTGACTGCCACGTCACGACAACCAGGGGCATTTTTTTCCGCAGGCAAAATATTAGCAGCTGAAATAATTTCTTCAAAGTCAATCACATTGCAAATATTACCTAAACCGAGAGGGGGTAATATACCTGCGTCCGGCTCTAGTAGCCGTGAACTAGAGTTGTCTTCTGCCTTTCTCTTGTTACATCTCCGTTTCGGCGCCATCTTAACGGTTGACGAACTACCAAACTATGTTGTAAGAGAGCCATTCGGCATACCTCGGGTGATCCGGTGATCAAATCCAGATGTAGGTACGGAATCGGCCGAGTTGTGACGAGTGGTAAGAGAGCGTGTCCGACAGCTGAGCACGGGCTTTTGTACCAGCCAGCGATCTTTTTTGATTGGTTAAAGATATCAAAACAACTACGTATCTTTATTCCACCGTAACCAAGGTAAACAATGAAACTCGGCAACGGTCGTCGCATAAATAATGATTATTATTTTTAATAGCTAAAAATAATAATACATATTGCATCGAGTGCTTTAACTCTTTACCATACAGTCCCAAATTTTAACAATTCTGAGGAAGCAGCCTTTTGAGAAAATTGTGGGAAAAGGAGAAAATGCTGCTTACCAGCATTTTCTCTTTTTTCCACAATGTTTTTTGCATTATCAAAGACAAATTTCAGTATTTGAGCCACATTTAAATTGTCAGCGGCAAATGCTTTCAATTTGGACAAGTCTAAATTTTTCTCGTGTGGTATGGAGTTAAGCAAGACAGGTGCGAGGTTAACTTTTTAACCAGACAACAAACGTATAGACTTTGCAGATTTTTTCCTGTTGGAACAGCATGGATTTTTTTTGTTGTTTGATGTTACTTCTTTTTAGCTCACCTGAATGCAAAATGCTCAAGGTGATCTTTTTGTGACTGTGCTTTGTCTGTTGTGTGTTGTTCATTTTGTTTCATCTGTCATCAACTTTTACTTTGTGTATGCTCAAAAGGCTACATTTTCAGTGTGATACTCATGATCTAAGTCAGAATGTTTGTCTTGATAATATCTTGGATGAGTTCAAAAATGGGTCAAGTTAGGTTGAAAGCTAGGTCACCAGGTCAAATCTTAGAAAAACCTTTTGTACACCCTAGAGGCCACAGTTTCCATTCTGTACTCATGAAAGTTGGTCAAAATGTTTGTTTTGATAATAACTCAGGCTAAATTGAAAATGGGTAATGGCAGGTCAAAAATTAGGTCACCAGGTCATTTCTTACACATACCTTGTGTATACACATTTGCAGTTTAATATTTATGAAAGTTGGTAAGAATGTTTGTCTTGATGATATCGCAAACAAGTTGCAAAATGGGTCATGTCAGATGAAAAACTAGGTCACCGGATTAAATCTTACGTACACTCTAGAGGCCATGATTTTATGTCCAATACTCATGAAAGCTGGCCAAACTTAATGACATTTAGGACTAGTTGCAAAATAAGTCATGTCTGGTCTAAAACTAGGTCACCAGATCAAATCTTGGAGAAAACTTGTGTACCCTCAAGAGGCCACATTTTGAGTCAACAACGCATGAAAGTTGATCAGAATGTTTATCTTGATAATATCTTGGATGAGTGAGAAAATAGGCCATGCAGGGTCAAAAACTAAATCATAAGGCCATATTTTTAAGAACAACCATTTGTACACCCTAGAGGCCACCTTTTCCATCCAAAAGTCAGACTGTTTGTCTTGATGATATTTCGGATGTGTTTTAGATTGGGTCATGTTGGGTCAAAGAAAATCTTATGTACATACAATCAAGAGGCCACATTCTCAGTCCAATACTCATAAGAATTGTTCAGAATTTTTGTCTTGATGATATCTCCTACAGGTTTGAAAATGGGTCACATCAAGTCAAAAACTAAGTCACTTTTAGAAATCATAGAAAAACCTCATGGACACTCTTGAGGCAACATTTTCAGTCCAAATCTTATGTAAGTTGGTCAGAATGTTTTTGATGATGTCTATAATTTTACAATGGGTCATGTTGGGTCAAAAAGTAGGTCACAGAGACAAATTCTGGAAATAGCCGGTGTACACTCTAGAGGCCACATTTTCATTTCAATACTCATGAAATTTTGTTGGAATGTTTGTCTCGATATCTCAGAAAAAATTAGAAATGAGTGGTGTTAGGGCATAAAGACTCAGATGAGTGACTCAGGGCCATCATTGCCCTCTTGTTTTACCATTTTAAACATTTACCAAACAACTGTGTGTTTTAATGACCCTAGACTTCAGGGCTTTTGAAATAAAATTTGGTAAAAGGGAAATTATGGAAATCAGCATTTTCTTCTTTTCCCATAACATTCTCTTTCATAGACAGACTTCTTATTTGGGCTACATCTAATTTGTCGTCTGCAAATCATTTCATTTTTGACACGTCTAAAATTTTGTTATCTGATGAAATATTAACTTCCGCCTTGAGAGCAATGTGTTTAACCATATGAGATAGTTTTCCCCTAAGTGATCTTTTCACTCGTTCATCTTATGGATAATAGTTTTTTCACTGCTTTTCCTGATACAGATGTACATTTAGGTATTTTTCATGGATTGTGTAGATCAAGATCAAATTGTGCAGAAAGTCAGTCTGATCAGAAGCTTCACCATCTGTTACTTTATTCTAAACTAGAAGGCCTTGCATGACTCGGAGATTAACTCTTTACAGAAGGACAAAAATTTCAGGCCTGTATTAACCCTTTCCCAAACAAGCCCTGGTTTTCACGTGTCTGTAGAACAAGTCTTTTGAAAACACTGTGAGAAAAGGAGAAATTGCTCGTAACGAGCAATTTCTCCTTTTCCCACAGTGTTTTCAACCCTTTTTGAGACCTTTCTGCCATTTTCATCAAATTTAAAATTGTCGTCTGCAAACTCTTTCAATTTGGACCAGTCCAAAATTTGTCGTTTGGGAAAGGGTTAATTGAAAGCATTCTGCATAAATAGATGTGACACAATGATTGAAATATGTTTTTGGAAGGGTAGGAAACATTGTGATAAAGAAGAAACTGATGGTTACCAGCATTTTCTCCTTTTATCCACAATATTTTCAAAGGAATTTTCTCAAGGGTGTTAATCTCAGGATTGTGTGGTAAAGGGTTAGGATGTAGGATAGTAGTCAAGAGGTCCTGGATTTGATCCTCGCCTGAGGCACTGGGATTTATCTGAGAATGTCCTTCGACAAGGCACTTCCAAGCACCAGCTTGGTACTGATCAAACAAAGGGAACACATGACTAATTAAGCTGTCATTGTGATATGATTAGAATAATGTTGAATGGGGTTTAACTCTTTACCAAATGACAGAAATTTAGACTGGTCCAAATTCAAAGCATCTGCACTTCTGCAGACAAAAATAAAATGATATTCAAATCATGGAATTTGTATTTGAAAGGGTAGAAAACATTGTGGTAAAAGGAGAAAATGCTGGGTATCAGCATTTTCTTTTTTTTCCACAATATTTTCAAAAGGCTTCTTGGTCAGGATCGTCAAAACTCAGAATTGTGTGGTAAAGGGTTAAAACATTATTCAATCAATTATCCTAAGCTTTATCCTCACCTGAGGCACTGGATTTTATCTGGAAATGTCCTTAAACAAGGTACTTCCTAGCCCCAGCTTAGTATTAGTGAAAGCACCGATGGGGGTTCCAAACACTATTCAATCAATTATCCTAAACTACATACAATATATTTGAGCTATGCTCTGTGAAAGGTGGCTTACATCTGCAAAAATTATCGACCCATGTCAGCCTGTGCAGTCTGCACAGACTTAGATGGGTCGATAGTTTTTGCTATTTGTGCATTTTTTGCATGTCCAAGGACCTCTCTACCTCATGATTCAGTTGTTAGACAAAATGGTTTACATGGATCTATATTATGTGACGACTGGCTTGGTATAATGCATCACAGATATGCATTAAACCCCATTTTCACACAGCATGGCTTATTTGTATTTTTAGCCACTCAAAATATCCAAAACTGATTTGTTTTGCAGGAAAGGAGAATACCAGTAGCTAAAGTTATTTTTTCCATTCAGTAATTTTTCAGAAATTATTGCAAGTTTCACATAAATTTGCAAGTTTTCTTTATAACCCTTTACCACACAGTGCCACCTTTTAGTGCCCTGGGGAATTAAGACTTTTGAAAACATTGTGGGAAAAGGAGAAAAATGCTGGTAACCAGCGTTTTCTCCTCTTCCCACAATGTTTTCTGCTCTATCAAAGAAAAATTGCACCATTTGAGCCACAATGAAAGTGTCGTCTGCAAATGCTTCCAGTTTGGACAAGGCTAAAATTTTGTTGTCTGGTAAACGGTTAATAGTTTCATTTTCTGATTTTAACCCTTTACCTAACAATCCCTTGCTTTCCCTGCTTGAGGAAAAGGCTCATAAAAATACTGTCAGAACAGGAGAAATGCTGGTTACAGGCATTTTCTCCTTTTCTCAGAGTGTTTTCTTCCACCTAGGAGAAAACTCTCATTGTCTTAACAACAAAAAATTTGTTGTCTGCAAATGCTTTTATTATGGAAAAACCTAAAACATTGCTGTCTGGTAAAGGGATTGTAGTGAAACACGGTTGTCCATATAAGGGCATGAAGAGAAGTTTGAGTTGAAAAACTTCCTGGTATTTTGATTTTGAAATACCCATTACCCCATAAAGCAGCACTTGGTGGACTCAACATGGAAAATGCTTGTCACAAGAAACTAATGTATAGTTGATATAGCTCTTTACCAAACACCAACATTTTGGACTCGACCAAATTGAAAGCATTTGCAGACGTCAGATTAAATGTAATTCAAATGATGATTTTTGTCTTTGACAGGGTAGAAGACATTGTGGAAAAAGGAGAAAATTTTCTCCTTTTGCCACAATGTTTTCAAAAGCCTTCTTCTTCAGGATTGTTAAAACTTGGGAGTATGTGGTAAAGAGAGAGATGATAGTGCTTGCAAACAACAAGTTAAATGTGACTCAAGTGATGGCAGGTTTAAAAACACTGTGGTAAAAGGGTAACAAATACTGTGGAAATGCAGCATTTTCTCCTGTTCCCACTATGTTTTTAAAAGTTTTTCAGAGTTACTTAATCTCACGAAACCACTAAAATGACTTATCCAAATCCAAAGTGTTTGCAGACAACAAATTGAATGTGGCTCACATAGTGGAAATTATCTTTTAAAGGGTAGAAAACATTGTTGGAAAAGGAGAAAATGCTGGTTACCTGCATTTTCTCCTTTTCCCACGATGTTTTCATAAGGCATCATCCTCAGGGTCGTTAAATGTTGGGATTGTGTGGTAAAGGGTTAAATGCAGGGTAGTGAGGTAAAGGGCTGAGATACTGAGATCTGAATTTACCTCGTCACAAAAACCAGTCAAATAAATCCAAGGGGAAATTATTGTTTTCTGTAATTGATGTAGCAGGTTTGTATGACTTACTGATGTCATAATTGTACGTTTTGTATTTTAGAAATCTTGGAGTTGAAATGGATTATACTGTTTTTTCTGTGTGTCTTGTTAACTGTTTGCAAAAAAAACAGGGTGATATTGTCATAGCCCAATCGTCATTTGCATCATCATGCAAAAACTTTGACATTTTATAATATCTCTGACATAACTGAAAATATTTACTTAACCCTTTACCCAACAGTCCTGGGTTTTAACAACCCTGAAGAAAGAACGCTTTTGAAAACATTGTGTGAAAAGGAGAAAATGCTGGAAACCAGCATTTTCTCCTTCTCCCACTATGTTTTCTACCTGTCCATAAACAAATTTCAATTGTAGAATGACATTTATTTTGTCGTCTGTAAATGCTTTCAATTTGAACAGGTCTAAAATTTTGTTGTTTGGTAAGGAATTAAAACTCAGACTATTTGTGTACTCTCAAAGGGGAACCCATAGAAGAGGGACAGATGACCAAAATATTTTTGACACAGTTATGCCCCCTTTTTTCAACTTTGAATTTTCACTGAAAATCAATCGTTTTCTAAAAGCAACTTCAGCCGAGGGTCTGCACCAGCATGTAGTGCTCTTGCTTTTTTCTGGAATCTGGTAGGAGAAAAAGAGAAAAAGAATCGAAGAAAAAAATTCAATACTTGTTTATGAAAAATAAATTATAATTCTATGTGATTATGTGTTCCAAGTCTTGTATTGCACCAGGAAAAAAGCTTCATTTCCACAAGACTTTTTAACTCTTTACCTAACAGTAAAATTTTAGACTAGTCCAGTTTCAGAGCATCTGTAGACGACAAATTCATCTTTGGTACAATTGAGCTTAAGCTCTCAATACAGCAGAAAACAGAGAGGGAAGAGGAGAAAATGCTGGTTGCCAGCATTTTCTCCTTTTTCCATAATGTTTTCAAAAGCCTTTCTTTCTAGGGTCATGAAAACCCAGGACTGGTTAGTAAAGGAATTAAAAAGGAAAATCTTTACAAAAACTTTAAATCTATATTTGCTGGTGAAGATGGTTTTAGATGTAGACTAATACAGATGAAAATAAACACTGAAATCATGACAGACCTTTTTTAAACCTTTACCAAACGACAAAATTTTAGACTGGACCAAATTGAAAGCATTTGCAGACAACAAATTAAGTGTAGCTTAAACAGTGATTTATGTATTGGATTGGGTAGAAAACATTGTGGGAAAAGGAGAAAATGCTGGTTACCAGCATTTTCTCCTTTTCCCACAATGTTTTCAAAAGGCTTCTCTCTCAGGGTCGTTAAAAGTCGGGATTGTGTGGTAATGGGTTAAGTGCCTTTCACTGCTACAGTTGACTCAGCAAACAATGTATGTCCACAGGGATTTTTAGTGTTTATCGATTCACTCAAATTTCAAAGAAGCAGCCATAATTGTTGTCACGTGATCAAAATGTATCAAGGCATTTCATTGGTCGGAATTTTGGTTCCGACCAATGAAATGCCTCGATACATTTTGATCACGTGACAACAATTATGGCTGCTTCCTTGAAATTTGAGTGAATCGATCAAACATCGGACGATTTGGAGCTGTATTCTTCGTGTTATTATTAAACAATGAAGATTGTAAAGATATTTACTTGTTTTATCAAACCGATAAGTATTTTGGCCATGATCTTGTACAGAATAGTAGATTTACTCTGACAAGCGCACTGAACGAACCCGTGACGGACCAAACAATTTCGACCTATTTGTCGAGAAACCGGCTTCTGTAGCACAAATCATTGAACGTTTAGTCATGAAACCACGTTATTTTTCGCTAGAAAAATGTGTAATGAGCTAGATAAAGTAGACCTTATGTGATTATCTGTAATATTGACGAAGTAACTTGTGTTTTTGTGATGACAAGTAGACTTTGCCGATAATGTCAGTTGCATCCCTTGTATTATATATACATGTAAAACATAAAAAACGCTAAAAATCCCTGTGTGTATGTCAAGATCAGACAGCACAAAATGTGCACTCTGATCTTTGATATACACTGTCCACTTTGCTGAGACACTTTGGACAAGGACAACCTTGGAATTGCTGTGTTCAGCGTCCCATTTTGAGAATGAAAGACCAGTTTGGTTTATATGGGGCTGTAAGGGCTGGCAATTAGGGAAACTGCTTGTAACAAATAATTCTCTATTTGCCAATTTATTTTCACATGTATTCATGTCTTGACTGTGAAATCAAATTATTGCCATACTATTTATAAAGCAATTCGCAACACAATTATTTCATATTATAGATATACCACAAACGCTGAACATACATGTCATGCTCTGGCAAATGCATCCTCCTTATGAATTATACCAAGCAAGTCATCACATTATGGACCTATGAAATCCATTTAGTTAAATGATTGGCTGGATGTGGAGGTAGAACCATCCTTTGACCTGCAGAATGTTAACAAATAGCAAAAGGTTTCAACCTTGGTCAGCCTGCGTGGACTGTGCAGGCTAACCTGGGTCGACACTTTTTTGCAGATCCTTTAAGCCCACTTTTCTCAGAGCATGGCTGATATACAAGCAAACATGTAGAACAGGTATTTGTTAATACCTTTGGGGGCATCAAATTTAATTCTATGACATGAAATGTGTCAATCAGTCATTCTAGGCAATAGGACATGTGAGAATAGATGATACAATTATTGTGCTCTGAATTAAAAACTTGAAAGGATGGAAAACATCATTGGAAAGGGAGAAAATGCGTGGTAGATAGCACTTTCTCCTCTTCTCACAATGTTTGTAAAAGCGTTTCTCTTCAGAGTTGTTAAAACACTGGTTTAATAAGAGAAACACTTGTGAAAACATTGTGGCATATGGAGAAATTGATTACCATATTAACTTGTCTGCCACAGAAGTTAGCAGATAATGAGTTAGAAATTTTGCAATTTACAGACAAAGTGCTGCAGTGGTTTTAAGGGAAAGGACTGAAACAAACGCTATGGCAGTATGTATACAGAAAATTTTGTTGTTGTTGTTGTTGAAAGATGCAAATTTATTTCATTGAGTGAAAACTATTGGTAATCTTGGTTGTGCCACTTGTGAAAATATTACTAATGATGTTCACTTGATGAAATAAATTTCAATCTTCCAACAAAAAAAATATCCCAAATATTCTATTTATTTCATGCTTCTAACCACTTTTTTGTTAGGACTTGCGAAGTACAGGGGAGTTCTCAGGTTTTCCATACCAATGAGTTTATCAATTGGTGAATTCACTGGTCAAAGTGGTGAAATTATCAAATCATAATCCAACATTGTTTTCCAATAAACTACCGAAAAGCATGAAATAAATGGTAATAACTCAGTACTTTTTATTAGAAGGAATTGCATCAATTCAGTACAAGCATCAATTCAGGTTTAACCTTTTATCAAAAAAATTGTCTGTTTTAATGATCCTTGAAAAAATGGCAAATGGCTTTGAAAACATCAGTAGGAAATATGCACCTTCAGTATCAATACATCAATTCAGGTTTAAACTTTTACCAAAAAATCCTCTGTTTTAAAAAAGGCAAATGACTGTGGAAACATCAGTAGGAAATATGCACCTTCAGTATCAATACATCAATTCAGGTTTAAACCTTTACCAAAAAACCCAAAAAAGGCAAATGATTGTGGAAACATCAGTAGGAAATATGCATCAATTCAGTATCAGCATCAATTCAGGTTAAACTTTTACCAAAAAATCCTGTGTTTTAACCCTTAGGTTGCTAAGGGGACTCAATACTCTTTTGCGGACAGTGTAGATCAAGATCAGACTGCACAGAATGTGCAGTCTGATCTTTGATCTGCACTGTCTAATATGGTGAGTTATTTTTGTCCAGCAACAAACACTTTATGGTCGCAATGTTTCGGTAGATCTATATGCTGTTGGCTAGAATTCCTAATTCTATTTATTTAGCAGTTTAAGGGTTAATGACTCTAGCAAAAAAGGCCTTTGAAAACATTGTGGGAAAGGAAGAAAATGCCTGAAGCTATTTTGTATTCCTTTACAGCATATATAATAGTGTATTTTGGCTGTTTTGATATTGATGATGCCACACAAAATGTCATCAAGAATGTGAAATACATGATGCACAACATTAAAATGTTCGTTTTTGTCCATGTTTACATGTAAGATATAGAACAACTGTTTGTTTTGATGTAAGATCAAAATATAATTTCATTCCTGACCACTAATTTCAATACTTTCACTCGTAGCTTTGCCACTTGTGTGAAATATCAGTGAAACTATTCTTGATGATGATCATAACTCTTTACCAAACGACAAATATTTAGAACTTGTCCAAATTGAAAGCATTTTGCAGACAACAAAATAATGCTGATAAAATTATGGAATTTGCTTCTAAAAATAGAGAAAAGACTGTGGGAAAAGGAGAAAATGCTGGTTACCAGCATTGTCTCCTTTTCCCACAGTGTTTTCAAAAGACTTTTTTTCCATGGTTGTTTAAACTAGGGATCATGTGGTAAAGGGTTAATCAAAAGAAACAATTATTCAGTGTTTACATCACTGATTTCCGAGTCATCTGCTTCAGGAACTAATGACTTAATTCCTTACCAAACAGATCCATGTTTTAACTCTATCATCTTTTAGCTCCGCTGTTTTGGAATAAAACTTCAAGTTCTTGTTGTAGCCCTTGCATTGTCTGCTTTGTTGTGCAAAAACTTTGACATTTTATAATATCTCCAGTATTACTAAAAATATTTACTTCAGACTTAGACAAGTTGTTAACTGTCAAAAGGGGAACCTATACAACAAGGGCAGGTAACCATTAAAGTATATTTGACACTGTTATGCTCCTTTTTTGACTTTGAATTTTCTCTGAAAATTAAGCAACTGCAGCGGAGTGTTGGCATCTGCATGTAGTACTCTTTTTCCTTTTGTTACACTGTTATTTACCTTTTCAAAGACATATTTCTTGATTTGATTTATATTTAGTTTGTTGTCTCCAATTGCTGTCAATTTGCACATGTATAAAATTTGTCCTTTGATACAGAATTAATCTCTTATGAAGCAATATCATGTTTTAACTGCCCAGGAATACAAATCTGCAGAAAAAAAAGTGAGAAAAGGAGAAAACCCAACTTTTTCTCCATTTCCCACAATTTTTCTACCCTTTCATAAAAGAGAAATAAATCATTCGAGCTGCCTTTAATTTGTCTTTCTGCAGATGCTTTTAATATAAAAACATAAATATTAGCCATGCTCTGGCAAAGGGGGGCTTAATGCATCTCTTTGATGGATTATACCAAGCAAGTCATGTCATAATTGTGGATCCATAAAAACCATGTTGTCTAACAACGGACTGTATCGTAAGGTAGACTGGTCCTTCGACACACAGAAAATTGAACAATAGTGAAAAGTTTTGGCCCAGGTCAGCCTGTGCGGACTGCACAGGCTGACCTCGGTCGACACTGTTCAGTGCTGCATTAAGCCTCCTTTTCACAGAGCATGACTCATACATATGTCATCAAGTCCAGTGTTATATAACTTTATTTTTGCATTTCTGTCTTCAGCTGCTGACCACTGCTGAGCTTGAAAGCTTAAAAAAACAATTAAAAACTGATGAAGGGTATAAGGATGAAATTTATAATGACACTGAAGGGTATCCTACATTTGGAATTGGTCACCTTATAAGAAAGACAGATGAAGAGTATGGCAAACCTGTGGGAACGAAAGTAGCGGATGAAAGAATACAGGAAATGTTCAAAGCTGACGTCCAAATTGCCATGCAGGAGGTACTCGCTGTTTTCCCGAAAGCAAATTCTTTCCCTGGTGAGGTCAAAGAAATTCTGGTAAACATGATGTTCAACTTGGGTCAATCCAGGCTGAAGAAGTTTAAGAATTTCATCGCTGCTGTCAATGATAGGAACTGGAGCAAAGCTGCAGATGAAATGGTGGATAGCTTGTGGTATAAACAAGTTGGGGACAGATCAAAACGCCTTGTGGCCAGAATGAGGGCAGTTGCTTGAAATGCAGGAAACTATACTCACAAAGGGACATTATTATTCATCTGCTGGTCTAAATTCTATTAATATCTAAGTTTCAAGACTAGCTATCTGACTGCCTGAGAAGATCTGTTAGGATTGAATAGAACATTCGATGCTTGGTTAATATGGCTCCCGATACCTAACCCTTTACAACACAACAAAATGTTAGACTTGTCCAACTTAAAAACACTTGCAGATGACAAGATAAAATTTTAATGTGACTCAAAAGTTGGAATTTGTTTTGGAAGGGAAGAAAACATTGTGGGAAAAGGAGAAAATGCTGGTAACCATCATTTACTCCATTTCGCACATTGTTTTTAAAAGCTTTCTTTTGTTAAAACTTGAGTATATGTGGTAAAAGGTTAAATTTTGGACTTTCTGGAGTTAAAATAATTTGCAGCAGCGAGATATTAAGATATTGACATAGATAATTTAAAGACTGAAGCATTAGAACTACTGATGTTTCAGATGCCATCTAGATGCAGATTTAATGCCGTTGTGGTTTATTTAATGTGCCTCATAACTCATAACTATGGTTGAATGCATGAAAAACCACAATAGAAAGAAGATCATTTCCTTTGTATAAGAGCAAGTTCGAGGAGACAAAATTCTTCTATCTGGTCCCTGTGAAATAATATCTCTATGGTCATGAGTTAATCCCGTGTTTTAAGAATCCTGAAGAAAGAAGGTTCTTGAACACATTTTGGGAATAGGACAAAGAACAATATACCGGTAACCAGCTCCCATTATTTGGTAAACATAAGTCACCTGCAAATGCTTTTAATTTTGAAAAGTCCAAAATTTTGTTGTCTGGTAAAGAGTGAAATAGATGTCTTTTCATCATTTGTGGGTAGATTTCGATCATTTATGTACCACATTTACAAAGATAGAATAAAGACTTCTTTCCTGTTGAAATAGTGGAAAAACTTTTGTTGTTGTTTGGTTCGATTTCACTTGTTGGCTTGGCTGTTTTCAAAGAAAACATCAAGGTGTTGTCATAGTCCTGTCATTGTCTGCGTTGTCATGCAAAACTTTGACATATTTTAATATCTCTGTCATTAATGAAGATATTTACTTCAAAATCATACTAGCTGTTAGCACTCAAAACGGGAACTGATACAACAAAGGCAGGTAACTATGAATATATTTTTGACACAGTTATGCCCCTTGTTTGACTTCGATCAGTTTCTTAAAGCAACTGCAGCCGAGGGTTGGCTCTGGTATTTGGTGCTCTTGTTAGCTTGGGTGTTTTTGTAGCCCCGGCGTCGTCTGCATTATCATCTGCATTGCTGTGCAAAAGCTTTGATATAATATCTCTGTTATTACTGAAGATTTTTGCTTCTGCTTCAAACTGGGACAAGTTGTTAATTATCAAAAGGGGAACCTGTACAATAAAGGCAGGTAACCATCAAAGTATTTTTGACAGAGTTATGCTCCCTTTTCGACAGAATTTTCACTGAAAATCAAGCATCTACAGCAGATCATTGGCGTTGGTGATGTTTTTGTTTTTTACGATGACATTATCAGCTACGTGTAGGTTAGTGACTATGTAAATTCTTCTCCAATGAGTTTTCCTAGAAATGGCAGAAAATCACCCCATCAGGTGGGGAACAACATTAATAAAATAAATAAGCTATGCTCTGTGAAAAGGGGGCTTAGTGCATCTGCAAAAAGTATTGACCCAGGTCAGCCTTCGCAGTCCATGCTGGCTGACCTGGGCCAAAATGTTTTGTTATTGGTCAATTTTCAGCATGAGAATGGATTTGTTTACCTGATGATGCAGTTGGTTGTTGGACAAAATGTTTTTTATGGATCCCGAAGTATCTGGTGTCTTACTTGGTACGATGTTTCACTGAGATGCATTAAACCCCCTTGTGCCAGAGCATGGCTGAAATTTATATCATTGACCAGCCCGTATAACTTGTAAATGTCAAGTCCTGGGTCTCTTGAAGGTGTGGGTTTGAACCCCATGGCTGGCCATCTTCCAGATGAGACATTAAACTGAGGTCCAGTGTGACAGTGCTATACACTGAGCAGGATAAAGAACCTGGTATAACTTGGGATGCGTCTTGTCCTGTATCTTGCACTATCCCCTGTAACAAAACCAACAACCTTCAGGGGGCGTCAACCATATGGACAACAGGTGGCGACGATAAATAAACGAATAATCAATCAATGAAACAAATTTATAAACTGAAGATGAAAAATTAAACACATGAACACTGACATTTGTCACATGGTGATCAACATCTTTAGAGTGCAGTGTAACATCATTTTGTTAAAAAGAAAATCAGTTGGAACAGCTGCTCTATTAGACTTGCATGTTTTCTCAAACTGTGCAGTATAATCAGAAGTGATATGCAAACCAAATGAAACTTAACCCTTTACCACACAATCCCTACTTTTAATGACCCAGAGAAAGAAGCCTTTTGAAAACATTGTGGGAAAAAGAGAAAATGCTGGTAACCAGTATTTTCTCCTTTTCCCACAATGTTTTCTACCCTTCTTAAAACAAATTTCAATTTTTCAGTCACAATTATTTTGTCGTCTGCAAATGCTTTCAATTCGGACCAGTCTAAAATTTTGTCATTTGGTAAAGGGTTAAAGTGCCAAATAAACCTAACGGACGTTTTCAGTCTAGAATAAAA
The DNA here is from genome assembly GCA_945859785.2 of Tridacna gigas. NCBI lineage: Eukaryota > Metazoa > Mollusca > Bivalvia > Cardiida > Cardiidae > Tridacna > Tridacna gigas. Next base: position 27,133,886 of record OX244044.2, read on the forward strand.
CCCAGAGAATTGCGATTTCATGCTTGCTTTTGTCTATTGTGTTTCAACAAAGCAGACAGTGTAGATCAAAGATCAGACTGCACATTTTGTGCAGTCTGATCTTGATCTACACTGGCTGCAAAGGCAACTACAGTTGTGTAAGGCACTTTAAAGGTTAAATTATGTATACATAGCTTTTATATAAGTTTTTTTAATATTGCTTGTTCCATCCTAATTAAAATTACAAACATTTAAAATCATAACAGATATTATGGGACAGCCTGTTCTATAAAATTCCCAGTTTTGATAACAAGAAAGAAGTCATTTGGAAACATTGTGGGAAAAGGAGATAATGCTGGTAACCAATGTTTCTTATCCTTACAGACAACTGATAATTCCTTTAAGGCCCAATAAGGGCCAAAATCACACTTAGGTGTTGAAATGCACTTTAAATCATACCATTTACATGTAAAAGTATGGAAAATATTGTGAAGATGACAATCTGTTATTGTGTGGTCAGTCCAAGCGTAAGTCACTGGCAGAGAAATGAATTTCAAAATCAGGCAAAAAGTAAACAAAAGATGGAGTGACCTGGCAGCATTTAACCTAGTTTTGAAATTAATTAATTTCACTGCCAGCGACTAACACTTGGATCAACCATACAATAACAGATTGTCATCTTCACAATAATTTCCAGCATTTTATTGTGTATAGTGTACTTTTGTTACACTATATTTTTTACCCGTCTGCAAATGCTTCAAAATTTGGGTCCCTATAAACTTAGAAACGGAACCAAAACAAAACAAAATGCAACAAAACGCAACGAAATGCAAAGAAACAGAAGAAAACGTTACGAAACCTAACAAAACGGGACGAAATGAAACGGAATCAAACCCAACGAAACGGAACCAGAGCCAACGAAATGAAATAGAACAAAACATAAAGAAATAGCAAAGTGAGTTTTATTCCACTATTTTTTTTTCTCAATTTATCATATTTCTTTTGTATCATTCTTCTTGGATTATCCCACATTTTATGTGGAGAGCACACAGAAACAAACGAAATTTTGCGTCATCTCATGCGTGATTTGCCAGTTTGAAAATCTAGTCAGAATCAGAATTAGTTGATCTAAACGACAACCCTTTACCAGGACCTGTGTTTGGGAAAGTTGAGCAAACTCCAACATATTTGATGCAAGATTTTGGATGGAAATTGGATTATATTTTATTTCTATTCTGTTCTTCTTTCATTTTGGTACCCAGCCCCTGTAGTTCAGTTGGTAGCGTATAGGACTTGATAACGGGGTCGCTGGTTCGATGCCCGGCTCGGCCAATTTCTTTCCAAAGATTGATAACAGTTATTGCAACAGGATTCATTCCTCTGTCACAGTGACCATTGTTTCGACGATGGTTATGTGGGTAAGCAGCCAGTGGCTTGGAAAGAATATTGTGCATATTACTGTCAAAATAAACTCCAGGAAAGCATAGATAGGAGCAGTGGCCACCATGATATATCTGAAATAATGTTGAAAACAGCATTAAACATCATCCAATTAATCAATTTCATTTTGATATTATATCACTCTCGCAGATAGCCATAATATTTTGCATGAACACCATGTTATGCTGTGAATACGTTTGAGGTTTTTAGTCGATGCCCTTCAAGATGCTTTCAGTCGACCCTTGCCAGTATATAGAGTCCCCACAGATTTTTATTTTTCAATTGTACATTTTCCCAATAATAATAAATCAATGTAATGAACATGTCAGCAGAACTTGTAAGATAAAGGGATGGCTTCAGGTCTGAAAAGAGAAAATGGGTAGGTCTGTTCGTTAGAACCACTTTAAAGGTGAATGGCTACACTGGCAGAGGGAGATGAATTCAGTCTAGAAGAAATCATCTTCAGTTTCAAAGGCATTACTTTGTTACAAATAAATGTACAGCATGTATACAAATGAATCCGAACATTCACACAGGATCTGACTGTAAGCAGTAGCTTATATGAAAGTCATCTGAAAATGTTAACCCTTATCCTGCTAAATACGTGAAAATGACACTTTCAAGCCGATAGTGAAAACCCAAGTTTTGCTATAAATTTCAAAGGTATTTTAGGGGGAAAAGTATGGCATTATAGGACAGTGTAGATCCAAGATCAGACTGCACGTTCTGTACAGTCTGATCTTGATCTACACTGTCTGCAAAAGGTCCGTGAGTCGCGCTTAGCAGCCTAAGGTTTAAGTAGGTTGCAACACCGCTGTCTGATGAGTAAGAAACCTTACCGCACGACATACAGCAGATAAGGATAATAATTATTATTTACACGACAGCAGTAAGGTTATTATTTTCTATGAAAGAAAAATATGACACTGTATCGATTATTTTGAAAATATCGAGGAAAAGATTCACTCTTCTTATGCTAAATTGCTGTCTATGTGAAAATTACATGAGTTAAAGGCCCAATAGCAGTCAAAAATACAATGCTGGTGTTAAAATACATTTAAATTTAAATCATACCAAATCAAAAGTATAGAAAATATTGTGAGGATGACAATCTGTTATTGTATGCTAAGTCCAGTTGTTAGTCACGGGCAGAAAAATGAATTTTAAAATCAGGAAAAAAGTAAACAAAAGGTGGAGTAACCTGGCAACTTTTAACCTGGTTTTGAAATTAGCTTCTCTGCCAGCGACTAACACCTTGACCGACTGTACAATATCAGATTGTCATTTTCACAATATTTTCCATACTTTTAAATGATAGGATTTAAATCTAAATGTATTTCAATACCTGCTTTGTTTACTTTTGGCAGCTGTTGTTACTTTAAGAAAATCGGGAACTGACTGAACTAGAACCCGAACCCTTTTTCCCCCAACATCGAAGGAACTCACAATGTTCACATTTTAAAAAATGATAATACATGTTATAATTAAGGATAAACACCATTATCAAACGAAGGCCATGAATGTCACATCTGCTCCGGGACCAAAGATTTTTGTTATTATACTAAACCAAAAAAAGAAACTTTCGTAAAGTATGTGCAAAATTTTCAAGGTTACCTTTGAGACATACATACATACGTTCTGTATACACATGTGGTAATATTTAAAACCATTCATAGTTTGCAAAATTTGGCAGATAATTCCTAGCTAAAAGACCTGGTGGCTATTTAAGGCAAAGTTCGAGTTTCAATGGATGTAAGGGATAGACATATCCAGTCCACATACTGATCAGAAATATTGATGCCAAGACTTAAAGAAAATTTACCAGAAAGAGTCATAGGTATGCTGGAGGCTGGGCTACCTACTACAGAGGTTGCAGTTCATGTTGGTGCATTTGCGCAAGCAGTCGGCAGCCATCTGCGGCAATTTGCGTAAACCTGAAGTGCAAAAGACTTACACGTAGAGGCAGACAGCGCATTACAACTCGAGCCTAAGACCAATATATTGTGAATCAGTACCTACGAGACCTACGAGCAACAGCTGCTGTTATCCCTGGAATTGTTTAGCTGATAATGGTTTGCTCAGATGTTGCCCGCATGTTTGCTCGCTTCTGACGCGCCGCCATCGTAATTATAGAGAGCAATAACTATTGGCCTTGGGACACAGAAACTAGACAAGACAGTGTTGGCGGACAATTTTTTTTTTTTTCTGATGGGTCGAGGTTTGTGTTGCCTCGAGCTAATGGCCGAGTATCATTGTTCTGATGCAGGAATGAATGTTATGCTGACTGTTGCATACTGCAACGCGATCGTTTTGGGGGCTGGGGTCAGTTATGGTGTGGATGGTATTGCTTATGGGTATTGTGCCCCTCTCATTGTTATTGGATGAAATTTAAATGCCCACTGAAAGTAAGGAAAATGATCTAGGCCCTCATATTGTCCCTCTGCTTTAAATGAGCGGCAACATAATTGCTTCACTGACAGTTGCCCTATAACTGAAGAACATTTTAATGATGATTTATTTCCATAACAAACTGAACAATAATCCAGATTCATTGCAATAACGCGATCTTTGTGCTTACAAGTGCTATCAAATTTTAATATTTACCTATTTGCATTAATTGCAATCAAGAGGAAGATACTTAAAAGAAAAAAACCTAATTTAGGTTTTACTTTTGCTTCATTTTGTTCTATTTCATTCTGTTTCATTCTATTTCATTTCGTTTTGTTGGGTCTGGTTCTGTTTCATTTCGTTCGGTTTGGTTCCGTTTCGTTTTGTTCTGTTTCATTCCATTTTGTATTGTTTCGTTCCATTTCGTTGCGTTTCGGTTCCATTTCGGTTCTATTTCTAAATTTATAGGGACCCTCAAATTTTGACTAATCTGAAATTTTGTCAATTTGGTAAAGAGCTAGGTGTACGTGTATCTGTCACAACAACTTTAATGAAAGACATTGTGCAGATAAGACTGCTTTAAAATACTCCTTAACTTATGTCATAAAACATTTTTGCCTAAATTTTCTGATAAAAAGCAAACATTTCATGCAAAAGTGATTAACAGTGTTGATAGCCAAATATATGAGAAACCCTTCTTGCTTCAACTTCTGTAAAAGTTCACCATTTTAAACATTTACCTAACAACTGTGTTCAATGACTCAGGAGGAGAGGCCTTTTGAAAACATTGCAGAAAAAGAAAAATGCTGGTAATCAGCATTTTATCCTTTTCCCAAAACATTCTCAACCCTTTTACAGACATATTTCTAATTTTAGCTACATTTGATTTTTGTTGTCTACAAATCTTTAATGATAATCATATCATAAATTTTGATGTCTGGTGAAATATTAACTTCCGCCTTGAGAATAATGGGTATAGCTATGTGGGATAGTTTTCCCCTTTGTGATCTTTTCACTTGTTAGTCGTATGGCAAGCTTTATAATAGTAGCTTTTTCACTGCTTTACCTGACATAGATTTACATTTATGTACATTTTGTAGATCAAGATCAGATTATACAGAGTCAGTCTGATCAGAAGCATCACCATCTGTTACTTCACCCAAAACTAGAAGGCCTTGCATGACTTAGAGGTTAACTCTTTACCAAATGACAAAAATTTCAGACTTTTCAAAATAGAAAGCGTTTGCAGATGACAAAACAAATGTGACTCAATGGCTGAAATTTGTTTTTGGAAGGGTAAAAGAATTTGTAGATATAGGAGAAACTTCTGGTTTCTGCATTTTCTCCTTTTTCAACAGTGTTTTCAAAAGCTTTCTTTTTCAGGGTACTTAAAAATCAGGATTTTGTGGTAATAGGTAAGGTAAGATTAGTAGTCAAGAGGTCCTGGATTCGATACTCACCTAAGGCACTATAAGGATTCATAAAAAAATACCCTTAGGCAAGGCACTTCCTTAAGCCCAAGCTTGGTAACTTCGGGAACACATGAATAATTGAGGCGTCACTGTGATATGATTACAATAATGTTGAATCAGTGAAAGCATTCAATCCATTTATCCATTATCCTAAACTACATGTATGACATTTGCAATGTACATGTACTGTATTTAAGCAGTGCTTTGAAAAAAGGGGGGTGTCTATATCTGGGCGTAAATAAAAAAACTTTTCTCTGTGCTCACATAATACAAACTTCCTTGTAATTTGAGTCTGAAATTCCCATTTATACCCCATAAAGCAGTGCTGGGCTCAAATGGAAAATTATTATAATGCTAGAAATTAACTGTTTACCACACAATCCTGACTTTTAACGACCCTAGGGAAAGAAGCCTTTTGAAAACATTTGGGAAAAGGAGAAAATGCTGGTAACCAGTAACCAGCTGGTAATGTTTTTTACCCTTCCCAAAACAAATTTCACTTTTTCAGTCATGTTTATTTTGTCGTCTGCAACTGCTTTCAATTTGGACTAGTTTAAGGTTTTGCCGTTTGGTAAAGGGTTAACCCATTTTTCATGGTATTTCCTCTATTCTTTGCTGCATGTGCCAAAAGATTGAACATTTGCTAGCTAGGTTAATGAATTAACCCTTTCCCAAACGACAAATTTTGGACTGGTCTAAATTGAACGAGTTTGCAGACGACAATTTTAAATTTGATAAAAATGGCAGAAAGGTCTCTAAAAGGGTAGAAAACACTGTGGGAAAAGGAGAAATTGCTCGTTACGAGCAATTTCTCCTTTTCCCACAGTGTTTTCAAAAGACTTGTACTGCAGACACGTGAAAACCAGGGCTTGTTTGGGAAAGGGTTAAACAAACATCATCAAGTATCAAGACTGCATTGAATATCTGGAAAAAAGGAGGTGTAGATTCCAGATCAGATAGCACAGAAAGACTGTATGGTCTGATTTTCTTCTACATAACCTTATTAGTGCTTCAGTTCAGAGTTGATCTAGTCACGAAAATCTTGAAAATGCAATATTTTAGTCTTCTCTTGTGACTCTGAAGTGTATTTCATATTTGTCATGCAAAGTTTTAAGTTTTACTCGCAGACCTTTTGCGGACAGTGTAGACAAAGATCAGATTGCACAGAACATGAAGTCTGATCTTGGATCTATACTGTCCTATAAGGAGATATTTTTCTCCAGAGCATAGGCTTCAAATAACATTATTCGGATTCTTACCATCGGCTTGAAAATTTTATTTATTTACATGTAGCAGGATAGGGGTACAAAGACAACAAAAAATTAACTCTTTTGGCGCCAAATAAGCAAACTTGGCTTCTTTTGATGGCTGTAAATACAATCCACTGAGTCTCCAGAAGATTTATATCCTATAGGCTTAACCAAACAAGCGGAGGGCATAGATCAAAGATCAGACTGCACGTTCTGTGCAGTCTGATCTTGATATATGCCGTCCGCAAAAGTCCCTGTTTTCGCCTATGGTGCTGAAAGGGTTAAACATGTACATACTGATAGTGTTTGTTTGCAGACAACAAATTAAATGTGGGTCACATGATGGCATTTGTCTTAGATAGGATAAATAATACCTTGGTAAAAGGAGAAAATGGTGGTGACAAGCATTGTGTCCCGAGTTTTAACGAACCCAAGGAGAAGGATTCTAGAAAACATTGTGAGAAAAGGAGAAATGTTGGTAACCAGATTTATCCTTTCCAGACAATGTTTTCTATGCTTTCAAAGACATATTTCATAAATGGTGCAACATTTAAGTTTTTGTCTGCATTCAATGCTTTCAATCTGGACCAGTCTAAAATTTTGTTGCTTTGGAATGAGTTAAGAGCTTTTTTCTTCAGGGGTCACTTAAAGGCTATTTAACCCTTTCCCAAATGACAAATTTAGGACTAGTCCAAATTGAAAGAGTTTGCAGACGACAATTTTAAATTTGATGAAAATGGCAGAAAGTTCTCAAAAAGGGTAGAAAACACTGTGGGAAAAGGAGAAATTGCTCGTTACGAGGAATTTCTCCTTTTCCCACAGTGTTTTCAAAAGACTTGTACTGCAGACACGTGAAAACCAGGGCTTGTTTGGGAAAGGGTTAAACATTAAGATCTAGGTTTACCTAGTTGTCAAAAAACCAGTCAAATAGATCAACAGACAGAAAATTATTTCATATTATATGTTAGGGTTATAGTGGGTATACAACTTTTGAATGCCATAATAATTATTGTACTATGACTTTTGAGACATAATGGATTTAAAAAGGAATAAACAAGTTTTTTTGTGTCTTGCTTTATTTGCTGGAATCGGGTAAGACAAAAAGAGAAAAGAAAAAAACAAAATTTCTTTATTTGTTTATGAAAAATGAGTTATATCTATATGGTGATTGTGTGCTCGGTTTGAGTCCCGGCCCGTATCTTTGTTATGTTTAAACACTCCCCCACCACCACAAAAAAAAACTTAAAGCAATTTGCAGTCAACAAATTCATTGTGGGAAAGGGAGAAAATGCTGGTTACCACCATTTCCACCCTTTCCCTCAATGTTTTCTACTCTATCAAAGAAAATTCAATCATTTGAGCCACATCTAAATTGTCCTCTGTACATGCTTAGAATTTGGACAAGCCTATGTTTTTGTCGTGTGGTAAAGAGTTAACTCTTTACCAGACGACAAAATTTTAGACTTGTTCAAATTGAAAGCATTTGCAGATGACATTTTACATTCCACTGAAATGTTTATCAAAAATAGAGAAAGCAGTGTTGGAAAAGGAGAAAATGCTGGTAACCAGCATTTTAAGGGTTACTTATTACCATGCTATTTATAAAGCAGTTTTGAACATACATTTTATGATGTTATAGATATACATGTACAACAAACATCGGAAATACACGTAAAGAGGTAGAACAGGTATTTGTTAATACCTGTACAGGATTCAAACTTAATTCCACAATATGGAATGTTTCATTCAGTCATTCTAGGCTTGCTTTAGACTGAAAATCTCTAATTTTGTAACCCACCATATGTTTAACACTCCTTCACTATGGATGAGTCAGTGTTTAACTCTTTACCAAAGACAAATTTTGGACTCAACCAAATTGAAAGCATTTGCAGACGATAAATCATAAGTGACTAAAATCAAGATATTTGTTGTTGATAGGATAGAAATCATTGTGGGAAGAGGAGGAAATGCTTGTGTTCTTCTCCAGGGTTGTTAAAAGTTGGTATTTTTGTTGATAGGATAGAAAACATTATGGGAATAGGAGAATATGCTGGTGTTCTTCCCCAGGGCTGTTAAAAGTTGATATTGTGCGGTAAAATAGGCCGAAGATATTTACCCGACTGTCGTGTACACACTGAAGAAAAAATACACTGCGAGGCCGACTGTCGTGTACTCAATGAAGGAAAACTTGTTGGGTGCCCGATGGTCGTGCCCGGACTGATGAAATATCGTCTTGGAGGCACGACTTACGTGCGCGCTATTTCCGATTTCTTCATTCAGTACACGATGCGGTCGTGTACGCACTGAAGAATCGGACTCTTGCGTACACTGTGTAAATGGGTTGGGCTAAAACGCGTAATGGCATTTGAACCGGCACGGCGTAGACGGTCTCAGTGGAGCACACGGCAATATAGTCATTTATACAGGGTGTCAAAGAGCAAATGCACAAGCGAAGCTGGCATCCTTTTTATACGCCCGAAGGGTCGTATTATGTTATACACCCGGTCGTCCTCAGAATTCTTGAGGAACTCTTTAAAGTCGCCATAATTGGCGATTTTTTGGCAAACTGACATCGCAACCGTTAGAGCGGCAGCGGCCATCTTGCTTTCTTCAGCTGTGGATGGTTATACAATGAGTTCTCTCCCCTAACGCTCGTGTACGAATGTGCCGTTTTAATCGGTGCGTACACGACGGTCGGGTAAATAGTCACTCCGGGTAAAATATCTTTGTGTCTCAATGTCTGTGGTATATCTATAGCATGCCACTTATTTGTGAAATAACTAATATTTTCATTTTGGTTTTATTTACAGTAGTGTATTGTCAGGTTTCTGCACGGAAGACTATGAATGCCGTAAAACCTGCACAATATCGTTTTTTATCTTAAAAATCTTCGGAATTGACTGGTAAGATAATTTAGGTCTATAGATAACTCTAAGCTCTTTATTAGACTAGAACATTTTGGACTTGTTGTAGTTTTAAACATTTTAACTCTTTACCACATGACAAAATTTTAGGGCCAACCCTTCCAGACGACAAATAAAAGGTTGTTAAAATGAGGATTTTTCTCTTTGATAGGGTAGAAAACACTGTGGGAAAAAGAGATAATGCTGGTTACTAGCATTTTCTCCTTTTCCCACAATGTTTTCAAAAGCCTTCTTTTGTAGGGTCATTAAAAGTAGTGATTGTGTGGTAAAGAGTTAAGCAAATTAAGTGTGAAGTAAATGTTGAGATTTGGCTCGGAAAAGGCTATAAACATTTTGGAAAAAGTAGAAAATGCTGGTAACCAGCATTTTCTCCTTTTCCCATAATGTTTTTAAAGGCATTCTTCCTCAGGGTTGTTAAGATTTGAATTGATTTGTTTGGTAATGGTAAGTCTTTATTCAACAAAATTTGTATTGTTAACAACTGTCTCTAAAACAGTCTTATGAGTATAACTCTAAGTCGATAAACCCCTCATTAACAGTTTAGATTACTGCTTGTTTCTGGGAATACATGTTTAAAACCACAAAACGTGACGAGTTAATATAAAGTATTATAAAGTAAAGTATTATCAAAGTATATGGAGTTGGGTCCATAAATTATCTCATCAAGGTACAATTGATTTTAAATCCGTTATCCCAGACAAAAACAATAATATAAACTGATAATGAAAGGTTTATCAGTTAGAGCTATACTGGTTATGGAGTTTGTTTTACCTGAACCCCGCACAACATTCTTCCCAAGCTACGTGGCTGCTTTCAAAAATAGCCATTATCTAAACAATGATTAGTGGCAACAGAAGAATGGATCCTTTTACAATGTTAATCATCAATTCTCAGAAAAATTTTTGCAGAGCTGGGAATTGAACAAGCAACCCCAGGGTTTATACCTCTCTATAATACAGACAGAGTAACCCGGCACAGCAGAACTTGTGTTGCACTTGATGTTAACCCTTTACCAGGCAACAAAATTATAGCCTTGTCCAAATTGAAAGCATTTGCAGACGCCAGTTTCAGTGTGGCTCAAATGGTGCAATTTTTCTTTGGTAGGGTAGAAAACATTGTGGAAAAAGGAGAAAATGCTGGTTACCAGCATTTTCTCCTTTTCCCACAATGTTTTCGAAAGGCTTCTTCAGGGCGTCAAAAGGCGACATTGTGTGGTAAAGGGTTAAATAACTAAAGGCTGAAACTAAACATTTTTAGATTAACCCTGTATCTTAGACTAGTCCAAATTGAAAGCATTTAGAGATGACAAATTAAATGTGGGTCAAATGATTTTTGTTTTTTCACCAAAAAGTTGGAAAACAGTGTGGGAAAAGGAGAAAATGTTGGTTACCAGCATTTTCTTCTTTAACTTCAATGTTTTCAAAAGTCTAATCTCCCAGGGTTGTTAAACTTTGGATTGTGTGGTAATGGATTAAATGCCCTGTAGCAGCCTAAAGTAAACAAAGTGGGTGTTAAAATGAATTTGAATTTAAATCATACCATTTAAAAGTATAGAAATTGGTGTGATGATGATGAACTTTTGACCTACTCTTAAAAACTCATTTTTCTGCCAGTGACTAACATTTGGACCAACCATATGTTAACAGATTGTGACCTTCACAGTAATTTGCATATTTCTGACCCTTTACCGGACGTCAAAATTTTAGACTGGTCCGAATTCAAAGCATTTTACAGACGACAAATGTGGCTAAAATGATGGAATTTGTGTTTGAAAGAGTAGAAAACATTGGGAAAGGGAGAAAATGCTGGTTACCAGCATTTTCTCCTTTTTCCACAATATTTTCAAAAGCCTTCTTTCTACAGGGTCGTTAAAAGTCGGAATTGTTTGGTAAAGGATTAAACGGTATCATTTAAATTCAGTTGCATGTAAACTCTCGCTTTGTTTACTTTTGGCAGCTACAGGGGCTTTAAGGCTTTTACCGCACAATCCTGAGCTTTAACGACCCTGAGATCGCAGCTTTTTGAAAACATCGTGGGAAAAGGAGAAATTGCCAGTAACCAGCATTTCTTCCTTTTCCCACAATATTTTCTACCCTTCCCATAACAAATTTTAATTTTTGAGTTATATTTATTCTGTCTTCTGCAAAAGCTTTCAATTTGGAAAAGTCTAAAATTTTGTTGTTTGTCTTGTCAAATGATGGGGTAACCCTTAGAGCCCAAAAAAACTTGAAACTTGAAAATTTGCTTGAGCACCCATTTCTACATATAAAATACATACTCAATGGCATTGTACAATGAAAAATAATATTTAAAAAAAAAAACATATCATGAGCAAAATTGCCAAATTTCATGTTTGCACTTAAAATAATTTAACCCTTTACCAAATGACAAAATTTTAGACTTGTCCAAATGAAAAGCATTTGCAGACGACAAACTAAATGTGACTCAAAAATTGAAATTTGTTTTGGGAAGGTTAGAAAACATTGTGGGAAAAAGAGAAAATGCTGGTTACCAGCATTTTCTCCTTTTCCCACAGTGTTTTCAAAAGGCTTTTTCTTTGGGTCGTTTAAACCTGTGATTGTGTGGTGAAGAGTTAAAATAGTCCTTGAAATAAAATGATTTCAACTGACGTTAGAAAATGTCAACAGATTCAGATTGCCACAGACTATCTGATAATTCATTCCACAGTTTTGGAGGGATTGTGCTAAAACTTCTAACAACTAGCATTTTCATGCAATGTAAAAATATGACCCGATTACATGTACTGGTAAGTGCAATTTCAAGGTTGCTTTTGTCTACATTGTTTCAGTAAAGCATACAGTGTAGATCAAAGATCAGACTCCACACTTTGTGCAGTTTGATCATGATCTACACTGGCCACAAAGGCAACTATAGTTGTAAAAGACACTTTAATTAAGGGTTAATTTTCTTTCAGGTCCTTTCAGTACAGTTGCAAGAGCACATGTACTCGTGAAGTATGTTGTACAGGCTACACTGGCCAGGACTGCTCTCAATGTATGTAGTTTGTGTTTGATCTTGTTTAGATCTGTTCATTTAATCCTTTACCACACAAACCCGACTTTTAACGACCCTGAAAAAGAAGCCTTTTGAATACATTGTGGGAAAAGGAGAAAATGCTGGTAACCAGCATTTTCTCCTTTTCCCACAATGTTTTCTACCCTTCCCAAAACAAACTTTGAAATTTGAGTCACATTTATTTTGTCGCCTGCAAATGCTTTTAATTTGGACCAGTCTAAAATTTTGTTGTTTGGTAAAGAGTTAACTCTTTACTACAAGACAACAATGTAGGCTTGTCCAAACTGAAAGCACTTGCAGAAATGATGGAATTTGTCTTTGATAGGGTAGAAAACGTTGTGGAAAAAGGAGAAAGTGCTGGTTACCAGCATTTTCTCTTTTTTCCACAATGTTTTCAAAAGGCTTCTTCCTCAGGGTTGTTAAAACTCAGAATTGTTTTACAAAACAGTCCTTACTTAACCACCATAAAGAAAAGGCCTTTAAAAAACATTGTGGAACAAGGAGAAAATGCTGATAACCAGCATTTTCTCCTTTTTGCACAATTTCTTTCCTTTAGCTTGGCTGTTTTCAAAGAAAATGTTAAAGAATTGTCATAATGGTGTATTGTCAATGTCTGTGTAGTCATTGTGGAAAACCTTGAAATAATTTCATATGATTTTCTTTTAGTACTGGAGATATTTACTTCAAACTTCCAGGCTAGTTATTAAAGATACATCCTTACTGTCAGAGAGGAAAAATGCTGTTAAAACTTTAAAGTATGTCAAATGGCTCAGAATTTGGTCAGCTGTGTAAACATTGATAAATTACCAATGTACATGTACAGTATATGGTGTAAGGCATAGAGAAACTCAAGGGAATTGTCCTCATTTAAAACCAAAAATGACAACACTGATTTCTTTGAAGGCTGCCAAGAAAAAAAAATGCATTTTTTATCCATTGCAATCTGTGCAACCTTGCAGCCGTCAGGGGCAACATTTGGTGTAAAGATACAAGAGTGATTATAGTTCTATAAATAATGATGAAATGGGTTAAAAACTGGCTTAACCCTTTACCACACAATCCCAACTTTTAACGACCCCATGGAAAAAGCCTTTTGAAAACATTGTGGGAAAAGGAGAAAATGATGGTAACCAGCATTTTCTCCTTTTCCCACAACGTTTTCTACTCTTTCACAGAAAAACAAGATCAGTTTAGCCTCATTTAAATTGTCGTCTGCACATGCTTTCAATTTGGACCAGTCTTAAATTTTGTCGTTTGGTAAAGAGTTAAAATGAGTACAGGTCTATCAGAAGGGCAAGTAGCCCTCAAAAAATGTTCGACACACTTATGCCCCTTTTCAAGTTACTTCTTTTTTATAAAAAAAGCTGACAGTTTTTGACTGCATGCAGTGGTCTTGTTAGCTTTTTCCAAACAGAAAATGTTGAGGTATTGTCATACACAGCCTTGTTATTGTCATCGTCTGCGTTGTCCCCATCGCTGTGCAGAAACTTTGACATTTTATAATATCTCTGTTATTACAGGAGATATTTGCTTCAGACTTGGACAAGTTGTTTACTATCAAAATAGGAGCCCATACAACAGGAGCATGTAACCATCAAACTATGTTTGACACAGTTATGCCTCTTTTTGGACTCTAAATTTTCACTTAAGATCAAGCATTCGCAACCAAGCATTAGCACCCGCATGCAGTGCTCTCATTTTATGTTTAGGTACTGATGATTGCCAGCTAAATGGCCTCTGCTCAGGTCACAAATGTGTGGAGCAGTTTACAGAGGGTTGTTGGTGTACTGCAGAAGAGACAATGACTCAGAAATTCATGGGAGATTACAAAAGGTAAGTAACCCCTCTAATTCTACCAGACATCAAAATTTTGGACTTGTCTAAATTGGAAGCATTTGCAGATGACAATTTCAGTGTGGCTCAAATGGTGCAGTTTGTCTTTGATAGGGTGGGAAACACTGTGGGAAAAGGAGGAATTGCTGGTTACTAGCATTTTCTCCTTTTCCCACAATCTTTTCAAAAGCTACTTTCTCAGAGGTGTTAAAACAAGAATTTGTGTGGTAAAGGGTTAAACTGCTTAATAAATGAAACAAAAAATTTCAGTCAGTAATAGAATCCCAATTGTTGCGATTTCAAAGTTGATTTTACAGGAAAGAAAATACCATATCAGAGAGCGTAGATCAAAGATCAGACTGCCATTTAAACCCTTTATCGCACAAAACCTGCAGTCTGATCTACACTGTCCACAACAGTGCACTGAGTCATGCTTAGCAGCCTAAAGGTTAATAAACAACCCTGTGTTTTCACAAACTTGCCGAACATGGCTTTTGCAAACGGAGTGGGAAAAAGGGTGCTTTTCTCCGGAAGCACACCGCTTTACCGTTATTGAAATTGTAAGGCTCCTCTTCTTACCAACTCTAGCAATTTTTTTGCAGACATGTTTGAAAGGTGAATTATCCTCTTTGGAAGCACTTACAGACATGTGGATGTGATTGTTTTAAACAATTTCTCTTTTTGCCTTAGTGTTTTCAGAACTTTTCTGGTTCAGGATGCAAAAAAACCAAAAATCATCATAACTCTTTGCCAGACAACAAGATTTTAGCCTTGTCCAACTTAAAAGCACTTGCAGATAACAAACTGAGTGTAAATCATAACATAGAATTTGTCTTTTAAAGGTTAGAAAACATTGTTGGAAAGGAGAAAATATACTAGTATTTTCTTCTTTTCCCACAATGTTTTCAAACGCTGTCTTTCTAGGGTAGTTAAAAGTCAGCATTGTGCAGTAGAGGATTAAGGATGCTATGCATTAAATATGCAATTTGCATTACAGACCTGTTCTAGCACCATGTGACCAACCATGTGAACGGACAAAGTGCTGTGATGGATTCAAAGGAGAGGACTGTAACGAACGTTATGACGGTAAGTAAAAGATTGGCACTTTTTATTCATTAATTACCTTTTGCAACAGATTTGCGGCAGATGACTTTGGAAATGTGGAAGGAAATATTGCTGTACGAGGGCTGAGCAAAAAGTTTGTGGAATTTGTTAATTAAAACAAAACTACTAATGCTGTTACACTTAAATTTCCATATGTCTGAATTCCATTCGTAAAAGACAAAACTAGAAAGTTTCACACAAATTTATCAAAAATCATAGTATGACTCCTTTCACAACGATGAAAACGGCTACCCAAAGCATGCTGTGAAGTTAACGTCATGTAACTAGCATGTTATTTTATGTCTGTGCTCTCTGTCAGACCATCTCCAATTCTCTTTCGTCATTTTTTAAACCATGCATGCCACTTGACTAATACAGATTTTTTAAATTTTGGCTTTAGCCCAGCTTCTGTCAGTAAATTATACATTTCAGATGGACTCTGCCCCAAGTTTACACAGAATTTTATCACTGTGTGATATGAGTTTCTACCATTTCTTAAACCACCATTTCTTAGCTTGTTTTTCCTTCGATAGGTCTCACATAAACTGTCGGACTAACGCTATTTTCTGGAAGTGTCATCAGAAATTTCGCACAGGATGTCAACTGGAGCCATCCATTACGTTGATGTTAATTTCAGGAGATTTGAATAAAGACAATTTTGAAATATGATTGTTTTCAAAAGCATGACAACAGTAATTTTACAGCATGCTCTGGGTAGCAAACCTTGCACTTTCCAAGGTGAAAATAAATATATCTAAAGTAAAATCAAACTGGTAATTTTTGACCTGGAAATTGATATAAGATCATGATTTTACAAATGAAACTCTGAAAACAATCGGACGTCAAGTTAAAGAGTTATGAAGAAATTCCACAAACTGTTGGCTCAGCCCTCGTATACTGTAGAAGTGTGCTGTCATATAACTGCATCTACTTTTCTGCACACTTTTTGTAGGGCATGTGGGCCAAATTCTCATTTCAAAGATCTGATATCAAGTTGAAGTTGGGAAGTTGGAAGTTGAAGTTGGGAAAATTAAGCACAAATGATGTTTTAAAAGAAAATTGGAAGAAAACTAGATCTATGGGTTTTGACAGAAATGCGAAACTTGGCCTTAATTTCTGGTGGTGAGGATGAAAATACTATAGATTTACAGGTCTATATTTTGCCATCAATTTCATTATTTTTTTGATATGATAAAGTAATAACATTTAGTCTTTTCAGAATTTGGTCTGATAGATTACATGTGTCTAGCTTCACTGATGATTGTGTCACCGGAGCGCCATTCAAGAATTATTGTCGGCTGAATTTTTGAGAGGGTTCCCTGACAGGCATATTGTCCATAGTTTTTTGGTTTTTGTGTTTTGTTTGTGTTAGCAATTTTTCGGGGTAGACAAAAACTATTTCTCTATAAGCCTACCAGAATCCATACTGGTTGCATTAACCCTTTCCCAAACGACAAATTTTGGACTGGTCCAAATTGAAAGAGTTTCCAGACGACAATTTTAAATTTGATGAAAATGGCAGAGAGGTCTCAAAAAGGGTAGAAGACACTGTGGGAAAAGGAGAAATTGCTTGTTATGAGCAATTTCTCCTTTTCCCACAGTGTTTTCAAAAGACTTGTATTGCAGACACATGAAAACCAGGGCTTGTTTGGGAAAGGGTTAAGCTTTATTGTGGTAAGTTACCTGAGAATTGTTAAGGAGAATGCATACCCAGATGTGGGTATATATGCATCATTTCAGCATCAACATCAATTCAGGTTTAACCTTTTACCATAAATCCTGTGTTTTAATGATCCTAGCACTGAGACCATCGTGGATGAATGAAAATATATTTTTACCCATTTTGTATCCCTGTTGAGCACATTTTGGCATAGTTTGTGTGTTTTCATTCTGAGTTAACCCTTTACCCCACAATCCTGAGTTTTAATGACCCTGAAAGGGATAGCTTTTGGTGACCAGCATTTTCTCCGTTTTCCTACAATGTTTGCAACCCTATCAGAGACAGAAATTAACCTTTGAGTTACATTTAATTTGTCGTCTGCAAATGCTTTAAATTTGGTTGAATCCAAAATTTTATGGTTTGGTAAAGAGTTAAAAAGATTGATGATGGGTCATAGATGTCACCATGAATGTGTCATTTTGCCACAGAAATACATTAATCCTTTACCACACAGTCCCAAGTTTTAACGACCATAAGATTGAGACTGTTTGAATATGTTGTGGAAAAAGAAGAAAATGCTGGTAACCAGCATTTTCTCCTTTTCCCACAATGTCTTAGAATCACCGTATCAAAGACAAATTCCATCATTTGAATTACACTTAAATTGTTGTCTGCAAATGCTTTCACTTTGGACAAGCCTATATTTTGCTCATGTGGTAAAGGGTTAAGCACAGCATTAGGATGTTCAAAATTTGAAAACATTTGCCGAAAACAAAATAAATTTGTCAAATGATGGGGTTTGTCTTAGAAAAGGTAGAAAACATTGTGGGAAAAGGAGAAAATGCTGATTACTATTATTTTCTTCTTTGACCACAACGTTTTGAAAAGCCTGCAGTCTTCTTCAAGATCATTAAAACTCTGTATTGTGTGGTAAATGGATAATTTTTCTCCTCCAATTATGTTTATGACACATGTCGTAGTCCAAACTGGAATCTAGGCAGATCCGGAATCTGCCTAGACCAAATTGGAATTCTATTTTGGTCTAGACCAAATTAGAATTCTACTTTGGTCTAGACAGATTCCAGGTCTGTCTAGACCAAATTAGGATTCCAGTTTGGCTAGGCAGATCCAGAATCTGCCTAGACCAAATTGGAATGTTTTCCTGTTAAATATAGTGTGGCTACATATAAACCATCTGATTTATTTAAACCCCAAAGTAAAAGTGGTTTCAACGACATACATGTATGTCATAGTCCAACTTTTTTTTTCTTTTTTCTTTTATATAAATGTGTTTGTTTAATGTTAAAAAGTAAAAAGTTTAAATATTAAAATTCAAA
This sequence comes from Tridacna gigas, assembly GCA_945859785.2. NCBI lineage: Eukaryota > Metazoa > Mollusca > Bivalvia > Cardiida > Cardiidae > Tridacna > Tridacna gigas. The sequence continues at coordinate 27,152,309 of OX244044.2, forward strand.
TAATATAGTTTGCTTTTGTGTGTGTGTGAGTTAAAAGTGAAAAGACTGAAAAAACAGATTCCAATTTGGTCTAGGCAGATCCTTGATCTGCCTAGCCAAACTGCAATTCTAATTTGGCCCAGGCAGATCTATCCAGAATCTGCCTAGACCAAACAAGAATTCTGTTTTGGTCTAGGCCAAATTAGAATTCTGATTTGGCCTAGGCAGATTCCAGACCTGCCTAGGCAGATTCTAGATCTGCCTAGATTCCAATCTGGCCTATGACATGTATATGAAATTATACTTTGATCTTACACCCCCCCACCCCCCCCACCCCCAATTATCCGCTATATTTACAAGATTGTTGTTGTTAAGAACATATTTGCCATGGTTTTATTAGGTTATACTGAAATATACACAGCTAAAATATATGCCACATGTACGGCAAGAAGAAAATCAATACGCCACAGCAGAAAATATAGCTATCAATGCATGATTTTTATAGATATATCTTCACTAGAAGGATGGGAAAATCTGGGCGTAGAAGTACGCATGCTCGAGTACTTTATGAAAATTCAATTACGCATGCGCGTCCGATTGGCAACGGAAAATACCGATTGTTCCTGAAGAAGACGCCATGTTGTATTGTAGATTGGAGGCGTGGAAGAGGAAACTTTTTTACATAGAACAGGCGTTAGAAAAGATTATAGTATTACATTTTGTTATTTCTTAAAAAGAGTATTAGGCTTTTTCTGTTTTCACGAAACTCTTTTAGTGTTACAATTTACCGCTGTCTTGGTTGTTTAAGTAGAAAACTCGGACAACAGTGGTTTAATTTTTTCGCGGTACTAAAATCTAAAGTTTTACGGGTGAAAGCAATTTTTTTTTGAAGGGGGGGGGGTTGATAACCACAATTGTAAGTTTCCAATATTGAAACAGTATGTGTTGGCTAAAATGATAGAGTAAAGACCGGTTCATTTCCAGAATATTAGAGAGCGTATTCACGTTGAAGAGTCGCATAATTTTCGGATAGCAGATTATCCGGATACAATCCCATTAATTCTGTCTAAGAATTTTGGACACTTTTTTGAGGAAAAATCAGTCGAGAGGCAAATTTCGTAGCATAATAGTGTGAAGGACCGTTTTGATGTTAAAGAAGAAAACTAGAACATTTGCAAGACAAAAATCTCTTGATAGGAAAATGCTGATTTTAAAACAAAAAAATCATAAAATAAATGTGCAGCTGATACTTCTGAAAGAATTAATTGATTTGGTAAAATTTGCTCAAAATACAACTTACTACACTAATTAATATGAAAATAGTGGGGCTGTAGCAGAAATTGGTCATCATTACCATTTTATTGTTACGGCCTTATTGTTTTTAAAACTTGGCAGCTACTAAACTCACCTTTAGGAATGAATGATTATATTGTGTTTAACACTGTTTTCAACAGCATGTATTTTGCCAAGGCCAGTGCACCTATCAATGCTTTCTTAGGGTTTCTTAATACCATTATAATATTATTCCTAAGCCATTGGCTGATTACCCACATAACCATCATTGAAACAATGATCAGGTGAGAGAGGAATGAATCATGTCGCAATTACTATCACCAGTCCTTGGAAAGATAATGGCTGAGCTTGTGGATGCGAACCAGGGATCCTCTGATCTCAACCCTTGCCGGCTACTGACTTTACTACCAGGGCTCAGCTCACCTGTTGGAAGTGAACTGAGTTAAAGATATATAAAAGAAGTTTTGGGCTACTACAGGTGAATTTTATTGGAGTAATCCATCAGGTAAAGTTTTTGTACACCAAGTGGATTTTGTTAATGTTCTGTTCTATTATCACCCTTGTATGTTTATCTTTTCAGTGTATAGTTGAACTCTTCCATTTAACAGTGTTGGGGTATTTGTTTGGTTGTGGTAATAAGGTTGAAAATCAAGCATTTTTATTGAATGAATAGTAGTCTGAACTTTTGCCAATAACCAGAACACAATACTGCGGACCCTACTGAAAAGTTGCTGTTGCCAGTCTGATCAGGTTTGTTCAGTTGATACTAAGAACATACTAATTTACTCAGTTTTCCAATACTGTTAAGATTTTCCAAAACTTTGGAAGATTTTGTAATGCATGACCATCTATTTTCGTTGCTGAGCTGCTTTCAAAGAAACCGAGGTATTGCCATAGCTCATGTCTTCATTTTTGCCATCACCATGTTGTTGAAAAAGTATCACATTGTCTAACATCTCTTTCATTATTGAAGAGATTTACTTCAAACTTGGTGTATTTGTTGAATAACAGCAGGCCCCCCCCCCCCCAAAAAAAAAGAACAAAACCAAAAAAATGGGATGTAAACCCTTAAAAGTAGTGCACTTAGCGCTTAATTAATTTTCACTGAAAAGCAGCTGCAGCCGAGTGTCAGCACCAGTATATGGTGCTCTTTTTTGAGATTATTCTGTATGTCATGAAAATCAATTTCCATATAGTGTGCAGTTTAGAGTCTACTAGAGGCAAAAAGTTCAGCCCAAAGCTCACTGAATTTGGTGGAATGTTTTCCCTGTTATGTTGGACCATTGTGAAATTAATTCAACCAATGTCAAAGAGCAGGTGAGATGGTCAAATCTTAGAAAATCATTGTGTGCACTTCAGAGATAGTACTTTCAGTGCAATGCTTGTTAAAGCCCCAACAGCTGCCCAAAGCAAACAAAGGGGAAGTCAAAATGCACTGGCATTTAAATTATATTTTGAATATGACGGTCTGTTATTGTACACTTGGTCGGGGTGTTAGTTGCTGAGAGAAAATTGAAATTTAAAATGAGGTAAAAGTAAACAAACAACAGAGTGACCTGGTAAATTTTAGACATACTTTTCAATTTATTTTTTCTGCCAGCAACTAAGGCTTGGACTGACTGTACAGTAACAGGTTCTCACCTTCAAAATAATTTCTTTACTTTTAAATAGTATGATTTAAACTGAAAAGCATTTTAACACCTGCTGTTTACTTTTGGGAGATGATGGGGTTTTGAGCTTGGTGAAAGTGTTAATCTTGATGATATATGAAATAAGATCAGAGGTGTAAAATTCTGCTGTCCCAGTCTTGAAAGTTGCAATTTGAATCTATCATCAGTAGCTTGAATTTTAATGAATTTGGGGAAAAAGATCTTATAATTACTAAGGGAAAATTAGCCATTTAAAGTTGAAATTTCACATTTTTGTTTACACGATGATAAAGTCTTGCATTTGTGGTTGTATTTTCTTGAATCTTGCACAACTGCTGTATATCATCAGAATCCTTGAATTCAAAAAAGAAATCTTACAGTTATTAAGGGAAAAGTAGCCATGTAAAGATGAAAATTTACATTTCTTATTTACTGAAAAAAGTCAGCATTTATGGTCATCTTTTCATTAAACTCGCACAGTTGCTTCATATCAGCAATAGCTTAAACTATATTGGATTTGGAAAAAAAAAAATATGACAATTGGCAAGGGAAAACAGTGTTCCCACTCACATCTCTTATTGGGAGTGCATGCGCTCCCTGGAATAAAAGTTTGGGAGTGCAAGATAAATTCAAGGAGTGCACTTAATATTGACAAATATAGAGCATCTATGGAGGACAGTAAGGGTCTGTTGTATTGAAAATTTGTTTTGATGAGTCTTACTCTGCAGTCACCTGCTCTTCAAAACAATATGGGTAATTTTAAAAAAAGAAGACGCTTGTTATAATTTCCTTACTCACGGGACCAGTTTCAGAGGGACAACTTACAGACTGACGGCCAGTAGAATTTTCCATTTCACTGTTAATTTCAGACACTAATTAGGTTTCACTTATTGTTTTATAGAGATATTCGTGTAAATTTACAGTTCAAAGTCATTGATAAAACTGAACAGACAGTTTGAAATGCCTATGATCGGACGATATCAAACCAATTTTTGTTGTGTCGTGGGTTTTCGCGTTTCTTGCAGCGATCTTTTTTTCATGCCTGTTAAGTTTTGGAGTAGTATTTCCGCATGATTTGACCTAGATTTGTCAATAAGATTAGCATGTAACTTCAAAACCTTTGATTTTACACTAGAAAACCAGATTGATACCAAGTTTGATTAGCGGTGATAAACAGTGACTTTCACACTTGTTAACTTGTCCCAACTGGCGCCACTGGTTACCGACAATGGAAGCCCTGAAATCTGTGCGTGCATGCACGTTTCACTTCATATTTTTGTGCATGATTATTCAATTCAGTGCGTGAATGGGAACCCTGGAAAAGTAGCCATTTTAAGTTGAAAATTTACATTTATTTTTTAAACATTTAAATCTGCAATTGTGGTCATGTTTTTGTCAAACTCACGGTTTATTGATGTCATAAATACCTAGAATCCTGTTGAAATGTTGAAAAGAAAATGCAGACAATTATGAAGGGAAAAGTAGCTATTTAAATTAAAACGTTGCATTTCTTGTTTACATGATGATAAAGTCTGCATTTCTGGTTGCATTTTATTAAACCTTGCACAATTCCTCTATATCATCAATGGCTTGAATGCTATTGATTTTGGGAGAAAGAATATGACAATTAGTATTGTGGAAAATTTATGCTTATTGTTTATGCGAATAAGTCCACATTGTTTACCCAGTTCACATGAAACTTGCAAAGATCATTTGTAAATTGTATCATCAAGGAATTGAACGCTATGATAGATGAACAAAATCTAGCTGTCAGTTCAGGAAAAGCAGCTATTTGATGACATGACTTATTTACTCAACACAGTTCACATTATTGGTCACCTTTTCTGAAAGTCTCAGGGATTGTTTAACACAGTGAGTACTGAAATCCTATCAAAATTGACTGGATTCCAAACAACTGGTTTTGAGAAATTTTACTTAAGTTACTTTGCTATTTGTTCAATTGACCTTGCCTACATAGTGATGTATGCTATAAAATACCAGTAAGCAAAATCACTTCCAGTAGAGCAAATAAGGCCCTCAAGGCTCTTTGTTTTAATTAATAAGACAATAATGGATAATCAATGCACCTTTCCATGGTTTCCTTGACATTCTTTTACTGTTACATAGCACAATAATCGTTACCTACCACTAGTTGCTTTTCAACAGGACCATTGACACAGGAAAATCAGGCTTGTAAAAAAATCGTGGGAAAAGGGCAAAATACTAGTAACCTAAATTTTCTTCTATTCAAACAATGTTCTCTTTGTGGTTTGCATGTGTTTCCTATTTGGACAAGTCTAAAATTTTCTTATATTGTAGTGAGTCAAAGATAATGTCTGACTCTGTTAGGTGTAGGGCGTGGGTGTTTAATTTGTAGCATAAATGTTCTTTAGAATGTGTCCCAGGGTTCAAAGATGGTCCCTTTCGGGAGAACATCGGCCAGAGTCAGTTACAAGTAATTGAAAAAGTTTATAATGCATTGTCTGCAACTGTTTGGCGGAAATTATGTTCAAATTTGGTATGTAAATGTAGGATCATTTCATAGCTGTGTATCAAAGTTGTTCAAAGTAATCCTTTGAGTGAAAGATGTCCCTGATATATGGATGGAAGGTATCACACCATAACAAGAATATAACACCTGTCAATTGTGTCACAAGATTTATATACAACTGAAGAGAGTAATTCAATGTCACTTTTCCCCAAAATCATTTTGTTTAGTGTGCTGATAATATGTAGGTAGTATCTACTAGTGGTTCTTTATCAGAAGTTAAGTCTTTGCCCTAAATATGAGTCATCTGAAATATATTAGACACATATGTATGAGCCATGCTCTGGCAAAAGGTGGCTAAATGCATTTACGTTGTGCATTACACGGAGTAAGTCATTACTTAATTAGGGATCCATAAAATCCATTATGTGTAACATCAAACTGTATCATAATGTAGACTGGTCCTTTGACATACAGGAATTAACCAATAACCAAAAGTTTCGGCCAAGATCAGCCTGTGCAGTCTGACATGGGACAATACTTTTCGCAGGTGCATTAAGACCCCTTTTCACAGAACATGGCTCATATGTTAAATACATCTTTGATTTGTCATGTTTTGGACTTCTTTCATGTTTCATTTGCACACTTACAATTCTGAATTGTCAATGTCCTTATTTCAAGTTCAATTAACAACTGATATGTAATATTAGCTTGCAAATGAAGACTGATATGTAATATTAGCCATTGGAATGATTCAGGTCTATAATGGTCTTCTTGTTAATTTACTTGAAGAAAATTTGACCAGGTTCATTATCTTCAACAGACTGGGTGTTTCTTTTAGTATTTCATACTACTTTCTTATTTTGACCAGTTTTTGCCAAGCCTGGCCTCTTAAGGTGAAGAAGAGACTTGCAAGAAATGGATTAAAACAGCCTTGTTTGCCCCTTACGGGAAGGGAGTGGATGACAGGTGTTGATTGGCCCCAAGTAGGCCAAGGTAAAACTTACAGACTTAATAATGTTGTTGCTTGCCTTCTAGAATTATATACAATAGTTTATATTCTCATACCTGTGTCCTAAAGTGGGATTGAAAAACCATGATTTTCAGGTTGTTGGATATTTAATACCATTTTCATCATTTCTTCACTGTGTCATGAGCTCTTAGAATTTCTAGCTAGGTCGGGTAGCTCTGTGGTTAGTGTATTTGATTTATGACCTGGTGGTTGCAAGTTCATTACCTGTTTGAGGCAAACTTTCTGTCCAGGGATCATTCATATCACACCTCTGATGCATGTGAGAAAAGCAGACAGTGGCTTTGAAAGGAAATTGTGTTGGTACTGATGTTGAAAAGGCAGGAGAAACATGCATAGTTGTACTGACTGCCATGATGTGACCTAAACTGTTAAAAGGTTGTTAAAGTCCAGTGCAAACAGATCTTGCATTTTCTTTTACCAATGTGTACAAAACTTTTTCCAATCCACCAGCTGCTTTGTTTTATAAACATTGTGAAAGAAATATTGCTGCTATGGAAAAAAAACCAGATTGAAATAGGAAAGTGCATGGGTATTTGACGCAACTGTTTTACAATTGCTGTATGGTCACCTTCTCAGGATTGACTCAGGACATATTTGGCATCACACAATGCAAGAAGATCTGTTGAATTTAGTAAAAATCCATGTTGTATAAAGCCCCCCCTCTCTCTTTCCCCCCCCCCCCCCCCCCCCCCCCCCACCCCTTTGCGGAGTAATAGTTTTCTAGTAGGTCCATCTCGGTTTTCATGCCCGGACATAGCTTCATTACCTATTACTTGATTTCAAACCACTCTGATGTTGTTCACATTGAGGCAATGTGTCATGTGCCAAAGTCATGTTCGTAGGTTAAAGGTCAAGGTCAAAGAGCATGGCAGTTTAGCTCAGTGGTTAATGTATCTGACTCGTGACCTGGTGGTTGCGGGTTAGATACCTGGTAGTGGCCAATTTTCTTTCTGACAATTTTTGGTCTCTCACCTCTGGTGAATGTGAGAAAAGTAGTTAGTAGCTTCGAAAGAAAGCTGTATTAGTACTGGTGTAAGAAAGCCAGGAAACACATGCATTGACGCACCGACTGCATTGATATGATGTAAGTTAAAATGTTGTTAAACTCCAACATAAACAAACAAAGCCCTAGCAAGGTCAAATATCTTTTTTCTAGGGTAGTGTATGTGTTTGGCCCATAACTATTTTGAAATCATGAATTGCTTTCAGTGTTTTGCAGAAATGCGAACAACATTAAGATGATGTGTCCTGTGCAAGAACAGTATCAGTAGATTGAAGGTCAAGGTTACCAGTAGATCAAATGTATTTAAAGAGAAATTTTGAATGGTTATGTTCATGTAAGTTAATTACAAAGTAATTTTAATACAACTGTGTACAGTTGTCAACCAGATAAAGAGAGTGTGCCATGTTTATAAATTGTGCCAATCAGACAAAGGTCAAGGTCACAGCAAGGTCCAATGTATTTTTCTGTGTTTGGGCCATAAATTTTTTCCCTAAGTAAATTCAGAATAATTTTGCACAAATTTTAACCAATCAAGATCATCTTTCATGCGCAGAGATGTATGTAGGATCAAGGTCAAGGTCATGGCAACATCAAATTTGTTTTTTGGTAGTTTTTGTAGTGGACCTGTAACTTTTTTAATTATGAATGGATTTCGGCATAAATTTGTTGAACTGGCAATGCTAATAAACCATGTGTTGCACCAAAGAACTTTGTCAGAAGGGGAAGGTCATGGCATTGTCAAATATCCTGAAAAAGAGAAAATTTCAGGGGTAATGTTTGTGTCCGGCCTATTATTTTTTAGCTATGAATGAATTTCAGGCCAAGAAGTTGGTCACAGGTCCATTTCTTTGAAAAAAATTGTGTGCACTCTAGAGGCCACATTTTCAGCCAGATGTTTTCCTTGATATCTCGGACTGGTTGAAATTGGGCCATGTTGGGTGAAAAAGTTGGTCACTGGGCTAAATATTAAGAAATGCTTGTGTACACCCCAGGTGCCAAATTTTCCATCTGATACTCATGAAACTTAGAATGTTTGCCTCAATATCTCGGACATGTTTGAAACAAGGTCATGTCGGGTCAAGAAGTAGGTCTTGAACAAGTTTGAAACTGAGTCACTTAAGGTAAAAAAGTAGGTCACTGGCATGAATCTTAGGAAAGCCAAGTGTGCACCTTAGCGGCCACATTTAAAGCTGGATGCTTATGAAAAAAGGTCAGATTGTTCGTCTTGATGATATTGTGGAGAAGTTTGGGTCACAAAGGTTGGAAAAATTTGATCACTGTGCCAAATTTTAGAAAAACCTTGTATGCACTATGGAGGCCACATTTTCAGCAACATACTTATGAAACTCAGTCAGAATGTTTGTCATGATGATATCTTTAACCATTTCAAAACTGGGTCACATAGGGTAAAAAAGTCACTCACTGGGCCATATTGCAGAAAAAAACTTTTGTGCACTCTACAGACCACATTTTAAGCCTCATACTTATGAAACTCAGAATGTTTGTCTTTATGATATTTTGGACTGGGTTGAAACTGGGTCTGTTGGTGTCTAAAAGTAGGTCACTGGAGTAAATATTAAAAAAGCCTTGTGTGCACTCTAGGGGCCACGTTTCCTATCTGATAATCATGAAACTTAGAATGTTTGCCTTGATGATATCTCAAACAGGTTGAAAACAAGGTCACGTCAGCTCCAAAATTAGGTCTGGGACAAATCTTACAAGAACCTTAAATGCACTCTAGAGGTCCACATTTTCAGCCCCCATACTCCTGAAACTAAGTCAGAATGCTTGTCTTGATGATATCTCAGACCTGTTTAAAACTGGGTCAGGTTTGGTTAAAAATTAGGTCACGGAGCCAAATCTTTGAAAAGCCTTGTGTGCACTATAGAGGCCACATTTTCCCTCTCATACTTATGAAATGGTCAGAATTTTTGTCTTGATGATATTTCGGACAAGTTGAAAACTGGATCACTTTGTGTCAAAAATTAGGTTACTGGGTCCAAATATATTTTTAGTATGATACTCATGAAACTTAGAATGCTTGTCTTGAAAGTTACCTGGGTCACTTTTGAAATTCGGTCAAATAGGGTGAAGAAGTGTGTCGCTTGATCAAATCTTACAAAAGCCTTGCATGCACTCTAGAGTCAACATTTTCAACCTGATACTCATGAAATTTGGACAGAATGTGTGTGGTTTTTTTATGTTATATAGTGCAAGTTCAAATTTTGGTCATGTCGGGTAAAAAAGTATGTCATTTGGACAAATCTTAGGACAGCCTTGTGTGCACTCTAGAGTCTACATTTTCAGACCAGTACTCATGGAAATTTTTCAGAATGTTTTTCTTGTTGATATACAGTTGTATTAGACAAGTTCAAAATTGGGTCATGGTGGGTCAAAAAGAAGGTCACTGGGACAAAAATTAGAAAAATCTTGTGTGCAGGATAGACGCTACATTTTCCATTAGATACTCCTGAAACGTGTTGCTTGATGATATCTCTGGCATGTTCAAAAATAAGTCAAGTCTATCAAAAAGTAGTTCACTAACACATACCGGTATGTATTTTACATCATTACAGCTAGGATGTCTTCAGCTTTAATAGTCGTAGATGACTACTTAGTCGAGCGCTTTAGGGCTATTAGCCTTTTTTTTTTAATTTATTTATTTTTTTTTTTTTTGAATTTTGACTGAATTTCAGTATTGTAAACCACTTTAAATGGTGTGTCCTTGCAAGAACCTTATCTGTTGCTCAAGGCAAGTTCAGAAATGTTTGTACCTGTAATTGTGTTTGTGGGTGTACTATGCCCGACATGTCCGACTTTGGAAAATTCAGTATCGGACAAGTGACTTTTTTCTTTCTAGCTGTCTGAGGACAAGTCACTAGAAGGTATGAGGAAAATTTTTAAAACAATGATATGTTGTATATACACAACCAGTGGAATACATTTGAGCCCTGGTCTGGCAAAATGGGGCTTAGTGCATCTGTGCATAGGACTCTGAAACTTCATTGGTCTATTACAGGATAATGAAATTTTCCTTAGTGGACATTGTTACTAACAATAGCACATTAGCAATTGCCTCTATGTTGTATATAATAAGATAAGGTGTGCAAGGAAATCGAAAAAAAAAGTACACCTGTCCCCATTCAGAGATAATATTTACCCAAATACGGAAAAATAAACCAAGTAATCATTCCAGATGTGTTTGAAAATGATTGTACTTGGGTACCCTGACCTTCAAAGGTTCCAAATGGCTCTTGCGATCAAGCTATAGCTATGATCTAAAAAGATTTAAAAAGCTTCTACATTTTCCAGATCGCCATGCGCTGACATCACACAATTCATAATCCCACACCGAATTATAACTAAAAAATCTTTTTCAAACAAAGATCTGAAATGCTTTTGTTGATATATTGATGAAATTATTAAACTGATAATTCGTTTGTTATGATAAATTTTTTCAGCTAATCCAATTTCACAATTTTCATCTTCCATTTCGCCTATTTTCAAGTGCATATTTACCCTTTATTGGTCAAATACTTTGGCGTGTCTTTTGATAGTGAATTCCCGTGAGTTATAATTCGCTGTGTCATAATGAATTTGTGACGTCAGAGCATGGCGATCCGGAATATGTAGAATATTTTGAAATTATTTTAGATGAGAGCTATTTCTTGATCGCAAGAGCTGTTTGAAACTTTCGAAGGTCAGGGTACACAAGAAAAATCATTTGTGAACCTATCTGCGACGGTAACTAAGTTTATTTTTCTGTTTGCGGTTAAATATTATCTCTGAAAAGGGACAGGGGTAAAATTTTTCTTCGATTTCGTTGCACACCTTGTCTTATCATATATAATAAAGAGGCAGTCGCCAATGTGCTATTCACAGCTACGGTGTAATTGAAAAATTGAGTATTCCGTGATATACAGGCAATGCACCAATTTGCAAGTGATCGATGATCAACTAATGAAAATTCTAGTGTTCCCTGATAGAGCAATGGAACTTCAAAGGCCTGTGATCTGTGTGATCTCTGATACTAAGCAAGTCGTCATATAATTATGGATCTATAGTAACCACATTTTTTAACAACTGATTTAATCCCAAAGTCGACTGGCCCTTGGACATACAGGAAATTGACCAATAGTGAACAGTTGCGGCCCAGGTCAGCCTGCGTGAAATATGCATGCTGGCCTGGGTTGATATTTTTCACAGCTACATTAAGCCCCCTTTTGCTAGAGCATGGCTCATACATTTTCACTTCATACTAAAGGAAATTTCGAATGATAAACAGTGTCTTGAAACCCAAAAGACACATTTGGCCTACCTGTGCATTCATCGACAGGTTTATTGCGAAATGGGCCATGATTTAACACCTCCCCTGGAAGCTCTCTCAATCCAAAACTTTTGAATTCAGCCATCAATTGGTGCGTAAAATCAGAGAAAATGATTTTTTTTTTTATCAAATCTTTCATGCAAATGAAAAGTGAGAAGTCTGGGACTCCAGAAAAGTTTTGCGGCTCCAAACGTAAAACTGAAATGGACTGTCACTAGAAATATGACAAAAACAGGTTTTTTTAACGAGGCGTGGTTAAAAGAATTCCTGTGGTTGAATGCAGACGATTGTATCAATGTTTTTTGTAAGGTTTGTCATGAATATCCCCACATTGCTGACATGTCACTTTATGTGTGCCATTTAAAATCAGAATAGTAGATTTTTATAATTTACTTGTCTGTGGACAAGTAGAAATTTCTTAAGATTTCCACAAGCCTGTGTCTGTAGTCAATGTTTATGTTCACAGCTCACAGAAAAAGGTTCCTATTTTCGTGGGTAGCAGTCACTTCTAAGTGACACATATTGTGTGTTTATAGTTTGCTGTGATCTATAAGAAAAGACCAAAGTAAAATTGCTTGACCCTTAAAGTACCTTTTCAGATCTGTAGTTGCCTTTGCAGTCAGTGTAAACCAAGATCAGACTGCTTATTTTGTGCAGTCTGATCTTTGATCTACACTAAATTGATTAAACATTCCAAACAAGAGCTGCCTTGTAAATGGAATTATTTGGGTCTTCTTTCCTGATTGAAAATGTTGTAAGGGTTCATTTGGTAATGAAAGGGTCTGCATTTATTATTGAGTAGTTGCATGATTTTTTTTGTTCCTTACAAATTCCATTTTAAATTCTGAAATACAAATACATGACAAAAGCATAAAATACATGGGGATGGTTGACTGTTAACGTATAAAATTTTTTGTCTTGAGGACTGAATTTATGAATAAAATAGAAAACACCAACACAACTAATTAGAATGTCCACACCAAGGAAAGTATTACACTAATCAGATACAGTTAGAAATGAAATGTAACATGTTCATGTATTTTTTCAAAGATTGATATTTATGGAAGAAACTACATTTGTCCTTTCAAAAAATGTTCTTAAGAATTGGGCAGATGATAATCATTTGATACCGAGAGAATATACAGACAGTCACATATGAGAATTTTAAACAAATGGAAGGAGAAAATGATTGATTGTATGGTGTTTAACACCGTTTTCAACATTATTTCACTTATATAGCAGTAGCCAGTGCATCTGTCAGTGCCTCCCTGGATTTTCTCATACCAGTACTATGCACAATATTCTTTTGAAGCCACTGGCTGCTTTCCCATCTAACCATCACTGAAACAATGGTCAGCGGTGAGGCAGAAATGATTCATGTTGACTATCATCAGTCTTTAGAAAAAAATTGGCAGAGCCAGGCATCAAACCAGCGACCCCCTCTTCTCAGTCCTGTAGCTACCGACTGAGCTAACAGGCAAAGTGAAGGAGAAAAGGAACTTGATGATGGTGGTGAAATTACCATTATTTGTGGAGTCTTATTGCAGTGAGCCAAATCTTCGTTTTGGTTATTTCATGTTCATGTATTACTTCTCTGTGGTTAGTAACAATGATATGTGTAGCAGTGATTTATGTATATCTAATGTCACAGTCATGCTTGATGATGTCTAGTATTGTTGAGACAATAACTTTTACCTTTAATGATGTATTTTGGTACTAATTTGACTTTAGTTGACAATGTGGACATATATCAGTAAATTTATGTTGTATACATTTTCAGTTGTCTTGGCTGAGTGTCAACGGACAGAGCCCATGTTCAGTAACTTATTTGGTCGGGAACAACACCTGCCATTGCCAGTTTGTTTGTTTGGTTACAAGTAGTAAGTGTTTAGTGTTTGTTTGGTTAAAAGTAGTAAGTGTTTAGCATATATCAATTATAAATTGGGGCCAGTGCACTCTGCCATCCTGTCTTTCATGGATTTTCCTTTACTAGTACTCAGCATGTTTTTTTCCAAGTCCCTGTCTGTTTTCCCACTAAATCAATGTTGGGCAATAGTAGAGGAATGAATTTTTTAAAGATCACTATCATCAGTCCTCAGAATTAATTCGGCAGAGCTAGGAATTAAACCTGTGATCTGAACTACAAGCCTTGCAAGTTACTGATTGATGCACATCAAGTGGATTTTTTTTTTTTTAAGACCAGATTTTATGTGTTATAAACCATAATCAGAATTTCAGTTCAGTAAAGAAAGGATTTTCACCCAATCTTTGAATTTGATATATAGACAATAGTGTGCAGTAATTATTTACCTTACGTCTTTATCAGACAACTTTTACAGTTTGTAAGAGTTGTCAGAAATCAAATATGGTTCAAATATGCTCGTAACTCAATAGCTAATAAGTGTTTAAAGAGCACCTAATCTTATGATGTATTTGAAAATATTTGAAAACATTTTAGAATTTTGTCCAGTGTAGAACACCATAGTCATGCAGCCTATATTTGTTTGATTACAGATTTACTCTGTTAACTTTCAAGAACTTTGCAATCAAGAAAAATAGAAATGTTCAAAGCAAGCAATTAATCTATAAATTTTTAAACTCTGACAAATGATTTTTCCTGTCATGTGTAGTCTCTGTAGATAACATTTTGAAAAATTTTGGCTATGTCTAGAGAAGAAAAATTAAGTGCCCAGACTAGGTTAAAAACACTTTTACCTCTCATTGAGGGTCCTCTTTTAATTGAGATTTTGGGCTGTTCTAGGCCTACAAAGCTTTTATACTGCGCCAGCAGACAACAGATATTAGAATACCAAATAGAAAGCACTTCCAACAGACTGTACAGTTATCTCTTAAGATGAGGGGTCCTGCATGGCTCAGCGGTAAATTGTAGGACTTGATACATGGAAGCCCCAGGTTTGAGCCTCACTAGATCCAGAGAGTTTTTCACAGGATTTTACTTGGGCAATATACTTAAGAGCCCTAGCATAATACTGGTGACACCCAGGAAAGACCTGAATATTTGAGCTGCCACCATAATATGACTGAAATAATTTTGAAAGTGGTGTAAAACACCATTCAATCAATCAATCTCTTAAATTGATCTCTGTATTTAAACAGTAGAAAATTTGTGGGGGAACAGGGTTTTTTCCCTCAACTCCCTTTTATTGGGGTCATTTAACTCCCTTTATAGGAATAGAGGAAGGCAAGCATTGGAATTTTGGGGGTCATTCAGAAAATATGGGATACCAGATTCAAAGAAAAAGGGGATCAGGGAAACTGGCCACCATCATATAACTGAAATAAAGTTGAAAATGACATTTAACACCATACAATGAATTAATAAATCATTTAGTTTTTAATTAGAGATTGAAATGGATGTGAAAGTTACGGGTATATCAACACAAGGTTACTTTGCTCTATATTGCCATGTGAGGTAAATGACCCTTGCTTTTGAAACACCAACAGGACTCTTTCATTTATTGTGATTTGTTTTTGGTTGTTCTACAAACTGATTGTTCTGAGGTTGACTGTATTTTAAGCTATAAAACCACTGGGGATCAGCTATTTCCTTGAATTGAATAGGGAAAAAAAAAAAAATATCTCGTGTCCAAAACCAGAAAACATATACATGTATGCATATATCATCAGTTGATGTTTCAAAAAATTTATATTGAAATAGAAATTGAATATTTATGTTACTGATTTTGTCATTTCACTTGAGATATATTAGGGCTATCACTGTCGTCTTGAAAAGTAGTGTTCGCCTTTGTACTACTCATTCAACATATATTCTGGGTTTGTGTATTCATTAATTTTTCTGACCCATCTGCCTGTGAAATTAAAAAATTGTCTCTTCTGAAACGAAGGTTGATTAACGAGTTAACAATGAAATAAATAATTGCAAACCTCTTTCAGTTAATATGCAGTACCTTTTTTTTTTTTGTTCTGTAGGATGTTGGTTGAAGGACAAGGTGGCAGTGCAGGATCAAATTTGTTATATCAGTACTAAAAGCAGTTGCATGTTCATTCTTTAAACAGTTCAGTTTTAACTTACTACATTATTAAATTTACTTATATGCTTATCCTATAAATTTTTCTTGGCTCTAATTTCAGGTCACACCTGGAGGCAAAGATACATATTTCTTGACTGTCCATTAACTGTTTCCATGTAGACTTGAAACAGATATTGAACTTGCAGAGCCAGACTGCCCACTGAGTAAGGTTTTTATCATGGCGTTGTGATTTCATTTAGTACAAGTATTTAGATTTACCAACCATTACAAAGTTTAGAAAATGCTTTATCACTAAAAGTAGCCATCCATAGCTTGCAAAACATCAATAAGTAAGAAAGAGAAATGTGACTAGAAAAATATTCATAGTTTCCTTGAAGTGTTACATAGGCTTTTAAAATATCTACATATTTTGTAATATAATGTGGCAAAAGCCTTTGAGAATATCATCTGATTTTTGCATTAAAAAAAGATATGACTTTTTTTTTTTTTGCTCTACTGGGTGCAAGCCAGCATAGCTGATGTCATGGTGTGATTTCCATTGTCCGTCCATCTTTCGGTTCGTCTGCCTGTCTATCTGTCTGTCCATTCTATCTGTCTGTCCATTCTTGTTTACGCGAAAAAGTCTGCATTTGTGGTGTGAATTTCTTGAAACTTGCAGTTTGTTTATCTCATTAATAGCTTTAATCCTATTGATTTTGAAAAAAATCTGACTATCAGTTTCGGAACAGTAGCCATTTGAAACTGAAAAGTTCCATTTCTTGTTTACTCAATAAAACTGCATTTTTGGTAGGATTTTGTGAAACTTGCAGTATCCTTATCTCATCAATAGCTTGAATACTATTGATTTTGAAAAAAAAATGCAACAATCATTTTGGAAAAAGTAGCGATTTAAAGTTGAAAATTTCCTTTTCTTGTCTATGCGATATAGTCTGCATTTGTAATCAGATTTTCATGAAACTTGCACAGTTGCTTCTTTATCCTCAACAGCTTGAATCCTATTGATTTTGAAAAAAAAAATCAGACTATTGGTACGGAAAAAGTAGCATTTGAAAATTTTAATTTTTTCGTTTACACAATAAAGTCCTCACTTTTGACCCAATTCTTATGAAATTTCCAAGGATTATTTTTATCTTCAAGGTATTGAACTCTATTAAAAATGAAGAAAAGCTAGCAATCAGTGTAGGAAAAGGAGCCATTTCATGACTTAGTATTGTTTACCCAACACAGTCCACATTTTTATTCACATTTCTTTTAAACTTGCAGGGATTGTTTGATACAATGAGTTTTGAAATCCTATCATATTTGGCTGAATTCCCAACAAATGGTTTTGAGAAATTGTATTTCTTTTTTTTTTTTTCACTATTTGTTCAATTCACCATGCCTATCCATGCTGTCTTTGTGGGTTCAAGTTCAGTGGCAACAACAAACCCCCTCCCCCCCTTTTTTTCTCTTTGTCTTTTTCCTTTTTGCATCATGAATTCATAATGTATGCTAGAAAAAAAAAAGTCAAATCACTGTCAGTAGAGCAGTTCAGTCCCTCAAGGTCCTGTAGGGTTTTTTTTTTTTCTCTGTGGGAACAAGTTAAGTCCATGGTACATTTGAAAGGCAGTGGAGTGATACAGGGCTATCATGGCCCTCCTGTTACTTTTTGCACATCTTTTTAGAAAGGAAGCATCAAGGTATTTTCGTAGGCCTTGAGTCGTTGGCATTGCCTGTCGGGTCATGCTAAAAGGTTGATATATAATAATATCTCGGTTATCACTAAGGATACTTATTTGAAACTAGGTCATGTTGTTAACTTTCAAAAGGGGAACCAATACAACAGGGACAGGCAACCATCAGTATATTTTTTGGACAGTTATGCACCCATCAAAATATTTTTGAAACAGTTTTGCACCTTTTGTGACTTAATTGCAATTTTCACTGAAAATGAAGTGATTTCAGGCGAGCATTGGCAGCTACATGCACAGCATGCTCTTGTTAATGATCCATTAAGAGGGTAGTCTTGTAACTACCAAGAACTGGTTTACAACAGGTATCTTTTAAAAACTTCTGTTTGAAACAATGTCTTTAAAAAGCCAGAATTTTCTTCAGTTTTTATCTCCACTTGCCGAAGTCCACCAAGCTTATGTCAGGGCCTAGTGTCAGTCATGTGTGCATGTGTCATGCGTGCATACGTTAACTTTCATTTCAAATATCTTGTCTGAAACTACCCATCCAATTTCAGTGAAACTGTACAGAAATAATCCTGTCAGGGTCCTCTTCAAAATTTCTTCAAAGAATTTTATTTCATTAAAAACTGTGGTTGGCATGGCAATAAAGCTAGCTGAAAGATATTGAAAACTTTAAAAAATCTTACTATCTGAAACCATAAGGCCTTGGGCTATCCAATTTGACATGAAGCTTCATCTAATAGATCTCAACCAAATTTCTTGAAATTATATCCCTGGGTTCAAAATTTGGCCCATCTGGGGGATGACAAGTTGAAAATTGGCCTGTAGGTTTGGGGTTATAGAGCATCTTTAAATTTAGACTGATCAAGGGAAGTAACTCCTGTTAAAAGATGCCTAACGTTTATTACTATTAACCTCCCTTGATTATCATGCTGCACTATCATTTAATAGTTATTCAAGTTTTTTGGATAGAAAATGTTCACTTTGCAGGGAGAGTGATTAGTTTTGATGCAAACAGTTTCTCTCAGACCAGTGGAATATTTAATATAAATTAAGCTTTCTATTATTCACTGTTTTTTCCAGCAATTTACCTTTCATGCCATTTAGAAAATCTATGTATATTCACTCATATTATTTTTACATTATTTTTAGAGACTGAGGGCGGGAGGTTGTTTTTTTTCCATGTAAGTTTACTCATATACAGACTTTTTATGCTGTATGTCTCTGTCAATGCCACTTAATTGCATGAAACAATTTTTTTACTCTTTACGAAATAACACTTTTTTTGACTTAAGCAAATTAAAATTAAAAGCCATTGCAGATAACAAATTGAATGAAATTTAAATGATTATTTCTGTCTTTAATAGGCCAGGAAACATTGTGAGAAAAGAAGAAAATGCTGGTTGACATTTTCTCCTATTCCCACAATGTTTTCAAAAGCTGCCTCTATCAGGGTCATTCAAACTCGGAATTGTGTGGTAAAGAGTTATGAGTCAATGGTGCGATACAGTGCCATCATGGCCCTCTTGTTTAAAACGATGCTACAACAATATAGTGACTCTAGAGGTATTAAAGTGATCCAGATGTATTCGTTGAATACCAGACTGACAACATGCTTAAAATTTTCCCCAACTGCCAGATAAAAACAGCCTACAGGAACAACTTTTTCAAAATCTTTCGATGTTTGAAAGGGGCTATTCAGTTTTTTAAGCTGTCCATCAAAATTTCTTGTGAAATACCAAAATATGCTTCTAGGTATGTTTTTCTGTACAATTTTATAAACAGTATCCGTATGTAATCAATAAAAAGGTGCAATTTTGTGCATTTAAGGCCTCAAATGGTTGTCCTTCATTTGATAACTATGTCTGTTTTTATTACACCATTACATGACATTACAAATATGAATTGAATACAAATCCTAGTAATTAACACATGATTGAGTTGATCATTGACAGTCTTATAAGTTTTTGTAAAATTCTGGTGCTTAATATAAAAATATGAAAAAGGCTATGTAGCCTTTTTATGAAATACAGTTGAAAAATATTTCTTTCTTACCTTTGTCTTTCTTCTTTAGTGATGATTTGCCAGCAGTCAGCTTACTTAGTTCATTGACAAATCATTTTTACAGTTTGATAAGATCATAAAAATCTGAAAAGCTATCTTTAAAGATTCTAGGCTGAAGTAAAGAGTTTAAGATATATTGGTCTATTTACAAAGATTGTTTATTCAGTGAAGAGCATAGATTTTTTTCTTTTTGTTAAAGTACATGTATTTTCGAAGGTTTTCACACTGTGGGAAGTGTGTCTACCTCAAGAGATATTAATTCACTTATGTCCTCAGAAAATGGTGAAACATAAAATTACATAATAATACTACCTGAACCGCTCACTGTATTTAACATTTCAATGCCTATGAAAATGCGTCCAGAGAATACTTAACAGAAAAATTAGCAGGAAAATTCTATTAAATGTCATCTAGAAATATGTTCATAACAAACAAGTCAAGCAATGAGTTGATGATGAAGACTCTACTAGGCCTACTATAGTATTCTGAAAATCTTCAGTTACTTTTCTCCAATAGGACTGCTTTTCAGTGTAGTCTGACTTTGGATCTACACCACATGGATTTCGCCATTGGCAAATAAAACCATTTGGTGGGAAAGTGCCAATTACAGAATGTGTGCGCAAATGGTGAAGTAATATGTTCACTGTGACACAAGATGTGTCAAGCAATTCAGTGCTTTGACAGAACAATGTTTGATACTCCATCAACTTTTAATGAAACTTAATTTTACATGTATCCAGAGAATCACTTTCTTACTTCCTTTTGCTGGTACCTGAATAAAGATTTGAAGGCAAGTTTGATACCTTAGAAGTTTAAAAAAGTATAAATAGTATATTATACTTCAAAAAATTATTGTCATGAATCTATCTCTTGTTGAATTTAGGGAATTATCTCGTATACGATGGCAACTAGAGATTGTGTGCTCACATGGTGATTGGTATCATTGTGAAAAATGTTTGATATTCAGATACAGTAACAAGTCCTGCCAGATGATAGCTTTGGTTTACAATTGGAAAGGTAGGCATACAATTGAAACTTTATTTAATGGTATGTATGACTGACCAGTGATACTGGTTAGTGTAACTTAAACATAGTGCAAAGTAAATGAAGTAGACATGTTTAGTCTGGAAATGAAACTAGATCTTTGAATTTCAAGGTTGATGGGATCAGGATTTAATAAAGTAGCACAAAGTAGGGGTATTGGGTGTTCAGTGTTGTCTAATTTTACATACTGTACTTGCCAAATCAGTATATAGTGTACAGCTGTAAAAAGAAATATGGTGGTAAAAATACTTTGATAAATTACCTGTATTCTGAAAATCATGTAGTATTTGTAGTCTGGTATTATGTGTAGTTACCTCATTTGCTTAATGTGCTATATGAGTAACAGGAAATTTTTACTCTTTCTAAAGAGGAAATAATTTACAAGCTATTCATAAACCCTTAAGTTTCTAAAACATTTTGTTCAGGGTCCTAATCTCTGTTGATTCTGTACACTTTATGTTTTCAATCCTTAAATAATGCCTTAGATCTTCTAATTAATGTAAATGGTAAAGAGATAGATACTCTTACATGAGTGTTCATATCATATTTTAATTAACTCTTAACCCAACAACTAACTATTAGACCTGTAAAGGTTGAAAGCCTTTGCAGACATCAAATTACATATGGTTCAAATAAGGGGATTTTTTTTTGAAAAATTTAAGGGAAGAGTAGAATACCTGGTTTTCAGCATTTTCCAACAATGTTCTCAAAAGCATTCTTCCTCAGTTATTTAAAACATAAGGTTGTTTGGTAAATGGTTAGAGCAGTTGAAACAATCTTATGATGAGAGCCTTGGCAATACAGTAAAACCTCTCCTCACGACCACCCAGGCAATGTGAGCAGCCAGCTATTGCAAACGATTTTGTCAGAACGGAAATTTTCTTTGTTCGTAATCAATACCTCAAACCCAGAAACACGGGCACCCCACTATTCCAAAATTACAACCACCATTTTCAGTACCACTGAGAAATGACCAGATTTTAAACCTGTGAAATTCCCACTAACTTTCACAACTTAGTTACGACAAGGTAATTTTCATGCGTCCATTAGCACAAACTGTAAGATGTGCTTCATGTTCGATATTCTTGGGTCTGATTGAGTTGACAATGAACTATCGGTTTTTCGTTTCATTGGTATTGTAACTAGATTGTGTTTAGTGTTAGGCTGTTACCTTACAAATCAAATGACCAATGAATTGATAACAATTAATTCCGCTTTTATGCGGTAATCAGGCATTATTCACACATTGCTGACCCTGTTAAAAACATGTCAACATCCGGAAAATTACAATTTGTTTTTTACATCCAGCTGTTGTATTTTGATATGCTTGGGTTAATATCTAGTGATCTAGATGAAATAATTATTTTGTTTTTGTCACACAACAGTAAAGCTATACTTATGTCGTAGAGAATATGCAATCTGTAAACTGGTGAACACAGGTGATAAGTAGGACTGTTTTAACATTCAACTGGAATCAAAATGGCAAAAAATGAAAGGGAAAAATAATCTGTAAACATCAGGCTGTTCAATAATTAGCTCGTATTGGAAATTCAAAAATTAGGTCACTGGGCCAAATTGTAGATAAACCTTTTGTGCACAGTACAGGGCACATTTTCAGCCTGATACTCATGAAACATGGTCAGAATGTTTTTCTTGATTATTTTTTGGACATGTTCAAAATTTGGCCATGTTGGGTCCAAAAGTAGGTCACTTACAATTATGCATTTTACATCACTAAAACCATGATCTCCTCAGCATTATCAACTGTAGGTGACTTCACTCATTTGAGCGCTTTAGAGCCAATGGCTCACATGGTTTTCAGATAGTTTCAGTACCGTGCATTTAGGGCACTGAGACTTTAATATAGATGTGGAAAATTTGATGCTATACCTTTACTTAAACTACTTAATTTTCAGGAACAGCATGAGACTAGAACAAGACCTGGCAGTATACTTATAAAGTTGTATAGAAGATGCCTTCCTGGGCTTACTGATGTTCAATTGATGTTCAAAAGGAGGAAAATGGTGTTGAAATAAAAAGTGACATTATTCATTTCATTAAAGTTTAATTTTTAATGGCTATTGGTTTATAGAATGTAGTGAGTGAGAAATGATAAATTTCTATGGTTTACATTATAAGAAAGGCATTAAAGCATGTTCAAATTTTTTACTGTATGTTGAAATATTTGGGAGTGGGTGAAACTTGTGATTTTTCTGACCTTCAACCCTAGAAGTGCTGAATAATAGAAGATACTTTCAGGCAGTAAAACAAACCTTTTCAAGGTTACTTTAACAATGATTGTGTTTTCAAAGAAAGTAAACCCTGCAGTGAACAGATCTTGATCTAAACTGGTAGTCACTAAAGCAAAAGTTTTAATTAGCTGCTTTAGTTTAAGGACTAGTTAAAGGTAAAGTTTAGTGATTTTGATGGCCGTAAATTATTAGTATGAAAGGTCACAATATTTTCATATAGGTAGCAGTATCTGTTATCAATAATTATCATTTTGCTATATTTTTTTCATTAATTTTAACTCCTGTTTGAAGATGTAAAGAAAAAACATGTCCCAGTCATTTGGAGGAAATATTAAGCTATTGTTTTGAAAAGTGGTACAATGATACCGTTACTGAGCATTACACAATTCATGGAAGTTTGTTATAAAAGTTTAGTTTTAGTTATATAATTATGTTCAAGTCATAATACGAGTATAGGTATTGAAAAACTTAGAACCTTGATATCTTTTGACGGCTGAAAATACAGTCTGCTTTTTCGTCACAGGCTTTACCAAAGAGTGGACAGCATAAAGACCCAAGACCACACTGCATGTTCTTTGGAGTCTGATGTTGATATATGTTTTATCTATGCTATTTGTTCAGTCGTTGTAAGACTTGTCAAATGTGCTTTGAAATATATTCCCTCCTAAAGGACTTTGCCTAGTACAACCAGTATTTTGAATGTTTCTTTGATCAAGCTTATTTAAAGTTGTTCATAGATCTTTATTTTAACAGGAATCGGGTTGCCACGGCAAGAGGATACGGGAAATGTGGAACATATTAGGTAAAGAATTGTATGGACTATAACACGTAAAGCTACTAAATTTTGTATGTTCCTTCGTCTCGTGGACCTCTAGTGGCCTCATACTGGGCTTCACAAGTTTTACCTGCTCTCATATTGTGATAACTTTAAAACTGTTCCTTTTGTTACCAATGAGATGAGAGAGCTACCCTTTTAACATTATGTACCATTATCAACTGAACCTCTACCAATGATATTCAAGATATTGATTCCGAGGTAGAAATTTTCTCACTTATTGTATAGCATTAATGTGCCTTAACCAAGGGTGCTCTTGTTTAATGATCCATTAAGAAGGCAAACACTGCCCAGTCCCCTTTGTAACATACCAAGAAATTGTTTAAAACATAATAATATCCTTTAAAAACTTATACTCTAAACAGTGTCTTCAAAAGCCATTATCCAGTGGGCCTTTTCCAAGGTTGTTGCAATTGTAGCCCTTGGTGCGAAATTAGCCTGTTCCTGTGATTCAAGTTCTCAAAATTTAACATTGAGGTGACACAGTGTTCCAGACTGAACTTAGCAAAATAAATATGCTTATCTAAGATAACAGACTTAAGTCCATTACTTTGCTAAGTTGGGTCTTGAAAGTTGTATCAACCATTGATTTGAAAATGTTATTGAACTTTGTAATGTTCGTGCAATTTGTTTCATATAATGAACCAAAGTTGAGTTGGAAGTGAGTCCCTAAGTGTATTTTAGCAAAATAAAAGGCTAAGTTTTTATCATGAGAAAAGGGTAAACAGGTTTAACGCGGGATTATATAGTGAAAACTCCAAACTGTCTTTTTCAAAACCATAAAGTATGCAGCTAAAGTATTTGGTGTGTATCATCATCTGCTAGGACTCTTCCAACTTTGATCAAGTTATGTCTCTGCACATCCTTCATAAATGGATAAATTGAAGTTATAGACACTCTCCTAGCTTTACCAAGAATTCAAGATTTCATACTCAAATTACAGCCGTTGGGTAAAAAGTAGCCCCACCCTGATATGGGGTGGGATGGAAATTGAGTAGTTTTACATAGTCTGGTATAATGAAAAAATTATTATGAAGATATACCTTCATGTGAGAAACCATAAAGCTAAGAGGGCCATAATGGTCCGGTATGGCTCCAAGGCCTTTTCGATAAATGTACCATGTATTTAAACGGCATAAATTTAAATGAGTCGGCATTGAAATGAATTGTTTTGGAGGAAATAGCTTAACCCCACAGAAAAGCCATATCATTTTTACATGCCAAGCTGATGTCAGTGAATACAAGCAGCTTTAGTAAATTAACATCCAAATCAAATATCGATGAACTCTAACAAAGAATACTTTGACAGGAAGATTTCAGAAACTTCTGATGCAGAAGAACATTTTTTACTTTGGCAT
Organism: Tridacna gigas; assembly: GCA_945859785.2. NCBI lineage: Eukaryota > Metazoa > Mollusca > Bivalvia > Cardiida > Cardiidae > Tridacna > Tridacna gigas. The sequence continues at coordinate 27,177,320 of OX244044.2, forward strand.
GAGTGGTTAAGTCTGGAACAAAAAAGTATGAATGATAAACACCTTTATGTTTCATCTAAGCATAACAGTGAGAACAAAATAATCATTATCATAGACAATTGAACATTTTCTGTCCAAAAAAAACTTGAATACACAACACCAACATCATGTAATTGTTTAGTTTGATAATCAAGGGAGATAAATGAACACAAACTGCATGTATCTCTTATGGGTAAATTGGAGGTTTTACCCTTGATCAGAATATAAGCTTAAAGTCATGTGAACTTAAAAGTAGCACAAGAAGTGTTATGATGGTTTCACTATATAAGCCTAAGTAGAACTTGTCACCCCTTGGGCTTGGCCAGTTTTAACTTCAGGGCTACAATTTCAAAAATCTCATGAAAGGTCTACCAGATGAAGCTACATGCAAAAAATTGTAGACCCAGGCCATATGGTTAGGAATCAAAAGTTTAGTTTTTTAGTTTAAAAGCCCATGTATAACTTGTGACGACCAGTGGTCGGACCGTTTTGAACGCGGGGCTGTACTTGCTTGGGATATTTAGGTAGAGGTCCGCTGGATAAAGGGGTCCTGTGTGGCTAAGTGGTACAGTGTAGGACTCGTAGCCTGGAGAACCCAGGTTCGATGCTCACTGGAAGCACTGGGACTTTCGTGGGCGTGTTCTTAGGCAAGACACTTAAGAGCCAAACCTAGTACTTATGAAACCCAGGACATACATGAATATGTGAGCTGTTTTGGACGAGAAGAATTAAAAAAAAAAAATATTTTCAGTTTTGTAACCATTGAATCCAGGGTTTTTACCGGAGACATTTTTTTCAAAACATTTTGAAGGGGGCCGTAGCAGGATTAGTTTCTGTGAAGTTTATTCAAGATTGAATAGGTAGTTTCTGAGAAGATAATGTGACCATTATACGTTAGACGCACGATGGACACAGGACTAAAGCCTACGTCTGTGTTACTGTTTCTGAAATGAAATAAAGTGAATTTATAACAACTTCAACAGTCTCTGAGCTTGGTATACAAAACATAATATTGTATGCAAAATGATGTGCAGATATGATCTGTAAACGTTGTTGTCAGAAACTGTTTTCGACATTTAACAAATGTATGTAATTTGCAATATAAGCCAAAGTTTATAAAACTTAACATTACTCATATTATAGATTTGGACATGTAGTTTATGCACACTCCCTTATTTTAGAGGTAAAGGACGAGCTAAATGGCACTGAATATAGAACTAGTAATAGATCCCAAAACAATTCGGAGGCCTAATCTTTTAACATGCGAAATTCGACTGTTGATATACATAAACAGTTAAAATATGCATTCATAAAATTTCAGTGGAGAAAAGAAAAAAACTTTCCCAGTCTCCCTTAACTGCGTATATGTTCTCAAGCTAGCATACAAGAACCATACTGGCCTTCTTGTATTGAACTGGACGTCTAATTTGATACCATCGAACTGGTATCAATGATTCGGGGTCTTGGCTTGTTTTAATTCTGTGCTGGTTACCGGCATTTTCTACTTTGAATGTTTTCAGAAGTTCTTTCTTTTAGGGTAGTTGAAACTCGGGATTGCATAATAAAGCCTTAAAGTTCTGCCAGCATTATTCTAGACCGAAACAATGGTCTGAACTATCTATAATAGAACGATAGATTTTATTTGACTTATATAGGTACATTTATCGCATCATATACAAAAACAGAAAAACAGTGATAAACAGCAGATAGTAAACCAAAGGACACACACACAGACTATATATATATATACATAGTAAAATTAGTGTTGCACCCCCTGTGTTTTTTACCGGGTTTGATTTTCTGACGTGAATGAGATAAAATTAGGTCGAAATTAGAATTCGGCTGCTGCATACACCAACAGACTCGTCTTTTGCCCATAAAATGAACTGAACTGAGGTATCCCTTGACCTCATGGTAAGTGGGAATCTTTTGCCTAGATGTTGCTTTCAAATTTAAGAAAAACGAGAAGCGTTTAAGTTTGGTTATAACAGGGAATTTAATGTCAAAACTTACGACAGGTTGAAAGTGACCTGCAGAGAATGGACATACAAAATCGGGCAATATTGCGTACTTCCGCCCGGGGCATGCAAAACAGCTTGCAGTCTTTGTCTCACACCTCTCACGAGAGGTTGAAACAGCTCGATCAGTAGCTGCTGCCATGAGGTTAAGGGATACCTCAGTTCATTCCATTTCAGAGACAACAGACTTGTTTGTTCTTGTATACAGCAGCCAGATTCTAATTTCCAACCCTTTTCATATCATTCACGCCAGAAAATTAAACACGTTAAAAACACAGGGGGTGCAACACTAATTTTACTATGTATATATACACACACACACTCTCTCTCTCTCTCTCTCTCTATATATATAACGTGAAGAATCTACTCTATCTACAGCTGTTAATTTCGTATAATTCTGTTTCTACATGTATAATATTCCTGTTTCAACGTTTTCAAATCGTTTATTACTGATATGTTTTCCTTTGTATTTTTTTTATAATTTTGAACCAACTTTATAGTGAATATGAATATTGTTATTATCTCCTAAATTGCTAAATAGAGAAAGTAGTGAGAAAAATAAATGAGTTTTTATCCAATATTAAAAGCCAAATTGTCCCGTTTCAATATTCTTTGCGTCTGATACATTTGCAGTCATCGGGCAGTGTTGAGTATAGGATCCACACGCACTTTATGTGCAGTCTGATCCAGATCCACACTGTGCGGGGGAAAAAAAAAAACATGGAGCTTTACGTAGCAGCACAAGAGTTTATCGTTAATCATTTAATTTTACAAAATAAACAAGTATTCTACAAACATTTTTTTCATGTGGAAAGTACCTTGCTGCACACAGTGCAAATACATGTATTTACAATAATCAGTAGTAATACAATCAGCATTAATACAGTACACACAATACCCGTTTTTAAAAAAGCGACGAAACAACGAATCCCAACTTTTTAACAGCTGACACAAATGCATGTTTTTAAAACTAAGACGTACTCTCTTTTTTAGCTCACCTGAGCACAAAGTGCACATGTACTTCGTGTGCACTCCAGAGAACACATTTTCAGCCAGATACTCATGAAACTTGGTCAGTGGAATGTTTTTCCTGATAAAATCCTGGACATTCGAAGTTGTGCCATGTCGGGTCAAAAAGAAGGTCACTGGGTCAAATCTTAGAAAAGCATTGTGTGCAGCCTAGAGGCCACATTTTCAGCCTGATACTCATGAAACTCGGTCAGAAAATGTGTCTGGATAAAATTTCGGACAAGTTCGAAATTGGGTTATGGTTAAAAGGTTGTTCACTCCGCCAAATCTTAGAAAAGGTCAAGTAGGTCAAAAAGTAGGTCACTTACACTCATGGGTTTAACATCGTCACGACAATGATCTTTTCAGCTATGTGAATCTATGTTACCTTACCCAGGTGAGCGCTTTAGGGCCCATGGCCCTCTTTTTTTGTTGTTGTTACCGACGATATTTGCCTGGTACTGGAGAAACCCAGGAAATACATGAATAAATGAGCTGTCGCCTGTGCGACTGAAATAATGTTAAAAGCGGCGTAAAACACCATGCAATCAATCTACCGAAGATAAAATGATACAACTTGTCCATTGTTAAGAGGGAAAGTAACAAGAAGGCCAGGTAACCTTAAAAACAAGTTTGATTCAGTTACGCCCCATTTTAGAATAAGATTTGTTTTTTTTTTTCCTGAAAAATAGCAGATTGAATGCGATGCTCTGTTTTGTAATATGGATCAAACAGTAGTTTGACCTATTTTAATGATACAGTTAATCACTATCCAGTGTATATGATACATGTTTTTAGGCCAAAGATCACGGTCACATGTCAGTGAAGCGTTTATTCCGTAACCAAACAATTACGAGTTCAAACGAAAGGGAATCACAGCGGTTGGCGTATCTAACTCGTGACCTGGTGATTGCCGGTTCGATACCAGTTGAGGCAAACTTACTTTCCAGCGATTTTTCGTCTGTCACCTCTGATGTATGTGAGAAAAGTAGTCAGTGGTTCGAAAAGAAACTTGTGTCAGTACTGTGGTGAGAAAACACAGAAACACCTGTGTAGGTGCACTGACCGCCGTGATATGACCTAAGCTGTTCAGCTGTTCAAAGTGCCTTAAACTCCAATACAATAAACAAACACCCCCTCACCCTCCTCCCCTCCTCCAAAAATACATTTGACAGATTTGTGGAAAAAGGAGAAAATGTTGTTTTCTTGTTCTTCAATCCCAATGCTTTCAACTTTTCTACAAGTACAAAGAAAAATCCTGTCACTGGATGTTTGCAAAATGGTTGCAAGGCGGACTGGTAAAATGTTTGCTGTTTGGTAAAGAGTTAAGATTGGGATAGGGTATAGTATGGAAATCGAGTGATATACATACATGTATATCAATCGTCCGAGAGTGAGAAATAACACCGACTGCGATACTTTTCATCTACTGGCATCTAAAGATCGCTAAGACAGCCCAGAGTTCAAGAATAGTTCCACAGAGTGGTTGAATAAGGCTTTGTTTCGCGTGCCTAGCGCCATACGATATCTTCTTAAATAGGTAATGTTAAGGTGAGTTAATGTCATTTTTTTATTATCATTAATCAGCATCTATCTAGCATGTTTTGGAAAGTTGGGCGCTCCTCGACATGTAAGCAATGTGCACCAGGAAATCGGGACTGTAACTCACTTGAACGTACCTGGGTTATGTACACTGCGTTTTAATACGGCAGAGTGGGAGAATGATGGAATGAATGTTGTTTGACGACGCTTTCAACATTATTTCAGTAATATCCTGGCGACATATACATGTATTTCCTGGGTCACACCAGTACTAGGCTCTGGCTCTGAAGTGCCTTGCTCAAGGAAACTCATACAACAATTCCAGTTGATCTAATCAGGCTAGAACCCGGGACCTCCAGCTCACGATTCCGACACTTTACCACTGAGCCACGCAGAACCACTGGCAGACAAGGAAAACAATTTTCAACATGAGAAGAGGGCGTAGTGTAAAGTTTGCGCATTGCTGGGCTTTTCTGCGCCTGATCTCAAATCCGATTTTGACAGTTTACGGGGATATAGCAGTAGCATATGCCACTGATAGAATATGCGTCAGGTTATCTAAATCCGGTAGAACAGAAATCGAAGATGAGTCCCGATCTCGCCGTCCCGCAACAGCAAGATCCGCATTAAAAACATTTTGTAAGGGAATATGTCCGATTTACAGTGGAGGAGATCTGTCATTTACGTAGCAGTTCTTCATTTAATGACTAGCGTTGGTGGATACACTATCTCCTCTCTAATAACTAAAAGAGGGAGCGCTTGCCAATTGTATCACATCTGATCTATAGGCTATGTTCAAATGTTCAAGAAATGTCGTTACTGGTGTTGAAACCTGGGTTAATTTCTATGAGCCAGAGGGTAAAGAAAATTACAATGTTCCTTACGAAAATGAAAATGACGAAAGACTCCAAGTTTCACATATAGTTGCACCATCATGTATAGAATTATAGAATTATTTTTTATTGTAGCTAGGGTTCCTGTACCGGGGGGCAATGGGGGGTATTATATGGTGTTGGCAGGAGTGTCACTGGAGTCTTTTACCGAGATTCAGTTTTTTTTTTCCTACTTTAAGGACTATAGTTTTTTAACTTGTACACATCCTCCATATAGGCCTGATTTTGCCCCATGTGATTTTTTATTTTTGGCTCATTACATTAAAAACTACATGAAAATTCGCCATTTTGAATCTCGTCACACCGTCGGCGGTGCGCTATTCCATTGCCTCATCACTTTACCCAATGAAGCCTTCCGCAATGCATTTCCAGATTCGATGAAGATGTATCTCGCCTATAGCGACAACACCTTACTGATTTATGTGCAGTTATAAATGTCCCTTGTATGAATGTAGTTCCATTTTGATTTAAGCCTTGTGACAACAAGACGTATATTATCCATTCAGTTTCACATAGGTTATAGTCGCAAAGAAGTAGTCCTGGATTGTGTTAAACGGCATACGAACCATTTTAGGTTTTCTGTAATCCATACACTCGTGTATTTTCAACTTGTATGCGAATTATCTCGCTAAAATAGAAAGCTCACGCTTACAAGTATGAGGAAAAAAATGATTGATTATGTAGCTGTTGCCGAGTCTGTGTATTGCCGTTGACATGCAGAAGGAAGGTGCGAGATAAACTGAACTGGCATTAAAGTCAAACACTCAGGGGAATGATCTTTTAAGACCTTCATTCATTAGAACCATAGAGCAACTACACGTCTGATCACGCGCATCTAAGACCTTGAAAGTTTCATTTCCCAATCAATCACTCAAAAACTGTCAAAAAGAGAATAATCTTGCTTAATATTAGACGCTATAACAATTATTGAATCTATCGGAAGAAAGAAATCTGACATCCCCATGAAACTTTGTATGTTTACATTTGCATACAGTAGCATATATGGTTTTGTAAAGAAGGATACTATACACACAGCCAATGGTCTTGGTGGTTGACCGTATCAAGGGTTCGAAATTGCAAATTTAAAACGCAGTGCCCGGTTTCAAGAAAAACTCTTCTAACAGTCCCAGGATCTGACATAAATCGAGTTCGTTATTTGAGACGTATTTCACTGACATTAACACACATGTAATTTTCTCAAGTCCTGTGTTGACACAACGTTTCAACAAAAAAGTACTGAAGTCTGTTAACTGACTTAATGCAAATAGTGCAGTAACCCACATATTTTTTTAGTTTAACGCCGTTTTAACAGCTAAGGTCATATCACAGCGATCATTGCACCTTCGCATGTGTTTCCTCGCTTTCTCACAACAGTATTGACACAACTTTCTTTCCAAGTCACTGACTACTTTTCTCACACTCACCAGAGGTGAGACGAAAAATCATCCGCTGAAGAAAGTTTGCTGTTTATCACACAGGCAACCGCATTTTAATAACGGCTAAAAATGAAAGTGTGTTGTTCTTTTTTAGTAAGTTTACATCCAACATAAGCGAAATTTACCGAAAGGTCGGGCACAAATCCCACGTCAGCATCAAAATGGCTTAAAAATCGACAGTTTTATGTGAGCCGTGTTTGGTTCGAACATGGCTGGACCAGTAGCATTGAATCAAGAGAATGTTACTTTGAAATACAGAAAGCATGGACCTACATTCACCAGTTTTTCAACATTGCCCTCCATGGTAGCTTAGTGGTTAGCGTATATGACTCGATACCCGGTTGAGGCAAACTTTCTTTTCGGCTACTTTTCGCCTCTCACCTCTGATGCATGTTAGAAAAGTAGTCGGTGGTTTTGGAAACAACTTTCCGTCAGTACTGGTGTGAGAAAGCCAGGAAATACAAGGACGCTGTATGAAAAATTTTTCTTACCTTCGACCTCTACGAAAACCTGCTAGAATCTTCAAATAAATTTTGTGCCGCAAAAACAGTATTTCCTTAACTTCTCAAGCAACCATGTATTCTCATATGAAAACCCTAAAAACTAAATTCTTTCGGTGAAGGATATAACTGCGAGTTTGCTTATGTCGCCAAGGCAATTTATATCGAGTCTTTTCTCTCTCTCTCTTACTCTCAATTCGTTTTAGGATAGTAAGTGATGCAAGTCGATGCCATCACGTTCCATATTGTGATAATTATACCCCCCCCCCCAACACACACACACATAACTAAGTTTGATGGAGTGGGGGGGGGGGGGGGAGTTGGTTGGGAATAATCGAATGAGGTTGTCTTTCCATCATTAGGCGGTTTTGTGTCAAAGTTGAATACTGTTTTCCTATACATCCATATAGAAATGTACTAATTATTGCCCGACAATTCAAACAGATGTACGTACGCACTTATGCACATACACTGAGCTAAATTTGTGAAGTCTCGTTCATCGCAAGCGAGATTGACATAAATAAGTATCAGGAGAGTAACTGGGACTGTTAGCCGTCCACAAGTAATACCTAAAAAGGTATCCCCATGAAACGTTGCCCGGTGCTGCCAGGGTTCTCATGTACCCATACTTGGAGGCCAGTCCCTTAGCACCATCTGAAAGAAAAAAAAAAAGATACATGAATAAGGTAGTATAAATCAAGAGAACCACATGCTGCTGAAAACACTGGGCTGTCGTTGCTTTTTCTGTGAAAATTCATGTAAAACAAGAAAGCACTCGAACCCTGAATGACGGCTATATTCACCGTCCAAGAACAACAATGTGAATGAGAGCACAAATGAAATAAGTTTCAAGTGTTCACCTTCAAAAGTAACAACATGTTGGAATACAGATACACAGGAGTCGCATATGGTGTCATTTGTCAAAATGTTATCAAACAAGAGGGCCATGATGGCCCTGTATCGCTTCACTGGCTTATAAATATAAACCATAAATACTAAACATTTCAATTCTGAGCAAAATGGTTTCAAAATGAAGACTTACAAAGTTTTCTCTGTAAAAGCCCATGTGAAAGTTGAGACCCGCAGGGCAAAGCCATTTTTTATCCCAGAGCTATAATTACTTGAACCCTGGTAGAGGTCCACAAGATAAAGCCACATGCCAAAATAATACAAGTCTATGCTGTATGGTTATAAATAAGGTGATTTTCAAGTTTCGTCCATATGAAGCCTCTGTAAAACATAAGACCACTGATGCAAGGCTAATTTAAAAAAAAAAAAAAATCAAAAGTGATCCAGATTGACCCCTGCGACAGGGCCAATTTTGACCCTGGGGCTAAAATTTTGGCCCGCTTGATAGAGGTCACATGCAAATTTTGGTAGCTCTAGGCATTACGGCTAGGTACAGAAGATTTTTAAAGTTTTCTCTATATAAGCCTGTGTAAAACCCCTGGGGCAGAGCCAATTTTGACCCCAAGGCTATAATTTTAAGAAACATGATTGAGGTCTACTACATAAAGCTACATGCCAAATTTGGTAGCCCTATGCCTTATGGTTTCACACAAGAAGATTTTTAAAGATTTCCAATATTTTTCAGTTTTGTTGCCATGCCAACCAGAGTTTTTGAAGGAATCAAATTCTTTCAATAAATTCTGAAGAGGACCATGGCAGGATCATTTCCGTGAAGTTTCATGAAAATTGGATGGGTAGTTTCAGAAAATAAGATGTTTGAAATAAAAGTTAACACACGGACGGACGCACGAAGGACACCGGGCCATGACATTAGCCCGCTTGCCTTCGGCCAGTGGAGCTAAAAACCCTTCCATGGAAATAGGAAATAGATCTACTGGGTTGACAAGAAAGTAAAAGGTACAGAATTAGTGACTTTCAAATGTGACCTTGCACCCACATGTTGAATCATGCGTGCTGCACATCAAGTAACTGAACCGAACCAAACCTGGATATTTTTTCGCGAAGTCCATGCAGGAATAAAGGATTACTGGGTAGACACGAATTTAAAGACGAAATCGCTTGTCCTTCGTTTGTGATCTTTACTTTGTGTCTGATTGGTGAGCCATCCATTTTCTACATGTATATCTTATCACTGAGGTGACTATTTGACCACAGTTTGATGTAATTCTGTAAAATTCTTCTGGACATATGAAGCAGAAATGTGTTAGACAGACGGACCTCAGACAACCATTCCTATTATCGCCAACACTTGACTAAAAGGGAGGTGTTAACATTTTTACAATCTCACCCCTCATCAAAGGCCCAGTGGCGGCAAAAAGTAGAATAAACCTGTCACACGAGTGCCACATACTCCCACACAAAATGACAAAATGGTGTAGATTAAAAAATTTGAAATAAACTGCCCAGATCCACGAAAAAAAGGCATTTATTTGAATCTAATATCATCATTGAAAATATTGTCTACGAACAGTTTTGGAATTCATGCTTTGGACAAAAGTCCAAAATGTGAAAAAATAAGGGCATCAGCTTCAAAAGCACTTGAGACAAAGTTGCGGATCTTGTGCCACTAACTTGTCCTCAATTTAATCTGTTTGTATTTGAAGTTTTGAGTCAGTATCTTTTATACTTTAGAAGCTATGCTATGGACATAAAAAAAAACAAGGACGTTAACTCCCCCATAAATATAGATTTACTGTCTTTAGTACTGAAATTGTCTTCAGTGTGATCTATCTGCATCTGACGTCAAAAAATATTATACTTTGGAAGTTATGCTTGGGCAAAAAACCTAAAAATTTCAAATAACAAGGGAAATAACTAAAACCAAAAACACTTCACAACGATACCATATCTTGTGCACAAAACTTGTCCTCAATTAGCTCTATCTGCGTTTGAAGTTTCAAGTCAATAGCTTTTATACTGTTAAAGTTATGCACCAGAACCTTTAACCTCCCCCCATCCCCCGAAAAATATCAGTAGAGGCAATAACTCCCAAAATAATGCCAACAGAGTTATGGATCTTGAGCAGTTCACTTGTCCCAAGTCTTATCCATCTGTATCTGAAGTCAATAGATTTTATAATTTTCATTTTTTAACCCTGAAAAAAGGCCACACTGTAAATTATTAAAGGGCAATTAGTCAGAAATTACAGAAATCAGAGTTACAGATCTTATGCACTGCAATTGTACTCAACAGTTCAATGTGATCTATCTGTATTTGATTTCTGAATTGAACAGCTCTTACAAGTTGGAAGATATGCTTTGGGGAAAAAGACTAGGGGCAATTAGCTCCAAAAATTATGGAAATAGAGCTCTTAACCATTGCACTTGTTTTCCAGTGAATGAGATAATGTATAGTGTTTGAAGGCGCATTGATATCTAGGGTAATTTAGCATGCCAACAAAGAAAACCCCAAAAAAGTAGCGATGTCCCTGATTAGACCCACAAACACCGAAAAATGTAAAATAATAAAGGGCAATAACTACAACAATACTGACAACAATACTGAAGACAGAGTTATGGATCTTGTACACTGCGCTTGTCCTCAATATGATTTATCTGTATTTGAGGCTTGATGTCAAGAGCTTTTACACTTTAAAAGTTATGCTTCAGACAAGATTTTACCCGACACACAAAGAGGCAGACAATGTGACTTCAGTAAGCCCACACTCCCTCAACTTTATAATGCACTCAAGTCAAACGACAACCTGTTATTGTATGATTGGTGCTAGCTCGCTGGCAGAAAAAAATGAGGTAAAAAACCAAAAGTGCATAATAACAAAAGACATAGCAACTTGGCAAATTTTCACATTGTTGACATTTTGTCCTTTTCCCATAATGTTTTCTGCTGTCACAACAAATCCGGAAATTTAAGATGCATTTTAATTCTTATTTAGAAGTGCCCTAATTTTCAACAAGTCTAAAACTTTGTTGCTTGGTAAGGAGTTCAAAAAGACATTTTCAAATTTCTTCTGGTACTACAGTTTCTGGAGAATAGTTGTAAAGGATCAAAACACTGGTGGACGACCATGTGACACGCATGTATGTATGCTCTAGGCCATATACCAGTAATTTTAAACAAAAAGATTCCATTACATTACCAAATTACTAACTTTGTGACTCCCTACCCTTCATCAGATTTTCAATCTAGGGCTATGAACTGAACATTCTTGGTGGAGGTTGACTACTTGATACCGCATACCAAACATAACAGTTTTAAGACTCACATGGTTGGGAACAGGCTTTTTGAAGTTTTCGATAAAGTCCTAAGGCCCTGAAGTTTTGCCAGAGTTCCCAGTTTCTGTTCCTATGGAAATAGGAGTCCTGCATGGAATTAATTCTGTGCATACTTTAAGACAGCTTGACCAAAATAATGTTCCTATGACCACAGGACATGCCTATTAACTTTTATTGCTGTCAGCCATGTACTTTGGGAGGAGACAATGTTCAAAGGAATTTGAGACACAACCCACGCTGACAGACACTAGACATTGCCTGACCACTCCTCTTGAGCACTTCATGGCCAGTTGACCTAAGAACTGCTTGCTTTTTGTGCTGAAAATTAAAGCTCCCAACCACATCAGGGTCCATATTAACCAACCATTCTTAAGAATATTCTTAGTCTTATGCTGAAGAATTTTCTGCATTTGATAGTAACAAATCTGATAGGTAAAATGAGTTGGTTTAGCCAATCAGAGGTTGTCTTACATTCAAATCCAGATAATTCTTGAGAATTAGCATAGGAAAATTCTTATAAACAATTGGTGATTATGTACCCAGAACTTGGAGCCATGAAGAAAAAAATATAGCATGCTCCATATTTAAATACGGAATCCAAAATTGTTTGTGTATTATCATCTTTGTTAAAGAAACTGATGAAAATCATGATGGGAGCCTTGTTCAACCCGTTTCAAAATGATAATACATAACAAGAATGAAAGATTCTATCAAATTAAACAATTTTTAGACAAATGGTCCATATTTACAGGCAAGCTTCGGTTTAAATGTGTATGTGCACATGAAGATATTTCAGCTACATTTACAAATGAAGTATAATAAAAATGTCTCATAAGGGGGTTTTAGAAATATTGTGGATAAGGAGAAAATGCTGATAATCAGCATTTCCTCCTAATACCACCATGTTTTCTACCAATTCAAGGGAGAAATATTCAAAGTGACTCTTATCATGTAATAAAAAGATACATAAAGGAATTCAAAACAATCTGCATGTTATTATCTATTTTGATAAATTATTTTACACAATTAAAATTTAAATAAGGCAGTCCATTAATTTCAGTCCACTTTTCACGACTGTGCCAGGTAGTGCTCCGTAGCTTACAGGACTTGAGAACAGGAGGTTGTTGGTTTGATTTCCCAGCTCGGCCAATTTCTTTCCAAGGAGTCTCAACACTGTTCACTGTTGTGGCAGCTGTTATGTGGGAAGGCAGTCAAAGGCTTGTGAAGAATATTGTGCAATACACTAGTAAGAAAAAACTCCAGGAAAGCATGGATAGGTTCAATGGCCAAAGGGATATAACTGAAATGATGTTAAAAAGCACCATAACATCAAGCATTCAGGTTTACTACTGTTAGTTTTCATAGACTTACTTTCATGTTGTTCATGAATTCTAGGGAATTCTATTAATTTATTTTTTGTCCCAAAGGTAAGAGTGACTCTTTAGGTTCTTCCCATAAATGGAAATATGTTACATTATTATATCCATAGCTTTTCTACATACAAACAACAAGATGAATTTTATCACCTAATGAATAGCATGATGAATGGGAACTATTACCGGCCCAGTAGCAGCCAGATTTTAACAATTTTGTGTAAAAAATAAGATTAATTTCATTCATGCCATTTAAAAATGTGGTGATTATTGTAAGCCAAACGATATGTTAATGTGTGGTTTCTAAATATTCAATCACTGACAGAACAATGATTACAAAATTCAATGGCCTGCCAGTTACTGGAACTTTCAGAACCCATATTCTAACCAGATTGTCAGATTAATGATAATTGACAAAATTTTGATCATTATAAATGAAATTCTCCTTATTTTACACACAAAATGTGTCAATTTGGCCACTATTAGACCTTGAACAATTGGACAGAATAAGAAAATAATTGTTTTAATAAAAAATGAATCGATTCATCAGTCCATTCCAGCTAAAGCAACTCTGATTTTTTTCTGATACAGACTTCGTTTCCTTGCATTCCATTCATGCAAAAAAAACTGCAGGTAGAAACAGAAGTGTGACTGTGACATTTGTCTGGCTGACTTTTTAATACATTGAATAAAACTGTTGAATTGTTCACATATTTCAGAGTTAACAGATTCAAAACCTTGGAGGCGCCTAGATTTGAAGGCACATGAACATTTGTGAGCATAACTATGAAATATATCATGAAAAAAACGGACATTCTTGTAAAAACCACTTTCTCTATTTAGACAATACTCCTGAAGATTACATGCAAAATCATAAAAGACGTCTTGAGGTGGTGTTTCTAAGTGTGAATAGAGTGATGCTGATGGATCTTTCCTCCCCTCAGCCCCAGTCATATGAAAACCGTAGCAATGACCATGATCAGCACAGAACCAAAGGAACAAATTTGTGGAACCTTTTGCAGAAACATCTACCTTAGAATATAATTTTTGACATTTCTCAAAATCTAAAGCAGTATCATCATGGTCAATATTTCTTTTAGCCTTTGAATCTAAATCAATTGAGAATTGTCTTACATTTCTGATCTTTAATCCAGACTCATTGAAATAATATGCCCGTCCAAATTTTGCTGGATTGTAAGTTCCTGGCTGAGGGACTGCAATTTCAGGTTCATGTACCTCCAAATCTAAGGACTGATTAATCAAGTACTGAATTAAAACTTTAATATCATCTGGAATGGTTCCATTGTTGGACAGCATTGACATACTAACTAGTTCTTTTAATTCAGGTGCATATGATCTCATACTATTTAAGATTGTACTAAAGGAATTGCCATCAATACTAGGATCTTGAACCAATTGCTGCAACCTGGCACAGTAAGATGGTGGTAATAAGCTCGTCACTGACGCTGTTGTACTTAACATTTTCAAAACTAAAGCATATGCATGTTTTTCTGGAGGATTCATGTGAAAAAATCGTTCAAAAGAAAAAAGTATTTCATCTGGCAAAACTTCTTTGACTTTTTCAACACGATCATTTAGTTCTAAATCACCAAGTTTATCTTTCTCTGAAATTTCACCCATTTCCCTCTTTGCCAGATAGTCGAGGGTTTCTCGATTTCGAATCATTTGCTGTTTCTCGATTCCATCCATATTTTTCAAAAAGCACCTATCCATTCTACGATGTAAAGTATCAAGCGGTTGACGACTTGGATCAAAAGAATTGATTTCCTCAAATGATGCGTGTCTAAAGCCTACACCTACTTTTGTGCCATCACAACATAATCTTTTTGGTTCAAAACCACAGATATCACATGGCCTTCTAAAATCAATTTTCATACTTGCTGCCCAACTAAACCACCACTTCAGAAATACAGATGGATCCATGAACTTTGCATTTTCTGCCCGTAACTGATATGCCTCTGTTTTCATTTGACAAAATGAAGAAAAAGTACAATCAGATTTCAAAACCATAGAGACAAATTCCCAGCCTATTTCATCCCCTGCTGCAGTGTCTCGACTTAAGACATGTATAGATTCTTTTTCTCCTTCATCCCATGAGAGAGTACATGGTGATACAGGATTATAACATAACCTTACATGTACTTGACACTTAACAGGGGCTATACCCGTGTAAACAGTTAGTAATCTGTTTTGATCATGACAAGTCCTTCCATTCTCGCAGTAATCTTCTTCATCTGTCCTTTTCAGCCATCCAGTTCCACAGTCACAGGTAACTTCTGGAATTTCTGAAACTAGAACTGGACCTTTTAAACAGCCATCAGAATATCTTTCAAGAGTATGATCATTCCAACTATCACGCTTAATTACATTTCTCTTATAATACAGACTATCTTTTGGACTTGGAGCATGATGACTTTTACATTTAAACTTCCAAAGACCAGTGCTTTCGTCAAAATTTGGTTCAAAGTCTATTTCTAACCCATTTTTATCATCCAAAATTCTTCCTTCATCACTAGACATCAATGTTGGTGTTATCTGTTGTTCTAGTAAATCATACCAGTATTCAGTGTGACTTTTAAATATAGTAAGGTGTTTACAAACATCTGCATATATTAAAGTATTCATAACCTTTTTGTGACCCTTTATAGATGCACACCTGCTATTAAAACATGTGATTAAGAAATTACCAACTCTTTTGTTGTAAGTTAAGTGAACAAAGCTGGGTCTGTCTTCATCACCAGCAAGAATAGAGTATTTTCTGGTGTCTTTATTCCTAAAAATTTCAGTAATTTCATTATTCTTGAATTTTAAACTCTCCTGGATAAACCTCTGTAACTTGCTGTCATCATTCTCACTCATCTCAAGAGCTGGAGCAACCTTTTGTTTCAGAAATTTGCAGTGAATGCAAGTTACACAGTTTTCTCCAGAAGAATCCAAAACAAGGAATTCCTGACCACTGCTCTTACATTCTTTCATATTAACCAAAGTATGAAACGTTTTGCAACTGCAATAAAAATAGTCTCCCGTTTCTTGAACTTGTTTCATCGTATATATGAAATCACTATATCTGAAGGAGCCATCTACCTCACTGTAGTCATTCATACAACAAACAAGGTTAGACTGACCTTCATAAATTTGAATGAACATTTTACCATGTTCCATGAGTGATAGGCAGTAGTTATCAAATATGCTCATAGGATTTTCATGCAATTCTTTTGTCTGAAAAGGAAGACTACACGAATCAATGTTAGTAACAGAAACCTGTTTTGTTTTCTTTACAGTTACAGAGGCTCCTTTTCTTACTTTAACCAACCTTTGATCAACATGGAAATCATTTTTTTCTTCACTTAATCCAATTAATTCTGGGAAATATTTCATGTAAAATGCTGTCAACTGATATACATCATTTTGTAAATAAAGCTGAATTGTCCTGTTTCTTAATGATGTTGCATCACTAAAAAATGTAAAATTCAGCAAATTTGACTCAAAACGAGCACTCCTACGGAATAGATGAGGCTTACGCCTGATATCCCCAGATAGACAATTTAGCATTACAGACTGCTGCAAAAGGGTAGAAATGGGGCTCTGTTGCTCATTAAGTATGTCTTTGGAAGATACAACAACAGGTTCTTCTCTATTCATCCTGAAATCAAGAAAAAGTGGTTTTAGACATGCAATAGGACCATTTTTAACTTGATGATAGGTTTTTTCTGAAGTGTCCAAAGTGACTTTACTTTTGAAGGGAAGAATGTGGACAACAAAAGCATCAAGCTTTACTTCTGCACACTCTCCAAATTCATTCAAGTCATTGACTTGTATTGGAAGCACTTTTTGTAGGGAATATGATAAAGTTTTATCGGCCCTTTGTCTTTTGGTAGTTGCTTCATTTCCTTTTGTCATGTCAGAAATATCTTCTGAAGTTATCACATTGTGCAACATAACATCATCATCAGACACATTATATTGCTCCTTGAGTAACAGGACATATTTCTGCAGCATGAGTCCACTGTAGACACCCGATTCAAAATACCTTACATAAAGAATATTTTTTTCATGAATGAGACATTTAAAAACTGTACATATAAATGTTCCACTAGTGCACTTATTCATGGAAGCTAATTTGGCACTTTCTTGCTCAATTTTCAGAAAACTTTGTTTTGTAGGTAGCAACAAAGAGTTCTCTGTCATAGCATGCAAGACAAAGTTTTGTATTTGAATTGCCTGGTCACAAAATGATAGATTTCTCATTAATATGTCAGACCATGCCATCTGTTTTTCCGAAAATGTCTCAGTTTCAGATATTTTCCTCTTGCGATTTGTAAATTTTAGGACAGTTCCAGAAAACATGGGTGAATCCAGTTCAGGTCTGCAAGTTTCAATAGATTGAAATCTGATCTGGTCTTGTGTTTTTAAAGAATTGGCAACATTACAGTCAAGCCAGATTTCACCCTGCATTTGCCTTTTTGAGATGAATTCATTTTTTCTTTCACTGAAAAGAGTTGGTTCTAAAATACTTAGTTGTTGTACAAAAGTCTTGTGATCAGCAACAGTGTATGGATTTGAATTCAGCTCAAAGTCTTCATCCAACAGTAACAGTCCCAGTTCAGATCTCTACAAATTAAACAATCAAAACCATGTTATTTTCATTTAAAAGGAACAAAAAAAAAAAAAAAAACCATACCAAGGATGGTCAGTATCTTCTGCAATTGAAGTTAGAGAGTCATAGGTTTAGCTCAAATGTCAGCCTAGGCCTTCAGTTAATAAAATGCACAATTCTAAATTGTCAAATATGCGTCATTATTAAATCTAGGTAGATTTGCAAACACCTTGGACACATTACTGCACCAAACAGAATGTTGGGAACTGATATTCATCCCTCTTTCTGTTCACATTTCTGGTAGAGCATACACCAAAAAAATGAATACTTTCCTAAGTAGTTTGGTTTAGCAAGTATAAAAAGGCAAACTAAGAGAAAGCAACAATTTTATGCAAAGCCTGATCAAGATCATTTATTTTATAAACATACCAAGTGAATTGGACAATCATGTAAATTGGTTTCATCTTTGAGCATGCCTCCAGGCAAAAAACTGTACCACTCTTCAAGAGTTTGAATGCAATCCTTGGCCTGGAAAGAAGAAAAATAAAGATGATAAAATCCATCCCTTTATGTTCATTTGTCCCATAAAGTGTCCAAGTAACATTCTGTATCTCTATAGTATAAAGTTTTAGTACTATCTAGATAATTGGAGTACCAGCATGCTCAATTCTTCATACAAGAGAAACTGCTGAGTGCAGGCTGAAATACAATGTACAAACTTATGAAAAGGCTATCCAATATGAGATTTCTTACACAACCAGAATCTTGCCACGAAAAAAGGTACAAAAAATTATTCCTTTACTTTAAATGAAATTATGGTGAAATGTACATGACAAAAATACAGTTACCTAAATCTGAAAGGTTGTTCTTAACCTTTACCATTAACTTGGACCAAATTTATATCCAACTGCGAAAAATGTCAGGCAACTGATCGTTCTCCAAAATCAAGCAAGTCTTATATATATAATGGTATCATAGTCTCAAGATTAGGCAAGACGTGGATAGTGTGGAAAATAGTCTATGTGAGTGTGCAGACTGATCATTATCTACAGCGTCAGCTACAGCTATTCATACTCATCAATGGCATGATTAGGTTTACAGCAATTAATGAAACTGAATTTCTTCATCTGTTTTATTTATTATTCAAAGCTGCTTTCAACAATGTTCATATCATTTGCTGCAACAGTCTGTCCCAGCGACTGGCTGATTTCGTACACAAGCATTGGCAAATTATAATATTCAGCTACAGAACTGGGATGAATCCTATTGCAATAACCATCAAGTATCAAAAAGTGTTCACCTATGGTGAGATTTTCAAGTCAATACCCATAAAACCAGTCCTGTATATTCTCAACTGGGCTACTGGCCCCTGCTCAGCCATCTTTGTGTGAAAAGTGTTAAATAAGGACAATGTAACCAGCATAATACTCACTTTAAGAACATGATTAATCATATGAGAGGTAAGGTAGTTGAAGTCTGTGTCTTTAATTCCACCACAGTCTGTCCACTTACATGTTTTCTCCTTGAAAGCATGCTCAACAACGTGCAGCTTCATACCTGGCAAAGTATCACATGTACCCGTACAATTTTCCCATCTGCATCTGAATATCTGTAAAGATAAAATTCTGGATTCACTTCACACTTATTACTTGTCTGCTAAAAGCTACACAGTATGTAAATAAACTGTGCAACCAGGACAAAAAGGAAAATGTTAATTCACTACATTAGGGATGGGACCATATAGTAAAATACTTTAAAACTGGCCGAATGTTCAAATTTGAATTTCATATTCAAATAATCTTTTAATTTTCACCTTTATACTGCTTGATATATTGTCGGTCAAAAGGTAAACAAAACTGGTTTCAAACTATGATATGATAATAATTCTAGAATTCTATGACTGAATATTGAAATTTGTTCAAATCCTAAACACTTAATGTTCGAATACCAGTGTTCAAATTCGTTCCAATCCCTAAACAAAATAAATTTTAAAAATGACGCGTTTTTATAGAGGCAAGGGCAGATTATTCAACAGACATTATTCCCTTGTGGTTTTAACCCTATATACACAGGAAACAAGTACCAGTGTGAATAAAATGTGAGCTTATGGTTAAAATTCCTCTAACTTTTTAATCTCTTTAATGCAACCTAATGAAAAGTAGTAGCTAACCAAAACTGTAGAGTAAACAATTCCATGAGTGCTTATAGTCCCCTACAACTAAAGTTAAGTAATGAATACACACAAAATATTTGGCTTGATAAATTCAAGTGTAACATAATTCTTTAGCACAAAGACTTTCTGAACTTCTCAGGAAAGGAATGAAACATCATGAAAAATTTCACTCTACTGTTCAATATCATGGCTTTTGCCTTTATCAAGAATTTATGCAATAAATACAAATAGCAGATGATGGTGAAAAATGAATACAAGATTCCTTTAGATAAAATCAACATGCTGTTAACACTGGAGTTACCATAACTTAAATAGGTTAGGCAAATGATGTACCATCACAGAAATTCATCTCAATATGTTAATACATGGAAAGGTCACAGCCATCTTCAGTAGCAAAAAGGAAATTCATGTCCTGAGAAAGGAATTTAAAGTTAAGTAGTAATGGATTTAAGTTGAAGCAAATATTACCGGTCCTGGATTTTGCTCCACATCATTTGATAGAAGTAGTCGTAGTCTGCTAATGTTTGCTTGGTTTTGGATCAACAACATTTTCACAACAAAGTGCAATCCTTCTCCTCCACAGAGTAATCCTACAGTCATCAGCTGAAACAAGTCTTCCCACTCTTTTGGGCTAAAAATTGGCTCTATTGTGGAAAAAAAAAAAAAACATTTTTATATGATAATGTGTTTGTAAGTCCATTATCTTTATCTTCAGACTTTTGTCAACACCATTCATATTACACAAAGGTAACAAATCATGTTACTAAACTCATTTAATACTTCAAGCTGTCTTTCACAGTAGACATTGCAGTTAATATGGGAAGAAACAACCAAAACAATTAAAGATAAATCTAGCTAACTTACATAAAAAACATGCTTTTTATATAGTAAACAGTAGCTCTTACTGGCCAACTGTCAAAGGTTCAGGTATTCACAAATGCCTGCAAGTCCTACTAGACAATTAATTATTACAGTCATAATTTGACAACAGAAAATTCTTTGGTCACAAAACCTGTTTTTTATTTGAATTAGAAAATGTGTTATTGAATGATGCCAGATATTTTGGCATGAAAATGGATACAGAGGGTATTCTCCTAGCTAAAAACACTTATGTCACTCCTGAATTTTATTTGCTCTACACAGGTATGAGTTTGTTCATATCACAATATATGAACCTTACAAAAAGTTTAAGGATTTGGTTTGTATTGGAATTTTAACGCCATTTTAACAGCTTCGGTCATATCATGGCAGTCAGCCACGCACCTATGTGTTTCCTGGCTTTCTCACACCAGTACTGACCCAACTTTCTTTCCAAAGCCACTGACTACTTTTCTCACATGCATCAGAGGTGAGAGGCAAAACATCGCTGAAAAGAAAGTTTGCCTCAACAGGTATCGAACTCGCAACCACCAGGTCACAAGTCCGACACGCTAACCACTGAGCTACCCATTCAGGCAAAAGTTAAAGGAAGCTAGGCCTTCCCACATAACTCTAATCATATCTATGTCACATGGATTTTTCACCTTTAAATAATCCATGTTGATGACAGTCGTTTTTAAATCTGACCAGTACCATGGTAAGAATAAGAGTAGTTTCAAAGGTTGACCCCCACCTGTTACATGATTGGAATGAGCTGTTACCTTCCTTAACATAAACTGGATCACAACAATTACCAAACTAAATAATACTGAAAACAGTGATTCTACTTTATATCAGAAACATACTTATGTCACGTCATGTAACTGTTCTTGGACTTTGATATTCTTACATAGTGAGTGAGGGACTCAGAAATGTCACAGAAAAAACATGAGTCCTGCATGCGGGCTGCCAACGCTTGGCTGCAACTGATGGATTTTCAGTTAAAATTCTAAGTTGAAAAAGGGGCATAACTGTGTAAAAATACTTTGATGGCTACCTACCCTTGTTGTATGGGTTCCTTTTTTTAACAACTTGTCCGAGTTTGAAGTAAGTGTCCCCAGTAAAAACAGATTTTATAAAATGTCATTAATTTTTTAATATTCTAAGTTGAAAATGGGCATAATTGTGTCAAAAATATTGTGATGGTTGCCTGCCCCTGTTGTATGGATTTTCCTATTGATAGTTGACAACTTGTCCGAGTTTTAAATAAACATCTTTAGTATTATTAAATATAGGATGTCAAAGTTTTTACAAGATGACAACACCATGGCTATGCTGATACCTCAACGTTTCTTTTTTCCAAAACAATCAAGCTAAAACTGCGACACTTGCTGGATCATCTTTTTCCACAATGTCTACGAAGAACGTCCATCTTTTGGGATTTTAGATTAATCACTTTTGTTTAGACATTTTTCAGAAAATAGCCCATGGAAATCATGTTGTAAACAGCTTTGAAGCAAAGTAACTTACTCTCATAGAATTAGTAAGACTGTGATGAAAATTTACCTTCATATAAAGTATCTTCTGAAAGACACCTATCCTTGTTATGTAACGGTAAGGAATCTTTGGGTATCTAGTAAAGAGAAGTTAAATTTCAGATTTTGTAAAGTTTGATTATTTGGAAAGAAGCTCTAACATGAATAAAACTATTCTCTACGCCTCCTTTCTTTGAGAAGAGTAACAATTTGCCAGTATTTCTCACAGAAAGCACGATGTTATAGTGGGCCTGTGCAACTCTGATGTTTTATTTTTCCCCTTCAAACCCTTTACCCAACAAGAAAAAATTCAGACTTGTTGAACTTGAAGAACTTGAAAGCTTTGGCAGATGCCAAATGTTATGGTGCTCAAATTATGTAAATTGTCTCTGAAAGGGCAGAAAACAACGTGCAAAAAGGGGGAACAAATGCTTATTACCAACTTTTTTTGTTTTCCCACAATGTTTTCAAATGGTTTCTTCATCAAGGTTGTTAAAACTCAGGATTGTGTGTTTAAGGGTTGATCAAATATTTTGAAATCTGATCAGAAGCAACCAATTTTACTTATTCTTTAAGTTAGTGGAATGAATTTATCAATTTAATAGAAAAAGGTATTTCTTTTATTAAGGCAGTGTAAGTTTGATTGAAGCAAAGTTTCATATGATTCTAATGCTCCAAAAAATAGAAATAACATGTGCTTGGCTCTGAATTTTTAAAAAAGGTGAAGCATCCACTATATAGTTGTAAACATGATGAACTTAAGCAGAAACAACATTGAAATTTGTATATACATTAAGAAAACTCTGATATGAAAATACAGATAGTGCGTCTCGGCTTGGGTCAGTAAAGCTGAAGTAAACAGACAAACCTCTTTAATATCTTCTGTCTTCCCACCTGAGTGTCTTCTACACAAATGATCAAGGAGGAAATCTTCTCTAGAACAACGCACATCACAATCAGGACATAACAGCCACTTCATCTGTTTCATGAAACAACACCACATATATTTTAAAAATAACAGCTTTACCAAGTTACAAATAGAAAAATGTGGTTCTTTTATTCAAGGAATAAAGGCTCAACAACCACAAGTCCCAATAATTATATTGATTCCCTTTAAGTGTGACCTTGACTTTGAATCTACAGGAAGAGATGTTTCAGTGTTATCACTTCTTGACATCAAGGATAAAAAATGTGCACATCTCTTTTAAAATCCATGTGACACACATGGATTTTAAAGCACAGTGACCTACTTCTTGACCTGACATGACCCAATTTCAATCTTGAATTCACCTACGCACATTCTGACCAAGATTCATGAGTATTGAGCTGAAAATATGGCCTCTAGAATACATGCACGGTTTTTGTAAGATCTGTCACAGTGACCTAATTCTGGACAGTACATGGCCCAATTTCAAACTTATCCGAGGAACATTCTGACTAAGTTTCATGAGTATCAGGCTGAAGATGTGGCCTCTGGAATGCACACAAGGTTTTCCAAAGATCTGGCCCAGTGACCTATTTTTTGACTTCACATGACTCAATTTCAAACTTGTCCAAGACTTTATCAAGACAAACATTATGACCAGTTTTCATTCATGAGTATTGGGCTGAAAATGTTACCTTTAAAGTGCACAAAAAGTTTTTCTAAGATTTGTCCCATGGACCTGCTTTTAGACCCAACATGACCTAATTTTGAACATGTCCCAGTTTTCGTCATCAAGAAAAAACAATTCACCATTTTTAAAGAGTATGTGATTGAAAATATGCTCTCTAGAGTAATGAACACAGCACAATCCCAAAAGATCACCTTGCCCATTTTGGGGTCAGGTGAGCTAAAAGAAACTAATACACAACTTTTAGAATAAAATTTACAAGTTGGAATAGCAAATTCCATGCAAAAATTAAAAGTTTACTGTACTGAACAGTTCTACACTGGGCTATGTTAAGGGGAGAGATTTGTTTTTTTGGCTAAAACTTTGAGCTGCAATATTCCAATTTATTCAAATCTTCCTCAAGTGAAAATTCAACATGACAAGAGGTATTAATCACTAACTTCTATGGAGAACGGTAATATGCTTTCAGAAATGTACACAGTGGAAAAGGAACCCCTCATGATTCTGTTTCCATTTAGCTTTTTTCCTCCTTTAAGATTCATACAAGGAAAATCTTTTTCAACGAACTGATCTTGAAAAATGTTCAGAAAGTGACAATGGGACAAAGGGACTATTTACCCTCACCAGCCAATGCTACTTCTGTGAGCATAACACAAATGTGTATTTTGAAAGAATGATAATAAACCTGTATGACTATTATAAATGGTTTAAACCTTTACACAAGGATCCCGATTTTTAAAGAGACGGAGGAAAAAGCCCTGCTGGTAACTAGCACAGAGCCTTTTGAAACATGGTGGCAAAAAAAAGATAATGCTGGTAAATAATAATCTTTTCCCCATTTTGTTTCCTTCCCTTTCCAAAACATATCCAATCATTTCAGCTACATTTGTCATCTGCAAATGTTATCAATGTGAATAAGTCTTAACTTTTGTCGTTTGGTGCTGATTTAAATTATTGTGGTCATTTCTCTATGATATAAACGTTTAACATCATTGAACCTGTAGATTTAACATCTTTGAACCTGTAGATCTCTTATTAATGAATTATGCAGTCATAATATGTCTTCACTTAAGAGAGTATGGGCCATCCTTTTCCAATCTATCAAACTACAGTAGGGCCATCCTTTTTCAATATATCAAAGTACAGTATAGGTTATTTATAATACCCTATTGTTATCTAATAATGGCGTGCTCTTTTTAAACATTAATTTGATAACTTAAAAGCAAAACCTTCAAGTTCAAGACGCAGCGGGAAAACTTAGAACCTCACTTGAAATCGTAATAAGTGTCAACCCCAAACTCTTTAATTTTTTCACCTACCTTCCTCTTGTCACTATTCATGCTTGTGTTATTTACATTATTTGTCTATGCTCTAGTGCTCATGTATTTATATTTTGTGATTTGAGCCATTAAAAGTTTTTGTCTGTCTGTCTGTCTATAATAATTTAAAAATTTGGGATAAAAACCCTTTTATATGTCTCTTAGGATGAAAGAATGAGGATTATGAACTCAAAAAGTCCTTGCATTAATCTATTTTAGTTTAACTTTTTTTCAATATCTTGCACATATAAAATTTTCTTATTTTCTGTGTATAGTCTTACCTTCGGCACCTTCATCTTCACTGGAATTTGACTGTGTTTTCTTTCCTGTGAAGTGACTTTTACAGAGTCACATTTGTCACGTTTCTGTGAAGAAAAGCAACATTTAAAGGAAATTGTTAGTTTCATTGATTGATTGAATACTGTTCAGTAATATCAAGGCAACAGCTCAAATATTCAAATATTTCCATGGTTTCAACACCAATAGGCTAGGGCTCTGATGTGCCTTGCCCAAGGACATCCCCACAAAAAAAAAAAAAAAAACCCAGTGGTTTCAGCGTGACAGGAATATTGGGATTTCCTGGTCACAAGTCCTATACTTTTCCACTGAGCCACCCAAGACCCCTTGTGAGAATGTCATACAACATCATAAAAATATGGGAAAACAATAATAGCAGTAGCAACACCAACAATTTACAAAATTGTTGAAAACCAGGATCTCCACCCCCCACCTCCCAAGTTACCCTCATTTTGACATATTACACATAGATTTTACGGATGTGATTCTTCTTTAGCTTCAACTAATTTCAACAATTCAGATTCTCCTGACAATTTGAGATACATTTGATTATTTCTTAAGATCATAAACTTCAATGATAAAGAAAAGTGGACAACTTGAAAAAAATTCATTGTGGGTCTGTTCTTTCAGGAAATGATAATTCCATCAAATTTCAAAGAGAAAGGAACATTGGACATCAATCCATTAAGTCTTCTATTGTACAAACATCATTTATGCTCATGCAGTTAGATCTCATTTTACATTTAATTTGACAATTAAGGGAAAGCCACGTATTATTATTAGTGTGTTGTCGATGATGAAAATATATTTTTCTTACTGATTATGCAAATGATCACTTACCATAGCAAAGGAACCTGATATTTTGCTTGCTTTCAACAAAACTCCAATATCCTCATTCAATGGGACAATAACATTTGTGTTCTCTTCAAATCTGAAATGAAAATAATTCAAACAAAAATTACAGGTCACGATCACACTGTAAAGAATGTGTGGTCTGATCTTGGACCTATACTTTTGACATTTTTGTTAGTTATTGGGCTATAGCCTGACAAGTGCCATTTTTGTCTTTTTTTTCCCTGAATGAAAATGTCTGTTTTGTGTAGTAGTAATTAAATTGTAAAAGATTTTCTCTCATTGTTTTATGCTTTTATTTGTATAATAACAAGAAAAAGAACAAGAACAAAATAAAGCGTGATACACTTTTTATCACATAACGTCCCTTTTTTTTTGCTGTAATATACCCATTACAAGTGTTATTATCTTAAACATGTTTGATATGGTGTGACGTCCTTTTTGATGTCATTTTGTATGTATTTCATATGGATATCATCGCGAGGAATCTGTAGACAGTTTTGCATCTTCTGATCTATAATTTGTGAAATATCGTTATGCGATAAAAAGAATCTGACACTCGTTGGCTTTTGAAATATATGGCATACTATACTATAGTAACTTTCCTGGTGCTTCAATACATATTTTTTCCATGCGTGACTTACGTCATCACCAAAGCCTTGCTTATCAACATTTTTCCAACACTTATTTTATAAAATTTTCTCAAACACCAACTCATGTCAGATCCTATACGTTTTCTATTAAAAGTAAAAATGTATATATGGTTTTAATCTGTCCTTGATGTTGTTCACATCCTTACCAAAGAACAAAATCTTAGACTTGTCTATTATATTTAAAACATTTGAAGCAATACAGAATTTGGTTGTTTGAAATTATAGAAAGCAATCGGTGAAAATTAGAAAATGCTGGTTACAAACATTTCTTATCCTTTTCCCCCACAGGATTTCAACATCTTCCTATGAACAGGTCCTTATGTTAAACAGGTTTACAAATGATTCTGAAAATTAGTCTTATTTTACAAAGGATGCATACCTTGAAAATAGAAAATGGTTTTTACAAAGGTGTATATGTCTTCTGCTTCTTATTTCATCATGCTTTTATTTCCCCCAGTTTTCTAACTCAAACTTTTTAACTATTTTCTAGGAACCATGAAGGAACAGATAATGATAAAACCAAATGATTCAAAACAGTTTAAACAAATCAAAACATCCTTCTTAAGGTATTTTTAACTTGCTGAAACATATACATACCTAACTGTCTCTCTCCTAATAAACTGAATTTTATAATGAGAATCAGGACTTTAGCTCATCTGAATCACATGTGGAGAACATTACTACATCATAATATGAAGAGAACAATGGATAACTTTCCATTAAAATGAAGGTTAAAGGTGCTCTATGGTGTGTATGCTATTGACAACATTCTAGGCTGTTCTCAAAAAGATAAATGTGTTTTCTTTGTTAACAAACAGATTCTTATCAGAAAGATTTACAGGCATTAAATAGTTTGTAAACAGTGCAAAATGTAAAAACAATATACATGAATTTGTGGGCTTATGTATCTTTAATGTGACCAAATGAGCTCAATAGAGCAATTGATAATATCATCAAGAAAAGGACAATAAAAATGTGCTTCAGTGCTCTGTAAAAAGACAGTTTGGTGCATCTCATGATTCAGTAAGTTGTTACTAAAATTTATTTTATGGATCTGTAATTATGTTATGGCTTGCTGGATATAATAGATCATAGGGATGCATAAAACCCCCTTTTGTTAGATCATGGAACAAAGCATATAAGTTAATTACCTTCTTCTTCAGCCATCTTCTCCGAGACCGGTAATACCTCTTTCTCGCACTACCTTGCCTCCTTGTCCTTCCAACCTTGACACGAACAACCTTTTTCAGTAAAAAAAAAAAGTATTGAGCAGTCAGATATTTCTTACTTTTCTCAAACTGTATGATATAAACAATGCATACAGCAATTAAACATGAGCACAAGATAACAACAACAGGTTTCTGATTAAAGGCCAGCTAGACAGGTAATACAGGCTAAATCTACTTAACCTTTTTATGTGAACTCAACAGCCTCCTTCAGCTTTATGCATCAGAAGTACAATTGAGTATATATTATATGGCTTATGAAAGTTGACTTCTCTGGTCATATTTCAGACAGAAGTGTCACAGCTTACCAGTAAAGAATATACTGGGAGAATCCAGGCATAATCAACCGTATCAAGAATATGATGAAAAAGAAAAAAAAAAAAAATCAAATTTCAGGCAATGAAATATTGCTGTTTCTTGAACAAAGAAAATTTAAATTCTTCAATGTACTATACTCATCGATGAGACATCAAAGCAACTGGCAAACACAAATTCTATCATTACTTAAAACCAAATGCTTGGTATATCAAGAACTACATAATTTTTGATAAAAGACTTTCAAGTCATAAACATTACCTTTTTCTTATCCGAGTCAATGGTTGCTTTCATCTTCACTACGACGGTATCCCTCACTTCAACAACACAGGCTTTTGGATCCTGAAAGTAAAAGGTTATGATATAAGCCAGGGATATAAAGGTGACCCACAGAGGATCTGGGAATCAGGTAAGTTGGAACATATGCCTTTTGATGGTCTGTCAAGTTTAAGAAAATATATACCACAATACATATTGCAACATATTATACTACAATTACAGACTTGAACTGCTTCACGAAAGTACCTTGGAAATATTAAAATCATGCTACATAAAGTTTTTTGTAACATCAAATTGATTTTAAACAACTTTACCTGTAGAAAAAAACTATGTCCAAAAAGTATAGCCTATTCTACTGCTAACTTATGTTTAAATGATGCAAGTATATTTTAACTTTTAACTTAAACATTCCAGCCATCCACCTCATGCATGCTTTTTTAAATTGTTAGTTTATGTGCATAAAGTTTATGCGGGGAAAAAGAAAATTGAACTGGCTTTACATACCTGTGCTTTTACAACTTCACTATACATCAGTGGATAAGTGATGTTTTTGATAACCTGATCACTTCCTAAAGCTGGCCAGTCGCCATCTAATCCAATTTGTTCAAAGCTGGAACTTATTTGGGTCTCAATGCTGTCCTTATAAATAATGTTGTAAACGTAATCTGCCCCATGCAGATTCAGATGGAGCCCATCACGACATAAATGATGATCAACCTAGAAAGCCAACAGTTAAGATTTGGCAATATGTTTAATTCTTTACCATACGACAAAATTTTGGACTTGTCCAAATGGAAGCACTTCCAGATGAAATGATAAATGTGACTCAACATTTGAATATGGTTTGTAGAAAGAAGGAAGCATTGTGGGAAGAGAAAAATATGCTGGTTATTAGCATTCCCTCCTTTTCCAAGAATTTTTTTAAAAGGCCTTTCTATCAGGGTTGTTAAAATTTGGGATTGTGTGGGAAAGAGTTAACCCTATACCGCACAATGCCAACTTTTCATGACCCTGGGAAAGAAGCCTTATGAAAACATTGTGGGAAAGGAAGAAAATGCTGGTAGCCAGCATTTTCTCTTTTTTCCAAAATGTCTTCTACCCTTTAAAAGAAACTTGCACTATTTGAGCAACAATGAAATTGTTGTCTGCTAATGCTTTCCATTTTGCCAAGGCTAAAATGTTGTCGCCTGGTAAAGGGTTAAAGGGCCTTTTTTTGACTTTTTGCCAAAAGTCATAGTTCTTGTAAAATACTGATAAATACAACCATGGTAAATATAGCTTTCTTGGCAAGTATAAATAAACTGCGCTTATACCTTTAGTAAAAAGGTGCAGTTCTGGCATTTAAATAACAGGGTGGTCATTTAGCAGTCAGTAATTTCATCTGTCTTTATGAGATCACATATGATATCATCCTACTAATTTGCATACAAATTCATATAACTGACCCGTCATAATGAATATGTGATCCTCCCGCAAGTCTTTGCAAAACTTTTGCACTAATCTAAAAATTCATGAATATGTTATGTACCCAAATTAAGGAAATAATTCTGAAACATGTTTTTCCCTATTTAATAAATTTTCCTTTCCAGCGGTTTGCCTACTTTTGCCTTTTTTACTTCAGTGATGAATCATTTTTGAAACTTGGTGGGATTATAAAACTCTGATTAGCCCCCTTTAATATCTGACACAAACTTATGAAAAAAAAAATTATTTGATTAATACATTGATACCTGTCAATTTTTTTATGTCTTTTAGGCTTATCACTATTGGAAGTTGTAATTATTGGCAAGATAAAATTAAATGTTACAGCTCGCAAAGAAAGTAACAGGAAAAATAGGTAGGGTAGGGATGAAAGCTTCTAGTGCATGACTGAAAATAGTTCAAGGCAGCAAGTTTTAACCAATCTGTGAAAACAAAACACAGACAAAATACATTTCTAGACATACACGCATCTACTCTTACAGTCAATGAACAAATGCAAAGGCCGTTTCTGTATCATCTGACAAAAAACAAAAGGAAATAGAGGCATTTTTCGTCAAATCATAATGGCTAGATAGCTGCAATTACTGTTACGCTAAGGG
Organism: Tridacna gigas; assembly: GCA_945859785.2. Taxonomy (NCBI): domain Eukaryota; kingdom Metazoa; phylum Mollusca; class Bivalvia; order Cardiida; family Cardiidae; genus Tridacna; species Tridacna gigas. The sequence goes on from OX244044.2 coordinate 27,208,129, forward strand.
GAAAAATTTCTTGAAGATTTTGATTCACTTGAGCAAGCAAAAGTAAGTGTGTAGTAACTGGTAAACTATTAAATTTTGGCCAAACTCTACCATCATAATTGGGGTTGAAATGTATGTACACCAAATGTAATAATAGGCTGATGGTATTAAGAACTGGGGTACCTTTCTCTATACTGCGCATGCATGATATTTGCATATATACAATTTAGGTAAGCAAGCATCAACTGAAAGCAAGTTTCAATGAACTGTGTAACTTTACAATTTGATTAAATATTTGCATAACTTTAACCAGCTAATGCTTTTGGTTAATGCGTGGATTACATGTATTTTCAATTGAAAAAAAAAAAAAAAAAAAATGTGTTAATCTATGCCGCTATGCATTTAATGAAAGCTTTAGGTACCCTTGATATCTACAGACACTTACCAGAAAATTGCCTACAGTAAGGAACCGTACATAATGTGTGTGGTCGGCAATATCCTTCAACAAACCATTTGCATCATTTATCCATTGGACCATCCTGCTAAGCTTTCCTCTTGTTCGCGAGTTCCAGCGTTGGTCTTCAGCTCTTTGTAGGATTGCACATAAAACAACTTCTGCACTTGTAGAAATCCCATGAATCAAATCACATACTTCTGCCACTTCCCTTCAAAGAAGAATCAGTTTTTTTTTTTGTATTTTATGTATAAACAAATTGATCTAAAGAAAAATGGGTGCATCAGGTTCATCTTAGTAAGGTGGAACTTACAAAAGATGTAAAAGGTAAAACCCAGTACAGTAACAGAACCACAACCCTGTATGTAGCTGTCCTAGGTCCAGAAAAAGGATTCGCATACCACACGCCATTTCAGTTTTTGTTCCATTTATAGGAAAACTGTTGTCCTGTACACAGCAAAGTACAAATAATCTAGAATAACAGTACAGAAACTACAGATCCTTTGCATTTTTCTAGAATTCTTTCATTTAGACTTGATAAAATAGATCAGCCTTTCCATACATGAACTGAGACACTTTTGCAATATTTCAGCCAACAGCCTCTTTCAAAATGATAAACATAATTCATACGAAATATTGTTTTACATCGCTAGCCATATTTATACATACTTTAACAGGCGTCATTCCAGAAATCAAATCAATGGGGCCAGCTGGCCCACTCATCATTAAAAGTAGGGGCCATCAGAAAATTTTATGGGGACAAGGGGAAAACTGTTAACCCTTGGATTTCAATTTCATCTTTGCAATCAAAAGTAAATTTTTGTTCCATTACTGCCCTATTGACTTTTCCCTCCGAAGGCCTCACACGTGTGCATGTTAGAAATTGTTTAGGCTTCTGTCAGCATATCTGTCTTTCATGCTTATAACTAAAATCACAGTATAGTTTTTGTGTTTAGTTAAGACTTAGAAATGTTTTAGGACATTAGTTAACAAAATCATCCATGCAATTTCATGGGCTGAATTATAGATAAATTTCTTCCTGTCACAAATTTTGCACCAACCAACATCTTGTTTATCACTTATTGAGAAAACTTGGTTCTCAGTGTTACCTTGACATTATTTTGTTGCTTAAGTCCATAATTGTTAAACATATCTGCTCAGATGTCTGCTGCTGTACAATGGAGGCAACATGGTGTTTTATCAGGTTTTCAAGGATACCGTTTTCAACTGGATGATACAGGTTACACACCCACAGAAATAACCAATAAGAGCCCTCGTAACAATCCACTGGTCATATTTTGGCTGCAATTGATTCTTCAATATTGTGCTTTGGAGAAAAATTCTCATTATCTATTTAACACCTTGCAAAAAAGGTGCGCACATTTGGCCCTGAGGTGAGATTTATGATGTGCCAAAGATCAAAAATATGCGCCAATGGCACACGGGCTCGCTCTAGAATGAACTCTGCTCCAGTAGTATTCCTGTCTGGAACTAAAAAGCCATTTTACATGAAGTTTACCAACCTGTAGAATAAACTATGGTGGACTAGATTGTCATTGGACCCCAACACAACATACACACGCCCATACAATGCTGTTCTCAGTTGCCCAGTCAACTGTCTCCGAAAATTCTTCTGATCGCTGGTAAATCTGGCTCCTTCAAAATTAAAATATGGTAAGTACAAACACAGTTAGAAAAGTGCAATTTTACAAAAATTTATTTTATTTCCCCAGTACCAAATAGTTCTTTAGTATGAGTGAGCCTGGACTTCACTTCAACGTGAAACTGATGTCAAAAGCATAATCTGTATCAGTGTTGCTTCTTCGTACTGGACATTTCTTAAAGTTTCTTTGTATAGTTTCATGTTCAACATGTGATCCCAGGGAACATTACTTTGATCAACCTTATTCAAGGGTTACAAGGCAATGCTAAAACATTGTCAAAGCTGCCCCTTGTGGTTCAAGGAATGAAAATTTTCAAATTTTCACAGCCAAGTCTTTTATTCGCCCATCATTTCGTTATGTGGGAAAGTACTAGTGGCATGAAAAAAATAATGTGTGAAGTAACGGAACAAGAGGGCCATGATGGCCCTGTATCGCTCCACTGGCTTATAAATATAAACCATAAATACTAAACATTTCAATTCTGAGCCAAAGGGTTTCAAAATGAAGACTTACAAAGTTTTCTCTGTAAAAGCCCATGTGAAAGTTGAGACCCGCAAGGCAAAGCCATTTTTGATCCAAGAGCTATAATTACTTGAACCCTAGTAGAGGTCCACAAGATAAAACCACATGCCAAAATAATACAAGTCTATGCTGTATGGTTATAAATATGGTGATTTTCAAGTTTTGTCCATATGAAGCCTCTGCAAAACATAAGACCCCTGATGCAAGGCTAATTTCAGAAGAAAAAAAAAAAATCAAAACAGGAAGATTTCTTAACTTGTCACTATGTAAGCCCATGTAAAACTTGTGACCCCAGTGGCGGGGCCAATTTTGACCCCAGGGCTAAAATTTTGGCCCCCTTGGTAGAGGCCCACTAGATATAGCAACATGCAAAATTTGGTAGCTCTAGGCCTTATGGCTAGGTAGAGGAAGATTTTTAAAGTTTTCTCTATATAAGCCTATGTAAAACTTGTGACCCCTGGGGCAGAGCCAATTTTGACCCCAGGGCTAAAATTTTGGCCTGCTTGGTAGAGGCCCACTAGATATAGCAACATGCAAAATTTGGTAGCTCTAGGCCTTATGGCTAGGTAGAGGAAGATTTTTAAAGTTTTCTCTATATAAGCCTATATAAAACTTGTGACCCCTGGGGCAGAGCCAATTTTGACCCCAGGGCTATAATTTGAAGAAACTTGATAGAGGTCTACTACATAAAGCTACATGCCAAATTTGGTAGCCCTCTGCCTTATGGTTTCAGACAAGAAGATTTTTAAAGATTTCCAATATTTTTCAGTTTTGTTGCCATGGCAACCAGAGTTTTTGAAGGAATCAAATTCTTTCAAGAAATTCTGAAGAGGACCATGGCAGGATCATTTCTGTGAAGTTTCATGAAAATTGGATGGGTAGTTTCAGAGAAGAAGATGTTTGAAATAAAAGTTAACGCACGGACGGACGCACGGACGGACGGATGGACGGACGCACGACGGACACCGGGCCATGACATAAGCCCGCTGGCCTTCGGCCAGTGGAGCTAAAAATTAAAATCCAGAACAGCATGGAAAGGGGGACTTGCCATCACATCAATCACAATACAAACAAGTCCTCTCCTTGCCTCTGAGGTAAAGGTGCTTATGTTATTATGTACAGGGCACACAAATGGAAAGACAGAAAATAGACAGTAAATTAACGGTCACAAAGCTTAACCTTGAAGACTATGTGCTCATTTGAGCTGACAAGCGGCAGTAGCTGTACTGGATTTGCTTGACTGCTATGGTGAAATCAGTAATGAATCTGGAAGCACACATCTGTGATTATGTTCAACCCCCGCTCCCACCCCCATTACTTTATATTAAAGATCTTTTACATTTCATGTGCTAGTTTATGACAGGTTCAGCATCTAAAGACTATTACTTTGTGTTACAGTTATTAAAATTTCTCCGAAATCTGTATCACTTGGAAAGAAAGTTGTGTCAGCACTGGTGCGAGAAACCCAGGAAACACATCTGTAGGAGCACTGACCCCCATGATATGACCTAAGCTGTTAAAAAGGCTTTAACCTCCTATACAAACCAACAAACTTAATTATCACTGATTCATTTAAATCCTGGATTTAATCAGTAATAGTTAGGCCTCCTCAGTGCATTACATCAGGACACTCCCAGGTTGCTTGATCTTTTATTTTTTACCTAGTTTTAAAATAAACCTTCCTGTCAACTACCATACAATAACTGATTGTCATCTGCAAATTAATTTCCATATTTCTTTGAAAACATGATTTGTAATGCATGCATTTTAACACTCCATTGTTTAATTTTGTCACCTAATGGGACTTTATGCCATCTATCTTTTTCTTAACCCTTTACTGCACAATGACGCCTTTTGACATCCCTGGGAAAGAAACCTTTTGAAAACATTGTGGGAAAAGGAGAAAATGCTGGTAACCAGCATTTTCTCCTTTTCCCACAATGTTTTCTACCCTGTCAAAGAAAAGTTGCACCATTTGAGCCACATTGAAATTGTCGTCTGCAAATGCTTTCAATTTGGACAAGGCTATAATTTTGTCGTCTGGTAAAGGGTTAAATATACTTCTTGTTCCCACTACTTTAAGTTAACAAGCATAGAGAAGTTAACTTATTATTCAGATTATCAGGGTTACATAACTACTCTCAGGGCTTGATATGCCAATAATTATCCCTTTAAAGACACACAACAAATTTTTACCATTTTTCAAATGACAACGTTTTTGACTTGTCCAGATCCAAAACCTTTGCAGAGTACATATTGTGTGTTAAATTGTGGGATTTGTCACTGGAAAAAAAAATGGGGGGGGGGGGATGTGTATCCTACAATTTTTTCAAAAGCATTCTTTTTCAGGGTTAAAACTTGGGACTCTGTGTTCCAGGGTTAAATTCAGGTTCAACATACCAGAAACAGGCAAGAATTGTGTCGTATTATCTCCATTATTCTTCGCTGCAGCTTGTAGGCGATGGACATTCGAATCACCAACAACTAATGTAGGGTATTGAACTGAAACAGAATACTCAGAGCAGAGATGAGACATTGTAATCTATATTAGCTCGATACTAGTCTGATACTGTGAGTAAAACAGTTTAAAGACGCGATACGCTTTTGATTAAAAAACTAGCTGTAAAGTAAATGCCTAAATTTTTATTTAATCTTTTCCTATACCGCGTACACAGAACAAACCGATAATGTTAACACGTATTCACAATGCAACCTCGCGTGCTCAGGAATAGCACCGGCAGGCAGAATGAAAACCACGAAAAATGATTACAACCAAATTATTAACAATCGTTCGTTCTAACAAACTAGGAAAAAGGAAATACGAAGCAAAGCAGATAAAAACAATACAGGGACAGAAAAATACGTCTATCTCACGCCAGTTTTTTATATATTTATGAAACAATTTGATCGCTTTGAATTCAAATAACCTTTCGTCCTTGACTTAGGTCTCGGAAAGAAAGCATTTTTGTCGCGAGAAAAAGAGAGAACATACGAAAGTGTACGGAAATTCTCGAACTCTTGTCCGGGAAATTCACTGGTTCCGCTTTTTACACTTTAATGACCATAAGCATTGGGACCAGTGAATGTGATACTATTTCCCGCAATCAACGCCAGGATTTTCCCATCCGGCCTCTGATAGCTATCAATGCATGATTTTTATAGATATATCTTCTTGATTATGATACTTTATGGCATAAATCTCTTGTTTTTAGTACATGTATAATATACCCATTACGAGTTTTTCTTCTATACATGTTTGATGTCGCAATTGTGTGACATCATCTTGTACATATTTCTTAGAAGTGAATGGGTTTTTAGCTCTACTGGCCAACAGAGCTTATGTCATGGCGTGGTTTCTGTCATCCGTCTGTCCGCCTATCTATCTGTCCATCCATCTGTTTTTCTTGTTTACGCGATAAAGTCTGCATTTATGGTCGGATTTTCATGAAACTTGCACAGCTTGTCTATCTCATCAATAGCTTGAACCCTATTGATTTAGAAAAAAATCTGAAAATTAGTGTGGGAAAAGTAGCCATTTCAAAATTTCAATTTCTTGTTTACGCAATAAAGTCTGCATTTGTGGTCGGATTCTCGTGAAACTTGCACAGTTTGTTTATCTCATCAATAGCTTGAATCCTATCAATTTTGAAAAAAAATCTGAAAAACAGTTTGGGAAAAGTAGCCATTTAAAGTTCATAATTTCAATTTCTTGTTTACGCAATAAAGTCTGCATTTGTGGTCTGATTTTCATGAAACTTGCACAGTTTGTTTATCTCATTGATAGCTTGAACCCTATTGATTTTGAAAAAAAATCTGACAATCAGTATGGGAAAACTAGCTATTTAAAGATCAAAATTTCCTTTTCTTGTTCACACAATAAAGTCTGTATGGGAAAAGTAGCCATTTAAATTTGAAAATTTACAATTCAAGATATAGGGTGAAGCCCATTCTAAATTATGCCTGGTTCTTTCACATACTTGGTGTATAGCACTGTCACACTCGACTTCAGTTAATCGTCTCATCCGAAAGACTATTAGTAATATTAAATGGTCAGCCGTGGGAATCAAACCCACACCCTCAAGTGACCTGAAACATGGGGTTTACGAGACCTACGCTCTACCACCTGAACCATTATCAAGCATTGATCTATTCATGAATACTTGAAGGGAGATAACTCTAATGACCTGGAGTTAGTCTATGTTGATAGATTGTCAGGGTACCAATTTGTCTTAAATTTGCAAGTTGCCAACATGTTAGATTTGTCTCAAATTATTTATAGTGGAATAATAAGAGTATGGGAAAAGAAAACATGTGCAGGATTTTGAAGAGATCATTAACCGTTTACCACACAAACACATGAGTTTTAACGACCCTGAGGGAAGAAGCTTTTAAAAACATTGTGGAAAAGGAGAAAATGCTGGTAACCAGCATTTTCTCCTTTTCCCATAATGTTTTCTACTTTGTCAAAAACAAATCTCATCATTTGAGTCATGTTTAGATTCTTCTCTACGAATGCTTTCAATACAGATGAGTCAAAAATTTTGTCATGTGGTAAAGAGTTAAAGAACCTTTACATTATAATTAAAAGCCCACAGACTGGTCATTTAACCATGTACCCCACAATACTTACTTTGACTCTTTACCACACAATCCCGACTTACAACGACCCTGAGAAAGAAGCCTTTTGAAAACATTGTGGGAAAAGGAGAAAATGCTGGTAACCAGCATTTTCTCCTTTTCCCATAATGTTTTCTACCTTTCCCAAAACAAATTTCAATTTTTGAGTCACATTTAATTTGTTGTCTGCAACTGCTTTAAATTTGGACCAGTCTAAAATTTTGTCGTTTGGTAAAGAGTTAAGTCTTTACCAAACGACATTATGGACCTTTCTAAATTCAAAGCATTTGCAGACGACAGATTAAATGTGGCTCAAATGCTGTATGTTGAGAGGATAGATTGCTGTAAGTTGATTTTGAGAGGGAAGAAAACATTGTGAGAAAAAGACAAAATGTTGGCTGCCAGCATTTTCTCCTTTTTCCACAATGTTTTCAAAAGCCTTCTTCTTAAAGGTCGTTAAAACTAGGCATTATATGGTAAAAAATAAACAACAGAGAAAGCTCTTGATAACAATGTGGGAAAAAGAAAAACAGTGCACATAACCAGCTACTTTTCTACCCCATCAGAGGACATTAATGATGAGGTAGGGCTTTGGACATTTCTAAATTTAAAGCATCTGCAGATGATGAAAAGTGACTCAAGTACTGCATGTTAATTTTGAGAGGCCAGAAAACATTGTGAGAAAAGAGGACATTGCTCTTGATAACAATATGGGAAAAGGAAACACAATGCGTGTCAGAGGACATTAATAACGAGATAGGGTGGTCCTTTGAAATGATTTGTATTTTTGTATTCAGTGGCTTATATCATATAATGGCAGTCAGAACACCTACCCATGTGTTTCCTTTCTTACGTCAGTGATGATATGACCTTTTTTTTTTTCAAGTCAATGAGGTGAGAGGCAAGTTTTTGCAAGTGCAATCCCAGAGCATTAACCTATAGGCTGCTAAGGGAGATCCGCTGACTTTTTGTGGGCAGCACAGATCAAGATCAGACTGCACAGAACATGTAGTCTGATCTTGGATCTACACTGTCCGATAAAAATACATATGGTTTTGGGTTTAAATTTGGGTTTTTAATATTGGTTTGAACGTTTCATTTCTTTTATTTAGCAGGATGAGGGTTAACTGATTATATCTAAGACCTAAACTTGTGCTTGAGATGCAAAGGGAGAAAAGGATGGACAGGGATTGTTACTGAAACGGATAACACACAAATCTCTCTCTCTCTCTCCCTCTCCCTCTCTCTCTCTCTCTCTGTTTTACAATTATTTGACAATAGAAAGGCAACTTTAACCCTAATCCTGCTAAATAAGTGAAATGAAATTTTCAAGCCGATAGTAATTAAAACCCCAAATTTTGCCGTTTCAAAGGTATTTTCAGGGCAAAGATATCTCCTTATTAGACAGTGTAGATCCAAGATCAGACTGCATGTTCAGTGCAGTCTGATCTAGATCTACATTGTCCACAAAAGGTCAGTGAGTCGCTCTTAGCAGCTTAGGGGTTAAACTTCATTGGGTGGTCCTAAAAAGGACCATTAATTTTGATTATTTGTATATGTATGAATTCAAGCTGTTTTCTTCACTGTCACGCTTTTGAAAAAGATTGGTTGGAGGGTCCCGTCTCAATTCCCAGCAGCCGCATAATTTCAATCGCCTAGTATTCAAAACAACTTCATGCCGCTCTGCAGGTATTTTAGGCACTCTGGGACATAATTACTGTTGAATACTTCCTCAGTTTCTTCTTATTGCTTGCGAAGTGAATAAACTGTCAAGCCATTTTTTTTAGCCTATCTTTTTGAATGCTAACGGCTGATTCCGTAGTTCCGTGGCAGCAGTAGGCTTACTTCACTTCGCTTGAACTAGATATATTTCTCCTATGAAGATGTATCAAGTCATGGCCTGTTCAGTGGGAAAACATACTTTCTTTGCTTGTCCTTAATTTTGCTGTTTTTTTGATATCATTCTCAAAGTTAATGTCAATTCCTAACACGATGAAGATATATCTCACTGTCATAGTAACCCACTTTAATATGTTGCATTTGGAAAATCACGGATATGGGAAAAAATTGGGAGATTTATTAATCACAAGGATGCTACGTCATGCCAAAATGGATGTTTTATATAAAGGGAGGTAATTAATTTGTCACTAACACTTACAAATGCACTGTATTTCTAAACACGCCTTGCTTCATATACTATTTACATTATTTTTGCAATATATTAGATAGTACTGTTTCAGTGCAAACTTTTGAAATAATCTGTCAGCTGAAAATATTTTTATTGCAGAAAAATTATCAGAAAGTCTTTGTTCTCTGTTTTCATATGTTAGAACATCTCTGTTACTGTGATCTGTCTAGTGCCTTAGTTGCTTATAATGCTGTCTAGATATCCGGTTGAGGCAAACTTTCTCTACGGCGATTTTTCGCCTCTCATCTCTGATGCATGTGAAAAAAGTTTTCAGTGGCTTTGGAAAGAAAATTGTGTTAGTACTGGTGTGAGAAAGCCAGGAAACACATGGGTGCGTCATTGGCCGCCATGATATGAACAGAGCTGTTAAAATGGTGTAAAACTCCAATACAAACAAACAAAGAAACAAATCTAGTGCCTTAATTCTTTTGATTAATCCTTTTACTATTGGCAAACTTCACTTTTCTAAGAACATTCATTTATTTGAGCAGTATCTGTTAGTTAAAGAACCTGCGTTTTAGGTTTGAAATTAAAGCCTATTTTTACCACACAATGCTGACTTTTAACGACTCTGGGAAAGAAGCCTTTTGAAAACATTGTGGGAAAAGGAGAAAATGCTGGTGACCAGCATTTTCTTCTTTTCCCACAATGTTATCTACCCAATACAAGAGAAAATACATTATTTGAGCCACATTGAAATTGTCGTCTGCAAATGCTTTCAATTTGGACAAGGCTTAAAATTTGTCATCTGGAAAAGGGTTAACAAGCGTTATCTCCTTTGAAGAACTGTACCTTTACATTTTGCATTGCAACATATGATTTTCTTTTCATGTTTCCTTTTCCTACTCTGCTTTCTAGCCTTTCCAAGGCAAATTTCATTATTCGGCTCGTATTTAGTTTGTTGCCAGCAACTGCTTTCAATTTGAACAGGTATAAAATTTGTCCTTTGGGAAAGAAATAATCTTTTACCAAACAGTCCAATGTTTGTACTACCCAGGGATAAAAGTCTGCAGAAAAAAAAAATAGTGAGAAACAGAAAATTCTGGTAACCACCATTTTCTCTTTTTCCCAGAATTTTTTCTACCCTTTCACATGCAAACATATCAATTGAGCCACCATTAATCCTTTACCACATAATTCTGGGTTTTAACAACACGAGGAAGAAGCCTTTTGAAAACATTGTGGGAAAAGAAGAAAATGCTGGTTAGCAACATTGTTTTCCTTTTCCCACAGTATTTTCTACTCTATGAAAGAAAAATTCCATTTTTTGCATTACATTTATTTTGTTGTCTGCAAATGCTTCCAATTTGGAACAGTCTAGAAGTTTGTCGTTTGGTAAACAATTAATATTTTCTACTTTATGGAAAGATAAATTTTGTTTTTTGCATTACGCTTAACCCTTTACCACACAATCCCATGTTTTAACAACCCTGTGAAAGAAGCCTTTTGAACACATTGTGGGGAAAGGAGAAAATGCTGGTAACCAGCATTTTCTCCTTTTCCCACAATGTTTTCTACCCTATCCAAAACAGAAATCATCATTTGAGCTACATTTAATTTGTCGTCTGCAAATCCTTTCAATTTGGACCAGCCTAAAATTTTGTCGTTTGGTAAACAGTTAATTTGTTGTCTGGAAATGCATTCATTTCAGACAGAGCTAAAATTTTGCCATCTGCAAATGTTTTCAAATTTGCTGTCAGGTCCAGGGTTTCCAACTTTATTTTTGCAGTTCTGTCTTCAGAAAGTGATGATTCATTCCTGACCGCTGATGAACTTGAAAGCTTAAAGGAACAACTGAAAATTGATGAAGGGTATGAGGATGAAATTTATCAAGACACTGAAGGGTATCCTACATTTGGAATTGGTCACCTTATAAGAAAGACGGATGAAGAGTATGGCAAACCTGTGGGAACGAAAGTAGCGGATGATAGAATACAGGAAGTGTTCAAAGCTGACGTCCACATTGCTGTGCAGGAGGTACTTGTTGTTTTCCCGAACGCAAATACTTTCCCTGGAGAGGTCAAAGAAATTCTGGTGAACATGATGTTTAATCTGGGTCGAAATAGACTGAAGAAGTTTAAGAATTTCATCGCTGCTGTCAATGATAGGAACTGGAGCAAAGCTGCAGATGAAATGATGGATAGCTTGTGGTATAGACAAGTTGGGAACAGATCAAAACGCCTTGTGGCCAGAATGAGGGCAGTTGATTCAGATACTGGAAACTAGCTACTCACAATGTACCAAGTGACATATTTACCTACCAGTCTAAATTCTAATAACCCTTAACCCTTTACCACACAAAGATATTTTAGACTTGTCCAAATCGAAAGATTTTTATGATGATAAATCAAATGTGGCTCAGATGATGACATTTGTTGCTGAAACGGCGGAAAAGGAGAAAATGCTAGTTACCAGCATTTTCCCCTTTTCCAACAATGTTTTCAAATGCCTGTTTCGGCAGGGTCGTGAAAATGCGGGACTGTTTGGTAAAAGGTTAAGCTGCAAAGTGAATGAAATGAAAATTTCCACTGAAATGTAAAAACCCAAATATTGCGTTTTTAAGGTTGATTTTGCCGGGAAAAAATACTGTATCTGGTAGTGTAGATCCAAGATCAGACTGCACATTTTGATCTACACTATCTCCTAAAGCACCCCAAGTCGCACTAAGCAGCCTAAGACTTAACCCTGTCCTAGGCGACAAATTTCAGATAATTTCAAATTCAAAAAGTCTGCGGAAGATAATTTGAAAATGGTACAAATGAATTTAAGCTTTCTGATAGGAACTGAAAACATAGTGGGAAAAAGGAGAAAATGCTGGATGTGAGCATTTTCTCCTTTTCCCACAATGCTTTTAACCCTTAAGCTGCTAAGCGCAATTCACTGACATTTTGCAGACAGTGTGGATCAAGATCAGACTGCACAGAATGTGCAGTCTGATCTTGGATTTACACCATCAGCTAAGGAGATATTTGTCTCAAAAAAAGAAGTATGAAATAACATTTTTCGGGTTTTTACTATCGGATTGAAAGTTTTATTAATTTATTTAGCAGGATAAGGATTAAAAGCCTTCTTTCCAAGGGTCCTGAAAACCTCATTGTTTGGTAAAGGGTTAAAAGCTAAGTTTTAACCCTTTACCACACAATGACGCCTTTTAACGCCACTGGGAAGGAAGCCTTTTGAAAACGTGGGAAAAGGAGAAAATGCTGGTAACCAGCATTTTCTCCTTTTCCCACAATGTTTTCTATCCTATCAAAGAAACACTGCACCATTTGAGCCACACTGGAATTTTCGTCTGCAAATGCTTTCAATTTGGACACAGCTAAGATTTTATCTTCTGGTAAAGGGTTAAGATGAGGCATCTGACTGGCTTAGAGGTTCTGTCAGAATTAAACAGAATACAGGATAGTAAGTTGGTGAATATGGCCCCTATCTGTTAACCCTTTACCACACTGCAAAATTTTGGATTCATCCAGATGGAAAACAATTGCAGATGACAAAATAACTGTGACTCAAAAATTGAAACTTGGTTTGGGAGGGTAGAAAACATGGTGGGAAAAAGGAAAAAGTGCTGGTAACCAGCATTTTCTCCTTTTCCCACGTTGTTTTCTAGAGCTTTCTTTCATAGAGTTGTTAAAACTCGGAATTGTGTGGTAAAGGGTTAAATTTTGGACACTCTGGACTTGAATATGCCGTAAAGAGTACAAAGAGATATTAAAGAGTGCGATATAATTTACAGACACAGGTATTAGGAGTATTTGAGCAATTCTCTGATAAAAGGGGGTTGAATGCATATCCTTTCACCTCTGTTGCATGTGAGAAAAGAAGCCAGTGGTTTGGAAAGAAAGTTGTGTCTGCACTGGTGTGAAAAAGCCAGGAAACATTTGGCAGGTGCACTGGCTGTTGTGATATGGCCTAAGCTTTTAAAACAGCATTAAGCTCCAATACAAACAAACAAAACAAAATGCATACATGTATCTGTGATCCATTATACCAAGCAAATCATCATACAATTATGGATTCATAAATCAAGTTTGTCTAATAACTGAATATAGAGGTAAACTGGACCTTTAACAAGCAGAAAACTGACCTATAGCAAAAGGTTTTGATCCTGATCAGTCTGCGTGGACTATGAAGGCAGACCCGAGTCAATACTTTTTGCAGATACAGAGCATAGTTCATTTATGTTTCAAATGCCATCTGGATGCAGATTTAACTATGTTTTGAAGACAAAATTGTAAATATTTAAATGTGTGTGTATTTGTAAAAATCTTATAAACCTGAAAATTACTTTGATGCATCTCCGTAACCAGCTGTCTCGGATGACAAAAGTTTCAGAAATATCCATATAGGAAACATTTCCAGAAGACAATTTCAAATGTGTCTTTAATGATGAAAGTTGACATTTACAAATGAAAGAATTTTAGACAGGTCCAAATTGAAAGCAACTGCAGATGACACACCATTCCTGAAATGACGATAAATGTTTGTGAAAATGTAGAAAACCTTGTGGAAAAAGGAGAAAATGCTGGTTACCAGCATTTTCTCCTTTTCCCACAAGGTTTTCAAAAGGCTTTTTCCTCAGGGATGTTAAAACATGGGATTGTGTGGTAAAGGGTTAAAAGGAAGAACATGCTATAGGTAAAAGAGATGACTGCAGTTACCATGTTTTTAAAAGCCTGGTTCCTGAAGATTATTAAATAAAGGGTTAAAGTTATGGAGAAACCACATGAAACTTCATCATGTCTTTCTTGCAACCTTCTGAAACCAAGGATAGATCTATTAGTGCTGATAACTGTAAATGCTCAACATATACATGTAAACATTTTTTACCTCTGCTGTTTCCGAAAAAAATGATGAGTTACTGTCATAGCTCTAGCATCATCATCTGCCTTGTCGTCATCCACTGCATCATAGTCTGCGTCCTGCAAGAACTTTGACAAAAATTTCAGTAATATTTCGGTTACTACTGAAGATTTATAGATCTACTTCAAACTTGGACAAGTTGTTAACTATCAAAATGGGAACTCATACAACAGGGGCAGGTAACCATCAAAATATTTTTGACACAGTTATGCCCCTGTTTTAAATTAGAATTTTCACTGAAAATTAAGCACTTGCAGCCATGCTTTGGCACCCACGTGCCCTGTTCTTGTTTTGTTTTAAATTGGTATAGTTATGCTTTAACTCTTTACAGAACAATAAAATTTTAGACTTGTCCAAAATGAAAACAAATAGGGATAAAATGACAAAATTTGATCTTGACGGGGTTGAAAACATTGTGCAAAAAGGATAATCAAAATTCTTAAAATTACCTTAATCAACAGCATTCATTAAAATGTATTATTTTCTAATTCAAAATATAGAATGGTATTATGCAATACTGGTCAGTTTGGGACAGAAATTTAAAGTTGTTCATATGATATGAGTATCGTTCAACAGTAATTTTGAAATCTGACATACTCTATGTATATAAATGAAATAATGATTTCTTAAGGATTTCACTTGTTTCTTTTCATGTTCTAGCTTCATAATGAACAGTAAAGTTGCAATAACAGGCATTTTTTTAACAGAAAAAGTGCTTTCAGTGTGTTTATTTAGAAGTCAAAATTTGAATCAATACTCTTTAGATCTATCACACAGCAAAATTTTAGACTTATCCAAATTCAATGCACTTGTAGCAAACCAGCATTTTTTAGCTCACCTGAGCACGAAGTGCTCAGGATGAGCTATTGTGATCACTCACCGTTCGTCGGCGTCCGTCGTCCGTCCGTCTGTCCGTCCGTCCATCCGTTCACATTTTTTTGTTTACAGTCTAGCATCTACAAATATGAACCAATCAGCACCAAACTTGGTCAAAATGTATATGATCATAAGATCTCGGATGAGTTTGATTATGGGTTTAATCGGACCAGAACGACTGGAGTTATTTGCCCTTGAATTAGAAAAATTGCTATATTTGACTTTGTTTACACTCTAGCATCTACAAATATTAACCAATCAGCACCAGACTTGGTCAAAATGTATATGACCATAAGATCTCGGATGAGTTCAATTATGGGTTTAATCGGACCAGAACAACTGGAGTTATTTGCCCTTGAATTAGACAAATTGCTATATTTGACTTTGTTTACACTCTAGCATCTACAAATATTAACCAATCAGCACCAAACTTGGTTAAAGTGTATATGACCATAAGATCTCGGATGAGTTCGATTATGGGTGTAATCGGATCAGAACGACTGGAGTTATTTGCCCTTGAATTAGAAAAATTGCTATATTTGACTTTGTTTACACTCTAGCATCTACAAATATTAACCAATCAGCACCAAACTTGGTCAAAATGTATATGACCATAAGATCTCAGATGAGTTTGATTATGGGTTTAATCGGACCAGAACAACTGGAGTTATTTGCCCTTGAATTAGAAAAATTGCTATATTTGACTTCGTTTACACTCTAGCATCTACAAATATTAACCAATCGGCACTAAACTTGGTCTAAATATATATGACCATACGATCTTGAATGAGTTCAATTATCTGTCTAATCGGACCAGAACGACTGGAGTTATTTGCCCTTGAATTAAAAAATTGCTCCATTTGACTTTGTTTACACTCTAGCATCTACAAATTTAAACCAATCAGCACCAAACTTAGTCAATATTATATATGACCATAAGATCTCGAATGAGTTTGATTGTAGGTCTAATAGGACCAGTTATTGCTGTGTCATGGAAAAAGGGGGCTTGACGTATATTTTCATTGTGGACCAATATCTCTTTAACTACAGGACAAAATGTCATGAAACTTCATCTTTTTATTGTTTATTGCAAGCCACAGACAACAGTTATTTGTTTTTATTTCATGAAACACCATGTCATGAAAAAAGGGGGCTAAATGTTTAATTTCGTCATTGACCAATGACCATCTGTTTGTCCATCTTTCAGGACAGATATCTTCTAAAATCCTCGACAAAAACTATTAGAAATTCATACAGGTGTTCCTAATGATGTCCGCTGATATTTATTGGTTTTTTTTTTTTCCTTTTTGATATCAAATACTGTCTCATAGGAAAAAGGGGCTTCATGTATATTTCTGTTAAGGATCAATATACATGTATCTTCAACTCAAAATCCTGGACAAAAATTTGTGAAACTTCATTCGTGTGTTCCTTATGATAGTCCGCCAATATCATTAGTTTAGCTTTTTTGATTAAATGTTGTGTCATGGAAAAAGCGGGCTTCACATATATTTTCATTATGGATTAATTTCTCTTTAACTACAGGACAAAATGTTATGAAACTTCATCTTTATGTCGTTTATCACAAGCCACAGACAATAGTTAGGCCTATATGTTAGCTCACCTGAGCACGAAGTGCTGGGTGAGGTATTGTGATTCGTCATTGTCCAGCGTCCGTCTTTCCACAATTCCTTTAAACATCTTCTCCTCCTAAACCAATCATGTTGAAACTTGACAGGCATATTCCTCGGATGAAGTTCTACCAAAGTTGTTAAAAGAATTGAATTAACCCTTTAACTCCAGGGGTCACAATTTTGGGCAAAATTGTATATAGAGCAAACTTTAAAAATGTTTTTGTCTGAAACTAGAAGGCCTAGAGCTTTGATATTTGGTATGTGGCATTTCCTTGTGGACTTCTACCAATTTTGTTCAGATGATGCCCCTGGGTCAAAACAGGACATAAAGGTATACAGAATGAACTTTAAAAGTCTTGTCCTACTTAACCCTTTACCACACAATCCCAAGTTTTAACGCCTGTGAGAAATAAGGCTCTTGAAAATATTGTGGGAAAAAGAGGAAATACTTGTAACCAGCATGTTTTCCTTTTTCCACAATGTTTTCCACCCAACCAAAATCAAATTTAAATTTTTGAGTCACATTTATTTTGTTGTCAGCAAATGGTTTGAATTTGGACAAGTCTTAACCCTTTAAGTGCCTTTCACTACTATAGTTGCCTTTGTGTCTAGTGTAGATCAAGATCAGACTGCACGAAATGTGCAGTCCGATCATTGATCTATACTGTCTGCTTTGTTGAAACACTGCAGACAAAAGGCACCCACGCGGTTGTTATCATCTTGGACTCATTCTGGAATGAAAATGGCCTTTTGGTTTAAGGATTAAATTTTGTTGTTTGTTAATGATTTGAGCCAAGCCTGTTAGCTCATTACCTACAGGGCTAGCTATGCAGGGATGTCAAGTTTAAATCTCAGTTGGGCCAAGCACTCAGGTAACCAGCATTTTTTTAACTTTTTCCACAATGTTCTCTACCCATCCCAGATCTAAGTTCATTTTTTGAGACAAATTTATTTTGTTGTCTGCAAATGCTTTGAATTATAGACCAGTCTAAAATTTTTGTTTGGTAAAGAGATAAAGATAGACCAAGTAATATGCATTTCAAGACTGTGTTGTAGGCAATACTATCTTGCAGAATATAAGGCATATATATCCAAGATCCAACTGCAGTCTGATCTTTATCTACACTGTCTGATAAAACATCCTGTCTTGTGTACCCCTAGCCTTGGTTCCCACCTGATCATTTTTTCCTTTTATCTATTCAGGATGGACGGATGCAGTTTAAATTTGACATGAAGTGCCCTTTTTCCATGACACAGCAATAAATTCCAAAACCCTGACAATATGCGCTAGGTCACTTGATGTGTGAAAATTTCATCCAAGTCTGTTGAGATATGTCCAGTAATCAAAGATATATTGGTGAAAAAAGAAATATAACATGAAGACCCCTTTTTCCATGATGCAGCTATAAATTGCAGAACCTTGACAATGTGCGCTAGGTCACATGATGAGAAACATTCTGTGAAAACTTTTGAAAACATTGTGGGAAAAGGAGAAAATGCTGGTAACCAGCATTTTCTCCTTTTTTCCACAAAGTTTTCTACCCTATCAAAGAAATATTGTGTCACTTGAGCCAATATGAAAATGTTGTCTGCAAATGCTTTCAATTTGGACTGATCTAAAATTTTGCCGTGTGGTAAAGGGTTAAAGGCTTTGACAGCATTTTTCTCTCTGGCTGTTAGGATGTATCTTTGAACATTGTGTTCATTGTATTTTGAGTTCATTTTTGTTCATTCATTTAACTCTGTAGTACAGATTTTATCTTGTAAATCTTAGAAGTCATTATAATTTTTGGGCATATACTCCACCATGAATTGAAGTACCATTTGAAAGATCTGTTCAGGTAGGGCCAAGGTCAGTGTCACATTTGAAGGTCAAATTTTTGTAAGCTGGATGCATTGAAAGGTTGGTGCAAGACTATTGCAAGTGTAAATACATTGTTTGTGTGTTTACAATAGCAATTACCCATGAACATGTCCCTGGACAACCACTGTAGTTGTTGGTGTATTTAACAACATTATAATACTAACTTGTATAGAAAGTCTTGAATCGGCAAACATGCTCTACTAAGTTTGTTCAAATCAGGCAACTTTTTGCCACACACCAAAAGGCCTGGGGCTTTGTTATTATTCCTTCAAAACTCTGTTCTGGAGGTATATAGGAGTCAGCTTGTCGGTCCATCCATCTGTCCATCCATCAGTCTTTCTGTAGCATTTTCTTGTCAGAGCTAGTTCTCAACAACTACAGGACAGATTTTATTCAAATTTTAGAGAGACTCGGAGTTATTTTCCTTTGATGAAATTTCTTGTTCTCCCTATTTTTCAACAACTATTAGACAAATATCATTCAAACTTCTCACAAATATTTATATAACCAGGTTTGGTTAAGAAAGATTATCTTCTTGTCTAAACCAAGAAGACCTAGAGCTTTGACCTTGCACTTCGATATTTGGTATTTATCTTCATTGTAGACCTTTACTGCTTGGTACTCAGGTGAGCGATATAGGACCATCATGGTCCTCTTGTTTCCTTTTCCCACAATGTTTTCAAAAGGCTACTTCCTCAAGGACAGTAAAACTTTGGGTTTGTTTGGTAAAGGTTACAGTATGGGATAAAATATAGCCTCTCCAACCTGGCTACAGACCTACAGTCTTATTTAGAAGCCTTAACTCTTTACCAAATGACAAAATTTTACCCTGGTCCAAATCAGACGTCAAATTAGTAATGGCTCAGATGGTGGAATTTGTGCTTGATTGAGTGAAAGACATTGTGGGAAAAGGAGAAAATGCTGGTTACCAGCATTTTCTCCTATTCCCACAATGTTTTCAAAAGGTCTCTTTTCCATGGTTGTCAAAATCTAGGATTGTTTGGTAAAGAGTTAATTTGTAAAAACACTTGTAGAGCTATGATTTTTTTTTTTCATGGCTGCATTTTTTTTTGTGGGGGGGGGGGGAAGAAAGACATGTACTGGTACATTTTGCTAAATGCACCCAGCAGCACAAACCTCTCTGACACAATCCTGACTTCTAACAATGTTTTCTAACATTTCAAAGACAGATCAGTCAGTCACTATGAATTTGATGCCTGCATGTCCTTTCGATTTGTTTCTAAAATTTTGTTGTCTGGTAAAGAGTGAAACGCCTCTTGTAATCATCCCCAGATGATTCTCTTATATTCATCAGTGCAAGTTACTGTCCATATTTCCATCATTCATTTAAGCTCAGCACACAGGATAAACCCAACTGACATTTTCAGGTTTGGTGTTATATTTTTACACATGCTTCTTTTTATATATGAGTCAGCGCTCTTTGAAAAGGGAGTTGAATGCATTTGTAAAACGTATCGACTTATATCAGCCTGTTTAGTGATGACTTACTTCGAATAATGCATCAAGAGATGTGTTAAACCCCCTTTTGCTAGAGTATGGCTCATATACATGTGAGAGATGCAGATTTTTTATTAGAGAGAAAATAGTCAGATACCAGGAAATCTGGGTGCAATACCTAAGCTCTTTGTGGAATACGGTAGATTCCAAGGTTCCTTTATGATCTCCGTACAGCATCGATACATGCAAGGCTACCTCTGGGTTTCTGACCAGTTCACCCCTTGTTGCCTGGGAAACACAAAGTGCCTCTGGAAACATCCTCCATGACTGGGACTCTAGCTATTGAACTTTAGACTTGTAGTCCAGCATGTTAACCAAGAAGGGACCTCATCTCTATAACCGTCTGTTTGATTCTCCATGTATGTTGGAAAAGAAGACCATGGTAATACATAGGACTAGGTCTTATTTCTGGACTCTTTACCCAGACAAAAAAAATTAAGACTTGTCTGAATCCCAAGCATTTTTAGGTGACAAATCTCGTGTATATGGCTTAAACAGGGAAAATTGTCTGTAAAAGGGTAGAAAACTTTTTGGGAAATATTAAGAGAAAATGCTAGTTACCAGCTTTTTCTCCTTTTTTCCAAAATGTTTTCAAAAGCCTTTTTCCTCAGGGTCCTTAAAACTTTGGGTTGTGTGGTAAAGGGTTAAATTGATTGATTGACTGGTGTTTAATGCCATTTTCAACATTATTTCAGTTATATCCCACTGGCCAATGCACCTATCCATGGTGTCTTGGAGTTTCTTTGACCAGCACTCTGCACTATATTCTTTCCAAGCCACTGGCTGCTTTCCCACATAACCATCGTTGAAACAGTGGTCAGCAGTGAGTGAGGAATGAATCCTAGCTGTTGCAATGACTATCATCAATCCTTGGAAAGAAATTGGCCGAGCCAGGGATCAAACTACTCACCCCCTGTTCTCAAGTCCTGTACACCACTGACTGAGCTACAGGGGCTTGGCAGTAAAGGGTTATATGAAATGCTTTGAAACTCCAATTATTTCCCATGGAATTTGGCATATAGCCATAGATGCTTTTATGTACACACATATATAATGAGCTACTGATACACGTCATGTACCCAAACCCTCTTGTATATCGTACCCGTGATATATAGGGGTATTTTTTTGTGATAAGAAAGAACCCTATGCAAAACAATTTAAAAGTTTAAACTAACATGTGAAAAAAAAGCCATTGAAAACATTGTTGGAAACTGCTGGTAACAAGCATTTTCTCCTTTTCCAGCTATGCAACAAATTCACCACATATCCCATAATTTAAGCAACAATTGATTTTTCATCTGCTAATGCTTTCAAATTGGATTAGTCAATAATTTTGTTGGTAAAGAGTTAAATTTAACGTTTTAGCAAACGAGAAAAGTTAGATTTGTCCAGTTTCGAAAGCCTTGTCATTCAATAATAATATTTTATGCATACAGAGAGGACACAGAATCCTCTTTAACACTTTTTACTGTTATCATTATATTCAAATCTTTTTAGCACAAAAATTGCACTTTATTACCTTTTAATACATACATGCATGCAAAATGACTTGAGCTGTTGATGCCCCATAAACAACATTCATTCATTCCTTATTATAGGTTTCAGCAGACATAAATACCAGACCTGTACTGTCTATTCCCTAAATAAAGAGTTTCTAGTTCTAAATTTCTCAACTAAATTATTGTTTTATGACAAAATAAATCACATAACAGCACAGAAATGAATCTATTTGAAAAATTGCAATTTTTTCTGCTATTGTATACTGGTTTCATTGCTGCTCATTTATTTCCTTGTTGGTTCTGTTGTTTCCTTTAGAATACAGAATACGCGTCATTGGAAACAAAATGGCGAATTATTTATTGACATAATTGATAGGTACACTACTTAATTAATGACAAGAACTAGAACACATATTGATATCACTACTAAATGCAGACAGCTGAAATCAAAGTCCATACATCTTTTTCGATTTGTCGCAGTGTAATGTTTGAAATAGATTCATATCTTTTCGTTGAGTGGGTGCCTGAAGTAGACATATATTCGGACGATACTGGTTAAAGTCCCACGAATAGTTTTAATCCGAAGAATTTCATCCTGTTCCCATTCGACCAGCTTATTCATGAAAATCACAAAATCACTCAACTTTTAACCAAACAACAAAATTAAAGACTTGTTATAACTGAAAACCATTGCCAGACAAACTAATTAACCTTTTAGATACCAAACAGCACCATCTTAGACTTGTCCGAATTGAAAGCCTTTACAGACGACAAACTCAGTGTGACTCAAATGATGTAATTTGTTCTTGTAGGAGTAGAAAACATTAATGGAAAGGAGAAAATGCTGGAAACAAGCATTTTCTCCTTTTCCCACAATGTTTTCTACAAGCTTTTTTCCTTAGGGTCATTAAAACTCAGGGTTGTGTGGTAAAGGGTTGAAATGTGACTTAAATGATGGGACTTGAATTGGAAAGATAGAGAACATTATTGGAGGAGGGGAATTTGCTAGTTTCTAACATTGTCTCCTTTTCTATGAGTCTTTTAAAAGCTTCATTGGGATCATAAGATTGTTTTGCATGGGGTTAATTCATGAGTTCCAGGGAAAAAAGTTTCTATTTTAATCCTTCATGTTAGACTTATAGTGTCAATCATTTTCAGTCAGTAAAAAATATCTTAATCTTTAATCCTTTACCACGCAATCCCAATTTTTAACGACCCTAAAGAAAATGCTTTTTGAAATTATTAGGGGAATAGGAGAAAATGCTGGCAACCAGCATTTTATCCTTTTCCCACAATGTTTTTTACTATTTCAAAGAAAATTTACCTAATTTCTGTGACATTTACTTTGTTGTCTGCAAACACCTTAAATTTACACCAGTCTAAAATTTCTTCTTGTGGTAAAGAGTTAAAGCACCCTTTCTCATAGATCTGTACTTGCTTTTGCAGCCAGTATAGATTAAGATAGGACTGCACAAAGTGTGAAGTCTGATCTTTGGTCTACACTGTCTGAGTTCCAGAGACATTCTGGACAAAAGCAATAAACATAAATAATAGTATTTATAAAAAGACAAGAATCAAATCTGTGTGTTTGCTTAGTTCTTAAAAGTTAAATTTCTGAAATTTCATTTTTCTTTTCTTCCAGTGCTTTTAAATTCTGCTGCTTATGTTCACATGTGAGCTATACTGATAGAAAATGAGTGTAGACATTATGGTATCACCTGGAAGTACATCCAGGGTTGTTGGTACTTACAACATTACAGATAGACATATCAGTAGACTTAAAAGACCAAGGTGAGTTATTTACACATCAACTGCTATATATCTTCACAGAGATTAACTCTTTACCAAACGACAAAATCTTAGACTGGTTCAAATTGAAAACATTTGCAGATGACATATCAAAGGTAGCCCAAATGACAAAGTTTGTCCTTGATAGGCTAGAAAACATTGTGGAAAAAGGAGAAAATGCTGGTTACCAGCATTTTCTCCTTTTCCCACAATGTTTTCAAAAGGCCTATTTCTCAGGGTCGTTAAACTCAGGATTGTGTGGTAAAGGGTTAACATTTTTAGACTTGTCAAAGTGACAGCATTTGCAGATGACAAATTAAACTGCAGATAAACTGATGGGATTTGCTTCTGAAAATAGAGAAAACATTGTGGGAAAAGGAGGAAATGCTGGTTACCAACCTTTTCTCCTTTCTCCACTATGTTTTCAAAAGACTTCTTTTCCAAGGTCATTGGGAATGTGTGTTAAATGGTTAAGTAGGAGGGTTATCAAAAACCTTGAACATTATATCTCAGACTAAAACTGATGTTGTGGGTACTAATTAGAATTGTCTCAACGAGACATTTCTAATGAGTACTCATGAGTCTGAATGACTGACTTTACAAATATTTCCTCTTAACTCTTTATCACAGAATCCCAAGTTTTAACGACCCTGAAAGAGAAGGCTTTTGAAAACTAGTGTTGTCTCCTTTTACCACAATGTTTTCAAAAGACGTTTTCCTAAGGTTCTCTAAAAAGCTGGATTGTTTGCAAAAGGTTTAGTCAGAAAAAATGGTACAATATGAGACAATACAGATCTAATATAATTATTCAGATATATATACAGATCATTTGTCAAAAACCAGTACCCATGTTTACGACCTTAGGTTGTTAAAACTTAGGAGATTGTGGTCAAGGGTTAAATTGTTGATGAATGAAATTGTCATTTTCAATCAGTAGATAAGATCAAGAAAAGGCAATTTTAAGGCTTGTTTGGCCACAGTATATCATAAAATAGGAGATTGTGTAGATCAAAGATCAGAATGTACATCCTGTGCAGTCTGATCTTGATCTACACTGCATGCAACACTGTATACACTTTGTTTCAGCACTTTAACTGTTTACCACACAATCTGGAGTTTTAACAACCCTGAGGGAGAAGCCCTTTGAAAGCATTATGAAAAAAGGAGAAAATGCTGGTAATCAGCATGTTTTCTATACTTTTTAAGGCAAGTTCTGTGTTTTGAGTAACATTTAATTTGTTGTCTTCAAATGCTTTCGGACAAGGCTGAAATTTAGTCATCTGGTAAGGGGTTAAGGGTTAAAAGATGATACTGATGTAAAGGCAATGACAAGAATAAATTTTACTTTCTTCTTTTTTTCAATTGCAAGTCATTTTGTTTTCCATGTTATACTTGTGACAGCAGTAAAACATATGGAAGCACTTGATTTGTTTAATCAGGTTGGTTTGAAGTGGTATACAGAGTGTCCAGAGTATTTGTTTATAAGATTTATGAGTTTTCTGGATTTTGTTCTGTTTGTTCTTTTGAGGCTATGGGCATGGTGACATCACATTCTTTTTACCATACTCTCAGGGACTAGAGTTGCGATACATCCAAAGGCTAAATATGAACGTTCTGTCTTAATAATATAGATAATCAGGGCCTATATTCACCAGCCATTCTTAGCACTTTACCACACAATTCCGACTTTTAAAGACCCTGCGAAAGAAGACTTTTGAAAGCATTGTGGGAAATGGAGAAAATGCTGATGACCAGCATTTTCTCCTTTTCCCACAATGTTTTCTAACCTTTCAGATACAAATTAAATCATTTGAGGCACATTTAATTGTCATCAGGAAAAATTTCAATATTGAGTAGCCTGAAATTTTTGTTGTTTGGTAAAGTGTTAAAGCATTTTATTAATGATTTGGATGTTTTTAATTAGAAAATGTAGCCTGAGATATTGCTATTTCAAGGTTGTAATATATAACATAGTTGCAGACAGTGTAGAATCATGACCAGATTGCACATTCTGTACTGTCTGGTCTTGATCTACACTGTCTACAAAAACAGTTTAAGTCAGTTTCAGGACTTTTAGGGTTAATTGTATTCTTATTTCAATTATTTCAATTTTAAAAAATTTTGATAATATTGGATGAAAACCTTTTCTTTCTTTCAAATGACCCTCATTTTGTTAGCTCTTTTGGTACCAAAAGGGTAAGCCTCTGCAGTCTGATCTTGGTCAATGCCATCTACAAAAACCCTCAATTTAGCCGTCAGTCCTAAAAGGGTTAACTCTTTACCAAATGACAAAATTTTAAACTTGTCCAAATTCAGAGCATAATTAACAGAGGGGCAAATTAGATGTGGCTCAAATTGTAGCATTGCTTTTTAGCTCACCTGAGCACGAAGTGATCGTGCTGTGTCCGTCGTCCGTCATCCGTCGTCTGTCGTCAACTTTTTACCTTGTGTACGCTCTAGAGGCCACATTTTCAGTCCGATCCTCATGAAACTTGGTCAGAATGTTTGTCTTGATAAAATCTCGGACGAGCTTGAAAGTGGGTCATGTGGGGTAAAAAACTAGATCACTAGGTCAAATCATAGAAAAACCTTGTGTACGCTCTAGAGGCCACATTTTCAGTCAGATACTTGTGAAATTTGGTCAGAATGTTTGTCTTGATAAAATCTCCGACGAATTTGAAATTGGGTCATGTGGGGTCAAAACTAGGTCACTAGGTCAAATATTCAAAAAACCTTGTGTACGCTCTAGAGGCCACATTTTCGGTCAGATACTCGTGAAACTTGGTCAGAATTTTTGTCTTGATAAAATCTGGGACGAGTTTGAAATTGGGTCATGTGGGGTAAAAAACTAGGTCACTAGGTCAAATCATAGAAAAACCTTGTGTACGCTCTAGAGGCCACATTTTCAGTCAGATGCTTGTGAAATTTAGTCAGAATGTTTGTCTTGATAAAATCTGGGATAAGTTCAAAATTGGGTCATGTGGGCTCAAAAACTAGGTCACTAGGTCAAATCTTAGAAAAACCTGGTTTACGCTTTGGAGGCCACATTTTCAGTCAGATACTTGTGAAATTTGGTCAGAATGTTTGTCTTGATGAAATCTTGGACGAGTTTCAAATTGGGTCATGTGGGGCCAAAAACTAGATCACTAGGTCAGATCTTCGAAAAACCTTGTGTATGCTCTAGAGGTCACATTTTCAGTCAGATACTTGTGAAATTTGGTCAGAATGTTTGTCTTGATAAAATCTGAGACAAGTTAGAAATTAGGTCATGTGGGGTCAAAAACTAGGTCACTAGGTCAAATCTTTGAAAAACCTTGTATACGCTCTAGAGGCCACATTTTCAGTTCGATCCTCATGAAACTTGGTCAGAATGTTTGTCTTGATAAAATCTGAGACGAGTTTGAAATTTGGTCTTGTGGGGTCAGAAACTAGGTCACTAGGTCAAATCTTCGAAAAACCTTGTGTGTACTCTAGAGGCCACATTTTCAGTCAGATACTTGTGAAATTTGGTCAGAATGTTTGTCTTGATAAAATCTCAGATGAGTTCGAAATTGGGTCTTGTGGGGTCAAAAACCAGGTCACTAGGTCAGATCTTCGAAAAACCTTGTATACGCTCTAGAGGCCACATTTTCAGTCAAATAGTTATGAAACTTGGTCAGAATGTTTGGCTTGATAAAATCTCACACGAGTTCAAAATTGGGTCATGTGGGGTCAAAAACTAGGTCACTAGGTCAAATCTTCGAAAAACCTTGTGTACGCTATAGAGGCCACATTTTCAGTCAGATACTTGTGAAATTTGGTCAGAATGTTTGGCCTATTGACTCAGGTGAGCGATCCAGGGCCATCATGGCCCTCTTGTTTTTAAAATGGTAAAGTATATTATAGGAAATGGAAAAAATGCTGGTAGCCAACATTTTCTACTTTACCCAGGATGTTTTAAAAAGCCCTTTATCTCAGGGCTTTTAAAACACAGGATTGTTTCGTAAGGGGTTAAAAAGTGAAATAGCTGCATGCTAGTTCATTTGAGAAAAGTAGTCAGTGGCCTAGAAAAAAAAAATTATGTCAGTGCCAGTGTGCAAAAGTCAGGAAACACATGCATAGGTACACTGACAGCCATGATATGACTTAAGCTGTTCAAGTGGAGTTAAAATCCAATGCAAACAAACAGCATGCTAGTTTCTTATGAGTTAATTAGAAAATTTACTGCTAAAAATGGAACTGAAACACATGTACAATGACCATTGGTGCATGAATTGAATATAGAGCAGAATGTGAAGATGAAGAGGAAGGGTTAGATGAGATGTTTAGTGTTTGGTTGTCGGGCCTCAACAATGGTAGTACAAACTGTCATAAGACTTTGGAATATTTACTGCATGTAAGTACTGGATGGCTCTTACATGACTAAAAACGTTGTTGTTGGTCTCTGGTTCATTTAACCTGTGCTATGTTGAATAGTCAAACCCTTTGCGACATACATGTAGCTCTTTTAGACAGTCTAGATCAAGATTAGATTGCACAGAATGTATAGTCTGATCTTTGATCTACTAATATGTGACTGTATTTTTTAACGTAAAGTTAAAAAGACCCAGATGTTACAATATTTTATTTTTCATCAATACATAAGTCAGGGGCGTGGAATTCTCAGGCCAGACTTATCCGATGCAGGACAGTTGGCCGGCAGAAAAAATAGATTTTTCAGAGGGTGTGTCTGCATGCAAGTGAATTCTGGAACCATACAAAGTAATACAAAACGCCATATTTATATCCTTCATTATCCTCAAATGCTTTATTTCTTCCAAATTTTGCATAATCCAAGTCTACGTTGCGCAAACTATTTACTGTGAGCGAGGCCTCTGGCTAGAGGCAGTTGTTATCAAAAAACAAGTTGTCTGATTGGCCAAGTGGAAGCAACCATCAGGTGTTGTAGTAAGGATGATGCCCAGTAAAAAAGTTTGATTGCAAAGTTTTTTGCTCTTGAAATGGACAAATTTGTTGTTAGATCAGGTGGTTCTTAACCACATGAAAGATCCAAACAACCTGAAAAACGTAAATCAAAAGTGCAGAGACACAAATATAATGCAAAGCTCAAGCATGTTTGTGGCTCTGTTTGTTTTGTTTGTTTGTATCGGAGTTTAACACCGTTCTAACAACTTAGGCCATATCAAAGCAGGCAGCGCACCTACACATGTGTTTCTTGGCTGTCTTACACATGTGCTAACACAACTTTCTTTCCAAGCCACTGACTACTCATCTCACATGCATCAGAGGTGAGAGGTGAAACATTGCCAAAAAGAAAGTTTGCCTCAACCAGGTATTGAACCCGCTACCACAAGGGCATGAGTCAGGTACACTAACCAGTGAAACTACCAGGCCAGGCTTGGTCTGTCTGTGGGGAAGGGGAATGGCATTCTTGCATCTAATCAACTTTCGTTAAAACATGTTTCATGCTTGTCAAGTGTAAGTAAAAAGCCCAGTAAACAATTAACTCTTTACCATATGACAGAATTTTAGACCTGTCCAAATTGAAAGCATTTGCAGATGACAAAATAAATGTGACTGAAAAATTGATATTTATTTTTGGAAGGATAGAAAACATTGTGGGAAAAGGAGAAAATGTTAATTATCAGCATTTTCTCCTTTTTCCCACAATGTTTTCAAAAGGCTTCTTTCACAGGGTCGTTAAAAGTCGGGATTGTGTGGTAAAGAGTTAAAGCAATTCTTACAAACCTGATACTGATTTATGCTCTTTTTACCACAATGTTTTCTGTCCTTTTAAAGAAACATCTTCACATGTGAGACACATCTAATTGCTCCTCCGCAACTGCTTTAAATTTTTATGAGTCCAAAATTTTGTGGTCAAGGAAAGAGTTAATTTTATTTTACACTTTTGAGGTTGGCAACTTTTCCACAGTTTGTAACAAGTGTACTAGGCCTGGTAGTTGGACATATGGATTATTAAGTTAGTATGACATTAACTATTCAACAAAGTAATGTTTACTGGTATATATATTCAACCCATGATCTCGGAACACTTTGTTTTTTTGAAAAGAGTTTCTTGTATCACAGTTCTGAGGCAGCTTACTTAAGTGTTTCCCATATGACAAAATTTAAGCCCGCTCCAAATTGAAAACATTGGCAGACAACAAAATAATTGTGACTCAAAACTTGAAATTCGATTTGGGAAGGGTAGAAAACAATGTGGGAAAGAGAGAAAATGCTGATTACTAGCATTTTCTTCTTTTCCCAAAATGTTTTCAAAAGGCCTCTTCTTCAGGATTGTTAAAACTGGGAATTGTGTGATAACAAGTTAATAAAGTAAAATGATTCAGATTTATGACAGAATATCTCACAAGTTATTGGATTTTGTAGATTTGTAGATGCAAGATCAGTTTGTACATTCTGATCTTATAAATTTTACACTGTTTTCAGGAACTACAGTTGAGCCATGCTGTGGCAAAAAGGGTTTTAATGCATCTCTGTGGTGCTTTATAACCAGGCAAGTCACCACATAATTATGGATCCATAAAGTCCATTATGTCTAACAGCCGACCGAATCATGAGGTAGAATGATCCCTTGACATACAGAAAATTGACCAGTAGCAAAAAGTTTTGACTCAGGTCAGCCTGCATAGACTGCGCAGGCTTACCTTGGTAGATACTTTTCGCAGATACCTTAAACCCCCTTTTCACAGAGCATGGCTCAGTTATAATAGGCATATGTGAAAGTGCACAACAGTTACTGTAGATGTGATCGGCAGTTTGTAATAGTGGCAGTGCAGAACTTACTCTTTAGCAGACAGTGTTTTAGACTTATCAATATTGAATGCACCTGCATTGAATATAACAGAAGTACAACTAATGGTAGTTGTCTTAAAAGGGTAGAAGACCTTGTGGGAAAAGGAGAAAATACTGTTTACCAGCAATTTCGCCTTTTTCTGACAAGAAGCCTTCTTCCTTAAGGTCATTATCACAGGTACATGTAACTGTTTGGTAAAGGTTTAATAAGAAATGTCAGAAATGTTGACATTTTTGTTTGTAGCAGAGAAACTTTGTTAAAGTTACATATATTACACAATGGACTCTTAGTGAGGTTTTAATTAAATATGGTCTCGTATGGAGGATGATCAAGGTGTTTGTTAGCAGTAAAAGGTAGGTGTATATTTTATGCTTTAACCTTTTGCCACACAATCTCGAGATCTAACGACCCTGATAGAGAAAGCTTCTGAAGATGTGGGAAAATGAGAAAGTCCTGGTAACAAGCATTTTCTCCTTCTCCCACAATTTTTTTACCCTATCAAAGACAGAAATAATTGTTTGAATTACATTTCATTTTTTGTCTTCAATTGTTTTCGGTTTGGTTGAGGTCAAAATTTTGTCGTTCCGCACAGAGTCAATTAAAGTCATGTTAACTCTTTACGAAAGGATTTTAGATTACTGTAGCCGAATTTTAAAGAATTTACAAGTTAGAAATTATTGTTGTTCAAATGATAGGATATGCCTTTGAAAGGCATAAAACTTTGTGGGAAAAGGAGAAAATGCACCTTCTTTTCCTATAGTGTTTTTTTGACCATTTACCACACAATTTTGAATTTTAATGACAATGTGGGAAAGAGAATTTTAAATCATTGTGGGAATGGGAGAAAATGCTTGCAACATTTTTAGCTCACCTGAGCACAAAGTGCTCATGGTGAGCTATTGTGATCGTGCTGAGTCCGTCGTCCGTCGTCCGTCGTGCAGTGTGTGTCGTCGGTCGTCAACTTTTTACCTTGTGTACGCTCTAGAGGCCACATTTTCAGTCCAATCCTCATGAAACTTGGTCAGAATGTTTGTCTTGATAAAATCTCGGACGATTTTGAAATTGGGTCATTTGGGGTCAAAAACTAGGTCACTAGGTCAAATCTTAGAAAAACCTTGTGTACGCTCTAGAGGCCACATTTTTGGTCAGATACTTGTGAAATTTGGTCAGAATGTTTGTCTTGATAAAATCTCGGACGATTTTGAAATTGGATCATGTGGGGTCAAAAACTAGGTCACTAGGTCAAATCTTAGTAAAACATTGTGTACGCTCTAGAGGCCACATTTTCAGTCAGATACTTGTGAAACTTGGACAGAATGTCTGTCTTGATAAAATCTCAGATAAGTTTGAAATTGGGTCATGTGGGGTCAAAAACTAGGTCACTAGGTCAAATCTTAGAAAAACCTTGTGTACACTCTAGAGGCCACATTTTCAGTCCGATCCTCATGAAACTTGGTCAGAATGTTTGTCTTGATAAAATCTCAGACGAGTTCGAAATTGGGTCATGTGGGGTCAAAAACTAGGTCACTAGGTCAAATCTTAGTAAAACCTTGTGTACGCTCTATAGGCCACATTTTCAGTCAGATACTTGTGAAACTTGGTCAGAATGTCTGTCTTGATAAAATCTCAGACGAGTTCCAAATTGGGTCATGCGGGGTCAAGAACTAGGTCACCAGGTCAAATCTTAGAAAAACCTTGTGTATGCTCTAGAGGCCACATTTTCAGTCCAATCCTCATGAAACTTGGTCAGAATGTTTGTCATCTCAGACAAGTTTGAAATTGGGTTGTATGGGGTCAAAAACTAGGTCACTAGGTCAAATTTTACAAAAACCTTTTGTACACTATAGAGGCCACATTTTCAGTCCAATACTCTTGAAAACTGGTCAGAATGTTTGTCTTGATTATATCTTGAAATAGTACGAAAATGTACCATGTTGGGTCAAAAACTAGGTCACCAGGTCAAATCTAAGAAAAACGTTGTGTATGCTCTAGAGGCCATATTTTCTGTCCAGTACTCTTGAAAGTTGGTCAGAATGTTTGCCTTGATAATATCTCTGACTAGTTTGAAAATGGGTCATGTCGGGTGAAAAACTAGGTCACTAGGTCAAATCTAAGAAAAACCTTGTGTAAGCTCCAGAAGCCACATTTTCTGTCTGATACTCTTGAAAGTTGGTCAGAATGTTTATCTCGATGATATCTCAGTCGAATTTGAAAACGGGTCATGTCGGGTCAAAAACTAGGTCACCTGGTCAAATCTTAGAAAAATCATGTGTACACTGTTGTGGCCACATTTTTTGTTCAATACTCTTTTAAAGTTGCTCAGAATGTTTGCCTTGGTAATATCTTGGATGAGTTTGAAAATGGGTCATGTTGGGTCAAAATCTAGGTCACTAGGTCAGATCTTAGAAAAACATTGTGTACACTGTAGAGGCCACATTTTCAGTCCAATACTCTTGAAATTTGGTAAGAATGTTTGTCCTGATGATATCTTGGACCAGTTTGAAAATGTGTCATGTTGGCTGAAAAACTAGGTCACTAGGTCAAATCTTAGAAAAACCTAGTGTACGAATGACTCTCAGAAAGAAGCCTTTTGAAAACACTGTTTGAAAATGAGAAAATGCTAGTATCCAGCATTTTTTCCCTTTTTCACAATGTTTTCTACCCCTTTGAGAGACCAATCCCACAGCTTGATCCACATATTATTTGTTTTATGCAGAAGGTTCAGACTGATGAGTTTGAAATTTTATTGTTTGGTAATACATATATCTCACAAGAGGTTGGAAATTGGTTGTGCTTGGTCAAAAGGCTCAGGTGAGCGACTCCAGGGCCATCATGGCCCTCTTGTCTCCTTTTCCCACAATGTTTTCTACACTCTCAAAGGAAAATATCGTCATTTAAGTTCTGGCTATTTGTTGGTCAAGTCTATAATATTGTTATGAGATAAAGGGTTAAAGCCTTCTCCCATTCCCATAGGGTTATGAAAATTTGAGTTCAAGATTGTTATTCACAGGACAAACAGGATAAATTGAGAGAGAAATCTTGCAGATGAATAGAGTGACAATTGTCAGGATGTCAGTGGTTCAGGAAAAAAAAGCCATTTAATGAGTTATTCTTGACACATCTTTGTTCCAATTTCTTTTAAGTTGCAGGGATTGCTTATTACAATGAGCACTAAAGCATTGTCAGAGTTGGCTTGTTTTAACCCTTTACCACACAATCTGTGTTTTAATGACCCTTAGAGAAGAAGCCTTTTAAAAACATTGTTTTAAAAGGAGAAAATGCTGGTAACCAGCATTTTCTCCTTTTCCTGCAATGTTTTCTACCCTCCCCACAACAAATTTCAATTTTTCAGTCACATTTATTTTGTGGTCTGCAAATGCTTTCAATTTGGACCAATTTTTACATTCCCTATTTGTTTTATTCAACATGGATACTGATTATGGAGTCTTGTACTGGGACCCTGATGGCTCTGAATTCAAGCCAAGTTGAAAGCGGGAAAACGTTTAACCCTTTACTGTGCAATGACACCTTTTAACGACCCTGAGAAGGAAGCCTTTTGAAAACATTGTGGAAAAAGGAGAAAATGCTGGTAACCAGCATTTTCTCCTTTTTCCACAATGTTTTCTACCCTATCAAAGAAAAATTGCACCATTTGAGCCACATTGGAATTGTCATCTGCAAATGCTTTCAATTTGGACAAGTCTAAAATTTTGTCGTCCGGTAAATGGTTAACTCCTTACCACACTAACGACATTATTTTAGACTGGTTCAAATTGAAAGCATTTACAGAGGACAATTTAAATGTAGTTCAAATGATGGAATTTGTCTTTAAAAGGGTAGAAAACACTGTGGGAAATGGTGAAAAAGCTGGTTACCAGCATTTTCTTCTTTTAATGTTTTCCAAATGCTTTTTTCTCAGGATTGTTAAAACTATGGTTTGTGTGGTAAAGGCTTAAATATTTTGCCATTTCTTTTTTTAACCATAGTTTCATTGTACATTTTCAGAAATTTTCAAAATTTTATATGATTTTGTCAGAAAAATAAAATTCAATTTTTTTTTCTGAGTTTGTTTAACTCTTTACCACACAATCCTGATTTTTAACGACCCTGAGAAAAAAGCCTTTTGAAAACATTGTTGGAAAAGGAGAAAATGCTGGTGACCAGCATTTTCTCCTTTTCCCACAATGTTTTCTACCCTTCCCAAAACAAATTTCAGTTTTTGATTCACATTTATATAGTCGTCTGCAAATGCTTTCAATTTGGACAAGTCAAAAATTTTGTCGTGTGGTAAAGAGTTAAAGGAGGGAGGAAGCATGCACCAAGTCTATTTTACATTTTTGTACATGGAACCTTAAAGTGAGATATGAGGGATAGCTGTTTGAACTCATAGACAATAATTTTCATTCCAGATTAGAGCCAATGGCACATTCATGTATAAGAATTTTGCAAATATAGACATGAATAGGTTCCTCCATTTGCTTAATTTATTTGTTTTTAAAAGTTGTCGGGTGTAAAATGATATATCAGTCCATACATAGAGAAAAGAGCAAGGGAGGAAACTCTGTTAGGACTGTATTACAACAAAACCGTTCAATGAGTATTTCCTGAGTTTCAGTCTAGGACTGTTAAAATGAAATAAGATATTTGTGTGTTCTGGGAAACAAAGAACTGCTCTTCTAGTTCAAAGTTAAATCCCATCATTTTGGCAGTGTTTAATTTGTCGTCTACAAATTCTAAATTGTTTATGGGTATATAGCAAAGAATGTTAGTCCCTTTTGTAAGCGCAAAGTAGCCAGTGGCTTGGAAAGAATGTTCTGCAAATCCGGATTAACATGGATAGGTGCACTGGTTGCCATAATATAATGTTGTTTCTCCAATACCAGATTGAAGTAAGGGGCAATTTATCAAAACAGATGAGCAACATTTTGTGGTCTTTATCATACAACAAAATCTTAGACTGTCCCAAATTGAAAGAATTTGCAGGTTACATGCTTATTATGGCTCAAATGATGAAATTGTCTATGAAAGGGCAGAAAACATTGTAGCGAATGGAGATTTCTCCTTTTCCCACAATTTTTTTCAAAAACCTTTTATCTCAGGGTAGTTAAAACTCGGTATTGCTTTGTAAAGGGCTAAGTTATTTTTATTCTTGTTGAGGTCAAGGTCAAATTAAGAATTAGGCTACAGGTCACAAATTAACCCTTTACCACATGTTCTCCAGTTCTAATGGCCTTGAGGTAGAAGGTTTTTGAATACATTTTCAGAAAAGGTACAAATGCTGGTTACTGGTAACCAGCATTTTCTCCTTTTTCCACAATGTTTTCTATCCTTTCCAAAAAAAAAAAAATCCCATCATTCCAGCCACATTTAATATTTTATCTGCAAAAGTCCAAAATTTTGTTGTTCAGTAAAGAGCTAAAGTAAATAACTGACCATACTTCTTATCAGTGTAAATAGTGATCTTTGAATTGCTGAAAAACATGTATATGTTTGTTTATGTATGTTTATCTGTATGTAAAATATTAAAAGTCCTGTAAGGTAATAGCCATGTTCTCTAGGGTTGGTTGTTAGATTAAATCCTGTCTCCTGACATTTTATCAGAGGTCGAAATTTTAAACCTATTCTCAGTTTAAAGATTTTGCAGATGACAAATTAAATGCAGCTCTAATTATGGAATTTGTCTTTGAAATGGTGGAAAATGTTATGGGAAAAGTTGAAAATGCTAGTTACCATGTTTCCCATGATTAAATACTTGAGAAATCGATACATCATGTTTGAAAGAAAGAATCATGTGATTCAATTCTTTTCAGTAGAATTATGATAAGAAGAAAATGATCTTGATCTTCTCTGGTCACAAAAAGTACTGATATATTGTTATAGGCACTGTATTATACATAAAATTGGATGATATTCCTGTATATACTGAGGCCCTATTCACCAACTATTCGTAAGAACTTTGCTGGTCTTTAGATCTGACATTTTCTAAATTTGAAAGTTACACAACTTCTGGTTGGCTAAACCAAATGGTTTACCCAATCAGAAGTTGTGTTACTTTCAAATTTAGAAATTCTGGAGAATAAGACTGCATATGTTTTTAAGAATGGTAGGTGAGTACGTACCCCGGTGTAACTTCTAGTATTGTTTGTGAGACTGTCTCAACTTTGCAGATCAAAATGAAACTGCAGGTTTAATGCTGTCTGACCTTGAGAGTGGTTGTGACAGGCATACTTAGGCTCACCCAATAAACATATTGGAACCAAGATTCAGTGGAGAGCTTATTGTATCTTCAGAGAGGACTTTGCCAAAATGGGATTTGAAAAGCCACTATTTAAAGCTTGATGCATGTTGATAATCTGGGGTAGATACAGGAATAACTACTCTGAATTCAATCATGCCTGCATAGATGGTATCATGTGGTGCACGACATTCTGTCAAAAGTGTGTTTCGTCGAAATCCATATATGTTTTAAAATACCCCGATTGCTAAATTCCTAGATTTATTTCATGAAAAGCTCTGACCAGGAGGAAGATATAAGCCACAATTCGTCTGGGTTAGGGTAAGGGTCAGGGCTAGGAATTGTTTTCGACGAACGTGGTTTTTGACGAAATGTCGCACACCCGTATCATGGAGAAAAATGCCATTATCTCTATCCAAGCGTGGACTTGATTTAGATGAACTGAGCACTCTTTTTACTCAACGCATGCAGATTCGTAATCAAGTGAAACTGAGTTGTCATGCAAGAGCACTCTAGAGTACTCTGTTGTATCAGGTTGTGCGATCAAAGCAGTCACATGACCTCATACAAAAAAAATGGCGGAAGGGCGAACAGTGTCAAGATGCAAAGATTGCAAAGATCATAGAAAGAGAATGCAATACATGTAGCTGGGAATTGCTGGAAATATTCATCCGACTCCTCATCGGTAAGAGTTGCTATCACTCAATAACAGAGCTGTGACAACAAAATTGCAATCATTGTCAACCTTCTTCAATTTTCCCTCTGCCTCATCTTGAGAGTACACCACTTGCTGGATTTCAACTGATTTAGTGTGCTGCCCTGGAACAGTCAGAGTACTTTATAAAATGTAATCAAGTCCACCCCAAATGTACCTCCTTTATTGAAGAGCTCAGTGACAATTTTCAGTGCAGTGTAAAGGTTTTAACTTTTTATCAAACAACAAAAATTTTAGACAGGTCCAAATTCAAAGCATGTCCAGAAGACAGAATAAACCCAATGCAAACATTATTTTTTGTTTTGGGAAGGGTAGAAAAAATTGTGGGAAAAGGTGAAAATGCTGGTTACCAGCATTTTCTCCTTTTCCCACAATGTTTTCTAAGGACTTTTTCCTGAGGGTCGTTAAAAGTCGGGATTATGTGGTAAAGAGTTAAATCTCAAAAACTTAGTGAAAGGATGAAGTGTTTTGAGATAGTATTGATTAGCTCTTCATTTCATAATCTTTTCCTTTTCTACATGTACAGACCTACAGATAAGATGGGTCTATGGGATTAAATCTTTACCAAAAGAAAAAATGTTAAAGTCGTCCAAATTCATAGTACATGTAGGTGCAGGTGATAAATGGGGTTCACATGATTAGAATTGTCTCTGAAAGCATAGAAAACATTGTGAGAAAAGGAGTAAAATGCTGATTACCAGCATTTTCTCCAATTTTTCCCAAGATGCTTTTGAAAACCTTCCTCAGGATCTTTAAAAACAGGATCTTTGGTAATGGGTTTAAATCCTTGTAATGTTTATATCTGAGACCCATGTTGATGGTATTCATTAAAATTGCCTTATTAACCCTTTCCCAAATGACAAATTTTGGACTGGTCCAAATTGAAAGCGTTTGCAGACGACAATTTTAAATTTGATGAAAATGGCAGGAAGTTCTCAAAAAGGGTAGAAAACACTGTGGGAAAAGGAGAAATTGCTCGTTACGAGCAATTTCTCCTTTTCCCACAGTGTTTTCAAAAGACTTGTACTGAAGACATGTGAAAACCAGGGCTTGTTTGGGAAAGGGTTAAGGCATCTACCTTTGGAAACCAGGCTTTGTATTCACCAACCATTCTTAAGAACATTCTTAGTCTTATTTGTCAGAATTTTCTAAATTTGAAAATAACCCAACTTCTGATTAGCTAAACCAAATGTAGTTTAGCTAATCAGTTGTGTTACTGTCAAATGTAGAAAATTTTGGAGAATTAGAACAAGAATGTTCTTTAGAATGGTTGGTGAATTTGGACCTACAGTGATACCGAAGAATATATTGTAGTAATATATTCAGTTGCAAATATGAACAAGAACTGCTCTTTTGGTGTTTTTACAACTTAAATATGGAGAAATACATAAAGAGAATAACTGGAAGACATTTTTTTGGTCTTGATGCAGACAGCTTAACTCTTTACTACACAATCCCGACTTTTAACACCCTTGAGAAAGAAGCCTTTTGAAAACATTGTGGGAAAAGGAGAAAATGCTGGTGACCAGCATTTTCTCCTTTGCCCACAATGTTTTGTACCCTATCAAACAAAATTCACATTATTTGAACCACATTGAAATTGTCGTCTGCAAATACTTTCAATTTGGACTGGTGTAAATTTTTGTTGTGTGGTAAAGGGTTAATTAACTTTAACCTTTAAAGCACTTTTCACAACAATAGTTGCTTTTGCACAAAATGTGCAGTCTGATCTTTAATCTACACTGTCTGCATAGCTAAAACACTATAGACAAAAGCAACCATCAAACTGCACTTAATCAAGTCTTGTTCCTAGTCCGCAATATGTGTTGGGTTTATTCTCCACTCTAAGGGTTAATTCATTTGGTTGTCCATACTTCACATAGAGTCTTTTAAAGTTGTCTGCTGCAAATTTCAAATTTAACCCTTTCCCACACAATCCCAGAGAAAGAAGCCTTTTGATAACATTGTGGGAAAAGGAGAAAATGCTAGTTACCAGCATTTTTGCCTTTTCCCACAATGTTTACTGCCCTTCCCAAAACAAATTTCAATTTTTGAGTTACATTTAATTTGTCATCTGCAAATGCTTTCAATTTGGACTGGCCCAAATTTTGTTGTTTAGTAGAGAGTTAAAAGTGTATGATAAAAGGTTAGTTCACCTGTCACCCCCCTCACCCCACCGACCCCCCCACCCCTGTATGTGGACACTTTTTGGCAACTTCTGCAGTAGCAAAATTCTTATTAACCCTTCAAGCACCTCTCACACGTATAGTTGCCTTTGCAATCAGTGTAGATCAAGATCAGACTGCACAAATTGATGTCTGATCTTTGATGTACACTATCTGCTCTGCTGAGACATTTTGGACAACGAAGAACAACCTTAAAATTGGATCTAATTAGGTATTTGGGTCTTATTTCTAGATTAAAAACTATCACAAAAGGAGAAAATACTCAAGATGAGTGCTTTTTCCATGTGTATAAAAGTTTTCTTGATTGTTTCTGAAAATTCTGTCCTTAATCCCTAGACCACCAAATGAACAGATTTGAAATTTTCATTCACAAAAAACAAACAAAAAAAAAAATGTCACATAAAGGCTACAAATGGACAGGCTGTCTTAGCATAAGAAACACTGTAAATCCAAGGTCAGACTGCATGTTTTTTACAATCTGATCTTTATCTACATTGGCCATCAAAGCATCTATAGTTGTGAATGAGGCTTTAAGGGTTAATATAAATTCTGATCATGTGCTCTTTCGATAGCTTTCAAATCCTAAGATTCTTTAACTCTCTACCTGTCGACATCATTTTAGACTTGTCCGCTTGAACCTTTTACAACACAATCAGAGTTTTAACGACCCTGAGAAAGAAGCCTTTTGAAAATATTATGGGAAAAGGAGAAAATGCTGGTAACCAGCATTTTCTCCTTTTCCCCACAATGTTTTATATCCTATCACACACAAATTTTACCATCCGATCATATTTAAGTTTTTGTCTGCAGAATGATGCTTTCAATTTGGACCAGTCTGAAATTTTGTCGTTTTGTAAAGAGTTAAAAGTATTTGCAAACCACAAATTGAGTGTGACTCAAATGATGAAATTAGGCTTTCAAAGGGTAGAAAAAATTGTGGGAAAAGGAGAAAATGCTGGTTACCAGC
This sequence comes from Tridacna gigas, assembly GCA_945859785.2. Lineage (NCBI taxonomy): Eukaryota > Metazoa > Mollusca > Bivalvia > Cardiida > Cardiidae > Tridacna > Tridacna gigas. The sequence continues at coordinate 27,248,494 of OX244044.2, forward strand.
ATTTTCTCCTTTTCCCACCATATTTTCAAAGGCTACTTTAATTAGGGTGGTAATTTTAAGATGTTTGGTAAAGGACTCCATAATTTATCTAAATAAGAGGAAAAGTCCTGATAAGTGCAAATTCAAGCTCAATTTGGCCAGAACATTTCTCAAAGCTGTGAACAGTGTAGATTCAGGATCAGACTGAATATTCTGTGTATTCTGATCTTTATCTAAATTGTCTTCAAAATCAGCTAAAAACTAAATTACCCTTTGCTTTCTATGAGCTAAAGTTGATTAACTCTTTACCAAACGACAAAAATGTAGACTGGTCCAAATTGAAAGCAGTTGCAGACGACAATTGAAATGTGAATCAAATGATGTAAAGTTTCTTTGACAAGGAAGAAAACATTGTAGGAAAATGAGAAAATGCTGGTTACCAGCATTTTCTCCTTTTCCCACAATGTTTTCAAAAGGCCTCTTCCTCAGGGTCATTAAAACTCAGGATTGTGTGGTAAAGGGTTAAAAAAATACACACAGGGCATAGGGTCAAAACAGTTTAGACAGCGAGAGGGGAATTTAAATCATAGATCCCGTGGATTTCGCTATACTTCCAAAGCAGTAGGACATATTTTTTCAAAGATGATTTTTGCTAAGAGGTATTTTTACTTTTATTATGGATGTTGACTTCAGAAAGGTTATACAAGTGAAAACATATATTTTTTTTTTTAAAAAATGATTGTTTCGTATCATATTACATCCTGCCATTAAGTTTTGTCTTGAGCAGGCTACCACAAAATTGTAGCTGAAAGAGACATGGTTAATAATGAGAAATTGCTCCTTTTACCACAACCTTTTCATAATTATGTATGAATTACACTAATTGTTTATGTTGATTACTGGTATCTCTATTTTGAAAGAGTGTTTTCAAATTTGATTGAAGCAAATTTGCTAAAGTATGTTATTTGTTTATTTATGTTTATATAAGGTTGAAATAGAATGTTTTTATTTTTCTGTCTGGCTCAGGTATAGGTTTGGAAACCCTGATTCTGTAGGTTCATCCCTCACATGCAGATTTTTATCCCCCGCCTTAGGAGGAGGGATATAGTTTTTGCATAATCTGTCCGTCTGTTTGTTCGTCCATCCATCCGTCATTCTGGACAGATACCTTCTAAAATCCTTGATGAAAATTGATGCAACTTCATACATGTACATGTGTTCCTTATGATAGTCTGTAGATGATTTTTTTTTAATTTAATGCTGTGTCATGGAAAAAGGGTGCTTTTTTTTGGCAGGGGATATCATTTCAACGAAATAGCTTTTCTTTTAGTGAGAGTTCCCTTTGAAAAGGCACTTCAGAATAGTTGAAAAGGGCATAAAGCACCATTTAATCAATCAATCAATCAATCAATCAATCAATCAATCAATCAATCCTTTTATCTTAGTGGTGACAGGTAGACTTAAGCTATCACCAGCAATAACCCTTCCAGAGCTGAATTCAAGAAATGGACCAGTTCAAATCATAAGGAAAGACATCTGAAATGTTATAGTTTCAAGGTTGTTTTGGCCAGACTATGTAACAAAGTAGTGGACAGTGTAGATCCAAGATCAGACTGCATGCTCTAGGCAGTTTGATTTGGGTCTACACTGTCCACAAAAACAACAGCACTTTATGGGGTTAACTCTCTACCACATGGCAAGAATTAGACTTGCCAAAATTGAAAGAATTTGCAGACTACAGATTAATTGAGGCACAGCTGAGGGTATTTGTCTTTTTAAGGGAAGAAAAAATTGTGGGAAAAGGAGAGAATGATGGTTATCAATATTTTCTCCTTTTCCCACAATGTTTTCAAAAGGTTTCCTTCTCAGGGTCGTTAAAACTCAGGATTGTGTGGTAAAAGGTTAATTTGCTTGGGTACTCCAAGAAAGGTGAAGGTTTGTTTGATAGTCCTACAGCCAAGTTTGTGTCTCATGGCTGTCTATTATACTGAATGTCGGGTGTTCCTTCTTAACCCTTCAAGCATCTTTCACAACTATAGTTGCCTTTGTGGCCAGTGTGGATCAAAACATGCAGTCTGATCTTTGATCTACACTGTCTGCTTTGCTGAAGCAGCACAGGCAAAAAGCAAACATGAAAATTTATAGTTATCTTATTCTAGACTGCAAATGCCTTTTGGGTTTATTTGGCGCTTTAACTCTTTACCAAATAACAAAATTTTAGACTCATCCAAATTGAGAGCATTTGCAGATGACAACATTAATGTGACTAAAAGGTTGAAATTTGTTTTGGAAAGGGTAGAAAACATTGTTGGAAAAGGAAAAAATGCTGTGCACCAGCATTTTCTCTTTTTCCCACAATGTTTGTAAAAGACTTCATGCTTGGGGTCCTTAAAACTCGGGACTGCATGGTAAAGGGTTAAATTTCGATGTCTTGACACTGTTAGCATACATTTTTGCAAACATTCAGTACTCTACATTTCTCAAGAAATTTGTTAGCCTGTTAGAGAGAACTGGGGCTACATTCATCAACCATTCTAAATCATATTCATACATGTTCATTCTTAATTTAAAAAGTAAGTTAATTTCTGATTGACTTAATCAAATAATTTGGCCAATTAGCAATTTTTTGTCGTACTTTGAAATTTATTGAATTCTTTACAGTAAGAATGTATTTTACAGTGTTTGATGAATTTTGCCATGCCCACAGATCTCAATTTTTTTGCTGGAAATTCAGAGTTGAAATTCTGAGCAGACCTTTCAAGCATAGTTAACAATCTTCCTCCTTAAACTGCATCAGATTTAACTCTTTACCAAACAACAAAATTTTCGACTGGTCCAAATTGAAAGCATCTGCAGATGACAAATCAAATGTAGCTCAGATAATGATGTTTGTCTTTGAAAAGGTAGAAAACACTTGGGGAAACGGAGAAAATGCTGGTTACCAGCATTTTCTCCTTTTCCCAAAATGTTTTCAAAAGGCCTCTCTGTCAGGGTCATTAAAACTTGGGATTGTGTGGTAAAGAGTTAAGTCTTGCCCAGAAGTATAGACCTGTTTTGAACAACTCCTGACTAATTGGTCAGTTTAGGAATAATCATCATGAGGAATTAACTGCCAAGAAATTCTAGGCAAAAAAACTTGGCTAGAACAAAGTTTTGAAGTGTTTTTACCTTTGGAACTCACCCAGGTTAACCCTTAGGCTGATAAGCGAGACTAAAGGACTTTTGCAGACAGGGTAGATCAAGATCAGACTGCACACAATGTGCAGTCTAATCTTTGACCTTCACTGTCCGATAAGGAGATATCTTTCCAAAAAAAAAAACCTTTTATAATAGCAATACAATCTTGTATTTAGGTTTTTACTATTGGCTTGAAAGTTTTGTTACACTTATTTAGGAGGATAAACAATTAAACTTGGCACAAATTTTCAGTCCAGAAAAAAAAATCTAAAAGCTTAGTATCAAAGTTTCTTTTGTTTGGAGTGTTTAAGCAAACTGGACAGTGTAGATGAAAGATCAGACTTCAAAGTTTATGCATTCTTATCCTGATCTACACTGGCCACTAAGGCAACCTAAGAAGTGGTAAGCATTATAACTCTTTACCAAAGTACAAAATTTTAGACTGGACTAATTTGAAAGCATTTGCAGAGGACAAAATAAATATGACTCAATAATTGGAATTTGTTTTGGGAAGGGTAGAAAACATTGTGGGAAAAGGAGAAAATGCTGTTTACTGGCATGTACTCCTTTTCCCACAATGTTTTCAAATGGTCTCTTCACCAGGGTCATTAAAACTTGTGATAGTATGGTAAAGGTTTAACCCTTTACCACACAATCCCGACTTTTGAAGACCCTGATAAAGAAGGCTTTGAAAACATTGTGGGAAAAGGAGAAAATGCTGGTAACTAGCATTTTCTCCTTTTCCCGCAATGTTTTCTATCCTTCCAAAAGCACTTTTCAGTTTTTGACTCATATCTATTTTATTATCTTCAAATGCTTCCAATTTGGAAATGTCTAAAATATTGCCGTGCGGTAAAGGGTTAAAGTGGTTGTAAGACTCTACAGAAAAATGAATTTAAATATTTGCAGAAAATGAAAGTATAAAGAAGTTTTTCTGTAGATCTTATCATTTCTGTTTACTTAAGAACATTCCGAGTTGTCCTTTTTCATAATCAGAAGTCTCAAAATAGAGAGCCTTCAGTTCATTCTAGTGTTTAACTCTTTGCCAAACGACAAAATTTTAGACAAGACCAAATTAAAAGCATTTGCAGACCACAAATTAAATGGAACTCAGAAATTGAAATTTGTTTTGAGAAGGGTGGAAAACATTGCGGGAAAAGGAGAAAATGCTGTTTACCAGCATTTTCTCCTTTTCCCACAATGTTTGCAAAGGATTTCTTTTAACCCTTTCCCAAACGACCATAATTTAGACTGGTCCAAATTGAAAGCAGTTGCAGACGACCAATTAAAGGGGGCTCAAATGACAAAATTTGTCCTGATACAGTAGAAAACTTTGTGGAAAAAGGAGAAAATGCTGGTAAACAGCATTTTCTCCTTTTCCCACAATGTTTTAAAAAGGCTTCTTCCTCAGGGTCGTTAAAAGTCAGGATTGTGTGGTAAAGGGTTTAATTCTTAACCCTTTACCACATAATTCCGGGCCTTAATGACCCATAAATTTTATGTCAGCTGGACTAATTTTAGACTTACCATAATGCCTCAGCCATTTATATGTCAACATGAAATAAGACATAAACAGCCCAAGAAATCAGCATGAAAACCAACCTTGACTTACGAATGACTTTGGGGAACGATCCTGGACAATCCATGTCAAAAGTATTTGAGCCATGCTCTGCAAAAAGGGTACTTAATGCATCTGTGAAAAGTATTGACCCAGGTCAGCCTGCGCAGTCCACACAGGCTGACCTGGGCCAAACCTTTTGACTATTGGTCAATTTTCTGTATGTCAAAAGACCAGTCTGCATCATGAATCAGTCGGTTGTTAGACAAAATGGACTTTATGGATCCATAATAATGTGATGACTTGCTTCATATCATGCATCACAGACATGCATTAAGCCCCCTTTTGCCAGAGCATGGCACATTTCTTTGACGGTTGTTAAGATGATAACAATTACCAGTTTGCATTACTGGAGCTTAAACTCTAGCTGTGGTATAATTTGGACCTTGTATAGCTTTAACTCTTTACCAAACAAGAAAATTTTAGACTGGTCCAAATTGAAAGCATTTGCAGACGACAAAATAAACGTGACTGAAAAATGGAAATTTGTTTTAAGAAGGGTAGAAAACATTGTGGGAAAAGGAGAAAATGCTGGTCACCAGCATTTTCTCCTTTTCCCACGGTGTTTTCAAAAGCCTCCTTCCTCAGGGTTGTTAAAAGTTGGGATTGTGTGGTAAATAGTTAAAATAGGTGTATAATACAGGGCTGATTGGTACATGTAATTTATGAACCTCATTATGTATGGGATTGACTTTTGGCAGACATTTTGCATTTTTTTTTTCACTAAAATCTCTCCAGTATCTTTATACTTTTGCCAGCAATGTTTAACCCTTTCCCAAACGACAAATTTCGGACTGGTCCAAATTGAAAGAGTTTGCAGACGACAATTTTAAATTTGATGAAAATGGCAGAAAGTTACCAAAAAGGGTAGAAAACACTGTGGGAAAAGGAGAAATTGCTCGTTACGAGCAATTTCTCCTTTTCCCACAGTGTTTTCAAAAGACTTGTACTGCAGACATGTGAAAACCAGGGCTTGTTTGGGAAAGGGTTAAGGGCCTCAATGACACTTCTAGAGAAATCCTTTTCCCGACAGTTCAGAAAGTCCTCCACTACATTTATGACATCATCATCTGACCTAAAGTGAGTACCAGAAATGGCTTTTCAATTTTGGAAATAGATGAGAGTCTGATGGAGAGGGATCAGGTGAATAAAGTGGATGCTCAATCAATTCAAAGCCACAATTATCATCAATGGCAGCCATGGAAATGACAGACTTGTGAACAGGGGCATTGTTCTGGTGGAGCACTGCGCCTTTACTGAGTTTCCATAGCGTTTGAGTTTAATATTTTCTCTGAACTACCGTAACCAGCATTTTCTCCATTTCCCACAATGTTTTCCACCTTATCAAAAAAAAAATGGCACCCTTTGAGCCACATTGAAATTGTTGTCTGCAAATGCTTTCAACATGGACATGGCTATCATTTTGTCGTCTGGTAAAGGGTTAACTGTTTACCACACAATGATGAGTTTTAACAACCCTGAGAGAGAAGGCTTTTAAAAACATTGTGGGATAAGGAGAAAATGCTGGTCACCAGCATTTTCCCCTTTTCTCACAATGTTTTCTAACCTTTCAAAAACAAATTCTATCGTTTGAGTTACACTTAATTTGTTTGCTGCACATGATTTGAATTTGGACATATCTAAAACTTTGTTGTGTGATAAAAAGTTGAAGACTTTGAGATCTGCACTATGCATCAGCACTATGCAATCATTTCCAGAGGTCCATTTATTCCCATCATCTGCTGATGGTACCTCCTGACTTTTACCAGATGACAGAATATTAGGCTTGGTCAAAATGAAAATATTTGCAGATAAATTAACTCTATACCACACAATCCCAAATTTATCGACCCAGTGAAAGAGGCCTTTTGAAAATATTGTGGGAAAGGAAAATGCTGGTAACTGGCATTTTCTCCTTTTCCCACAATGTTTTCTACCCGATCAAAGACAAACTCCATTTTGTGAACCACAATTAACTATTCATCTGCAAATGCCTTCAATTTTGAAAATTGTAAAATTTTTGATGCCTTGGATCATTTGAATTGTCTTCGGTTTAGTTACAGCCTAAAGGTGTAAGAGAAAACCGTGGTTTGGCCAAAGTTTTCCAACATACTTGCTCAAGAATAATTCATTGGTATTGTGTGACCTATAGATATTCCATTTTGAAATTTCCTAGGCTGCCGTTCACTAAACTGCGTATGCACGAAATTTGCATAATTATGCTGTTTAGGTAAGCAAGCATCAAGTCTGAAAACAAGTTTCACTATACTGTGTAACTTTGCAAATTTAGGAGATATTTGCCATAGTTTAATGCCAGCTCATACCTTTTGGTTAAGCAGGGATCAAATGTGTGTATATATGCAGTCCCAAATAATTTGCGTAAATCTATGCATTTCATTGAAATGCAATCAAGAAGTAATCTGTACAATAGTGCCAATAAATTAGCAGCTAATATCTTTAACCCTTTACTACACAAGCCTGCGTTTTAAAGACTCTAAGATAAAAGGCTTTTGGAAACATTTGGGAAAAGCAAAAATTGCTGCTAACCAGCACTGTCCCTTTTTCCACCATGTTTTCTACCCTATCTTAGGTATAAACCATTATTTGACTCACATAAATTTTTGTTGTCTGCGTATGCTTTCAGTTTCGCCAAGTCGAACATTTGTGATTTGGTAAAAGAGTTAAGATAGAAAGAAAATAGGAGGTAGTGAAATACGTTAGATACATCTATAGACAGAATTTACTGTAACTTTGCAGATGACATGGTCACATAATGCAACTATCTAATCCACTATTCAGGGTAAATTTGTATCAACACTTTACTATGTCAAGTGTTGCACCAGATTTACCTTGCTCTGGGTTGGGTTGAGTAATTCCTCTCTTTGAGGAATTATTGATCTTGGTGATTCAGAAAACACAATTTTAGATTTATATTTCAGTTAATTGAAAGCCATCTGGCTAATTTGAAGTTTATATCATTTGACATATTTGCTATGGTAATATAAAAGGGAAATAATTTATGAGAGAAAAGAGTTGATAAATGAAAGCCCTCAATTGCCTATAAATTTCTATAGATGTAATTGCCCATTTTTCTATTGGCAACTCAAGTAAATCTTTATAAAAACAACCTTTATGATTTTATTTTCAGACTACATGCTTTTTTATGATATTTTGCCTTTATAACTGGATACCTGGATTGAATTAATGAAAGAGCATTTTATTGAAGCTCATTGATTCATCAACAAAACATTTGGAATTTATTCATTAATCGTGCAGTTTGATTAATTCTTTGCTGTAAGGAGGTGGATGGTGTATCCTTATTTGTGTTATTGGACTTGGATCACAACCTAGGCAGCTGGCTAATGAATTGCAGAAGCTAAATCTGACTCTTATAGCGAGCTGAATTTGATTCATTTAACTCTGTACCAAATAACAGAAATTTAGACCTGTCCATAACTGAAAGCATTTGCAGACGACAAGCTAAATGTGAGTCAAAAATTGGAATTTTTCCATGAGAGGGTAGAAAATATTGTTGTAAAAGGAGAAAATGCTGATACCAGCATTTTCTCCTTTTACCACAATATTTTCAAAAGGCTTTTCCTTTAGGGTTGTTAAAATTCGGGCTTGTTTGGTAATGCATTAAATGCAGGGGGACAACTGGACCTTTCCTGTTGTTCTTAACACATCATTATGAGCATAGACTAACATAGGATGCATAATTTACTCATTACCAAACAATGAAATTATAAACTCAACCAAATTGGAGCATGTGCAGATGACAATATAAATGTTGTTCAATTAATGATTCGTGTCTCTGATAGGGTGAAAAACTTTGTGGGAAAAGAAGAAAATGCTGTTACAGCATTTTCTTTTTTTTCCTACAATGTTTTCAGAAGCCTTTTTTCTCTGGATCAATAAAACTCAGAATTGTGCGCTAAAGGGTTAACCCTTTACCACATGATAAAATTTTAGACCTGTCCAAATTGAAAGCATTTGCAGACGATAATTTCACTGTGGCTGAAATGGTGCAATTTTTGTTTGATAGGGTAGAAAACATTGTGGGAAAAGGAGAAAATGCTGGTTGCCAGCATTTTCTTCTTTTCCCACAATGTTTTCAAAAGGCTTCTTTCCCAGGGGAGTCAAAAGGCGGCATTGTGCGGTAAAGGGTTAAATCTTTACCAGATGACAAAAAATCTGACATGGCCAAATTCAAAACTTTTTCAGAGGAAAGTTTAGGGTATAACTCAAGGTGTTAAAATGTGGAACTGATTGGTTTTAGAACAAACAATTCAAACTTACAATGTTTATTTGGAATGAAAAATGAAGGTTTTGTATGTGTAAAAATTTACAGAGGGCTGGGATGGTGTAACATCTGAAATAATATGTTGACCCAGGACACAACATAAAGCTACAGTAACTAACTTCATTAGAATGATATAAATTCAATGTAGTCCGAGAGAGAGAGAGAGAATGAAAACAATCAAAACTCTGAAGTAACGTCGCTTTTAATGAGAAATGGAACTGGACATTGACCGTGCTACATTTTAAATGTATGGCAATGCTACGCTTCAAGTGCTGGCAATGCTTTGTTTCAAGTGCTAAGTGAATTATCTGAAGATAACCGTAATGGAGATTATTGTTACATAATACCATGAAAACAAAGATTGTGCCTGTGTGTGATTGGAACAGTAAAATTTTACGCCATTTTGATGTGTCACCAGTGTGAGTATAATTCACAGATAGTAGCTCCATGCATTGGACTTATAGTAATAGTTTTATTCGACTGGTAAACTTTCATGATGCACGAAAATGAATACTAAGCTCCTGCAAGCGTGTTTAGTGCTGCACGACCATCACGACAATTAAGTTTACGAAACCGTGAAATTTACCAGTCGAATACAAAAAGTGTTACATGAAAAAATGTAATGACTTGTCGAATACGTCTAATGATACATGATTGAAAAATACAACATAATTATAGAACTAAACTAAGAAATATAAAAGCCCTATGGATATATGAACCAAATCTAATATTCTTTGTTTGAAACTGCATCAAAACATTTTCACATTGTGACAGAGTTAGCTGTTATTATTGTTACAAATTAGTATCTTACCTTTACTGCTCCGATACAAACACTGCAAATATCAAATACTTCACATTTTCTGTGAAAAAACAGCATGCCATGTTAGAAAGAGGGCATAATACCAGCAAACACCCCACCACTATATTGCGAAAACCTATGAAAATAAACATTATGTGATAAAAAAATTGCATTTTTGTTTTTGGATTCATTCCATATACATTAAATACAATATTGGTCAATAGAATGAAGCTGAAATTTTCATTAAGTTTTTATCTTTTCACGCCTAAAACAATGCCACAAACATGCAGAACTGTACAGTGGTGGGTGTTTGCCGGTATTATGCCAGGAGAAGTACTTTTTGAATCTTTAGTAATCAGAACTGAATTGGAGCAAGTGATGTTCATTCAACAGTTTGGATAGTTTAAAACATAAGTCTTCACGATTATTTCTGCAAAAATGAAACAAAATGAAGATAATACTAGTCCTTTCAATTTCTCCTCCACAGGTCCACGCCAGTCCATGGTAGCCGACCTGTTACACATGGACACATTGTCCCTGGCACAGCTAGTTCTGCTACAACAGAAAATGGTGTTCCTGTACGCATGCATAGGCCAAAAACAGCAGCAGCAGTTCTGGGCATGAACAGAGAGTTAGTACAAGTCTTCATCCTTTGTATTCTCTTAACCCTTTGCAACACAATTCAGAGTTTTAACGACTCTGCAAGAGAAGGCTTTTGGAAACATTGTGGGAAAAGGAGAAAATGCTGGTAACCAGCATTTTCTCCTTTTCCCACAATGTTTTCTACTCTGACACAGACAGAAATCATCATTTGAACTGCATTTAATTGTTTGTCTGCAAATGCTTTCAATTTGGTTGAGTCAAAAATTTTGTCATTTGGTAAAGAGTTAATGCTATACATAACAACATTTTAGACATGTCCAAACTGAAAGCATTTGCAGACTACATGTTTAGATGTGACTCAAAAGATAGAATTTTGTCTTTGATAGGGTAGAAAACTTTGAGGAACTGGAGAAAATGCTGATTATCAGCATTTTCTCCCTTTTACACAATGTTTTCAAAAAGCTTGCTCTTCAAGGTTGTTTAAACACAAAATTGGTTGGTAAAAGGTATAATGCATCTGTCACAAAAACTTTTTTTTTCCTTCTTGCAGCAATTGTATCTAAACTAGAAATTTTATAATAAGGCATTTGTTTGTAAAGAAATGAATTTTTCTGACATAGGTTTGCTGGAATATGCATCAATTTATAAAATCAATTCTTTTCCAAACAATAAAATTTAGGCCAAGTTCAAATTGAAAGCATTTACAGATGAAAAATTAATCGTGGCTCAAGTGATTGGATTTATCTTTGAAATGGTAGAAAACATTGCAGGAGAAAGAGATAATGCTGGTTACCATCATTTTCTCCTCTTGCTACATTGTGTGCTAAAAGCTTTTCCCCCGGGGTTGTTGAAATACAGGATTGTTTAGTCAAAGGTTAAGCACAACAGACAGAAAAAAAAACCCACTTGGCTGTAAAATTTTGTCAAAATTGCACTATTTTTTTGGTGCAGTATATCAAAACAAAAACCATGTGATTCCCCACTCTGTAATAAACAGTTTCCAAACTTTTTATTAGCTGGGCTGTTTTCGAAAAAAATGTTGAGGTATTGTTGTAACCCTGGCGTCATCTGTATAGTCGTCTGCCTTGTGGTGCAAAGACTTCCACATTTTATAATGTGTCTGATATCACTGAAGATATGTACTTCATACTTGGATGAGTTTTTCACTATTAACCCTTTACCAGACGACAAAACTTTAGCCTTGTCCAAATTGAAAGCATTTGCAGACGGCAATTTCAGTGTGGCTCAAATGGTGCAACCTTGCTTTGATGGGGTAGAAAACATTGTGGGAAAAGGAGAAAATGCTGCTTACCAGCATTTTCTCCTTTTCCCACAATGTTTTCAAAAGGCTTCTTTCCCAGGGGCATCAAAAGGCATCAGTGTGCAGTAAAGGATTAAAAGAGGTACCTGTACAACAAGGGCAGGTAACCATCAAAGTATTTTTGACACAGGTATGCTCCATTTTTGACTTAGAATTTTCACTGAAAATCAATCAACCACAACCAAGCGTTGACACTCACACACAGTGCTCTTGTTAGCTCCGCTGTTTTCGAAGAAAACATCAAGGTATTGCCATAACCCCGGCGCTGTGGTCTGCGTCGTGGTGCGAAAACTTCAACATTTTTTGATGTCTCTGTTATTACTGAAGATATTTGCTTCCAACTGGGACATGTTGTTAACTGCCAAAAGGGGAACCTATACAACAAAAGCAGGTAATATTAAAGTATTTTTGACATAGTTATGTCCCTTGTTTGACTTAGAATTTTCACTTTCACCAAAAGTCAAGCAGCCACAGCCGAGCATTGGCACCCGCATGCCATGGTCTTGTTTTATTTATAGCTGTGACAGGGTTTCCCAGTTAGAGCATGAGAGTACTAGAAGACACAACTTTGAGTCACACACTCCTGTGAAAAAGAACAAACCCCCTCCATGGCAGAAAAACATAGATGTAAGTATAGAATTGTCTTTTTTTGCTTTAAAGGGGTTTTCCTTAATTATCTTACATGAGGGTCATGTAACCCCTTCAAGTAAATAAAAGGCAAAACATAGTATGAAATTTTTAAAGATTTGAAGGGGTCAAGGACTTTTTTTCTACTTTTTCCAAAATGTTTTCAAAAGTTTTTCTTCTCAGAAATCAACACAGCAAAAAGTAAAAAAAAAAAAAGTAAATTGTTAGGGGACATTTAGAACATTTTGGGCCCCAAATTAAAAGAAACGGGGGTTCTTTTTTATATGGAATTTCTCACATGGAGCACATTTCCTTACACTGGCTTGAAAATTTTGATGTGCATACTGACAGGACAATACCAGGAAACTTTAGATAAGCACACTGGCTACAATGACAAAAGCTACGGTGTTTAACCTGTCACCATCATTGTATGTTCCAAAACATACCAGCCACAAATAAAAGTTGATGATGGTCAACCATGTTACTGTACCAAAATGTCAACTTTCGCCCTCCCAAAAATTTAGGATCAAAATTTTGTTTAACTCTTTACCAAATGACAAAATTTCAGTGTGATAAAAATTGAAAGCATTTGCAGACGACACTATAAATGTGACTGAAAAATTGAAGTTTGTTTTGGGAAGGGTAGAAAACATTGTGGGAAAAGGAGAAAATGCTGTTTACCAGCATTTTCTCCTTCTTCCACAATGTTTTCAAAAGGCTTTTTTTGGGGTTTGTTCAAAGTTGGGATGTGTGGTAAAGACTTAAGGCCCTTTTAATTTAACAAATAGCAATTTCTTGTTGGGGGGGGGGGGGGCAGGGAAAAAGCCCCTTTTGACTGTATTTTCTATATTATTCGTCTGTGAAATATTTTCCATGTGTTATTTTTATTTACCCTTTACCCCACAATCCTTGGTTTTATTGACCCTGAAGAAATAGGCTTTTGAAAACACTGGGAAAAGGAGAAAATGCAAGCAACAAACATTTTCTCCTTTGCCCAGAATGTTTTCTCCCATCCTAATCTATGACATATTACATCATTTGAACATTATTTAATTTGTTGTTTGCAAATGCTTTCAATTTGGACAAGCCTAAAATTTTGTTGTCTGTTAAGGTGATAATTAGTTTTTTTGTAGTCCTAACGTGGGTTGTGCAATTTGTTTGTTTCCTTTGTACAACCCACATTGAGTAATCGATCAGCAGAAATCTATTGACTCATGCAGGTTAAAAAAAGATTCTAAAAGGATATTTATTTTTGTAAGAATTTTGATTGGATGATACAGGTTATAAATGGCTCAAGTGCAAACATTGAAATGTTTGTCAGATTACATAAAAATCAATTTCTTCATTGATTTTACCTTCAGAACGCAAAAGAAATAAAAAAGATAGTTGATGTCAATAAAGGGTACCTGGACTTGGCGATTTCAACTTCTTTTGGGTCAGAGTGCCAGACAAACTATTAGACAGTGTAGATCCAAGATCAGACTGCACAGACTTGCAATTTATATGCAGTCTGATCTTGATCTGCAGGGCCTGCTTTAGCAATTAAAGTTATCCTATACAATCAAAGGAGTACGGGTAACCCTTTTTATTACAATGTGTATTATTTTTCACTCAATATTCTCTGAGACTGCCACATGAAGCAAATAAACATCGTCACTCGAGAGGGAAATCTAAAATCTTGTCAGGAGTCCTGCATGGCCCAGTGGTAAAGTGTAGGACTTGCAACCTTGAGAGTCCAGGTTGGAGACTCACAGGGCTTTACTTGGGAATGTCCTTGGGCAAGATACTTCAGAGCCCTAGACTGGTATACTGGTGAAACCCAGGACTAATATGAATTGTGAGCTGTTACTATGGTATGATTGAAAAAATGTTGAAAGTGGCAGAAAACACCATTAAATCAATCAACCAGTCCATCAAAATCCTGTGATTTTAATCCTTAAAGGACTGACCACACACTTACGTTCATTTGCAATGTATAGATCAACATCAGACTGCACAGAATATGCAGTCTGGCTTTGGATTAACCCTTTACCACACAATACTGAGTTTTAAGGACCCTTAAGGAAGGAGGTTTTTGAAAACATTTTGGGAAAAGGAGAAATGCTGGTAACCAGCATTTTCTCCTTTTCCCAAATGTTTTCTACCCTTTGTAAGACAAATCTCTCCATTTGAGTCACACTTAAATTGTTGTCTGCAAAAGCTTTCAAATTGGACAAGCCTGAAAATTTTGACGTTTTGTAAAGAGTTAACACTTTGAAATATGGTCTGGCCAAAACAGTGTTAAAATTAAAACTTTTTTCCTATTTTCATTATTAAATTGTCTGTTTTTAAATCAACACTCTTAGAGGTGTGGCTATTTTTTAAGTTTTTTTTTTCTTGTGGATTCATGAATAACTGAATCAATGTAACTGAGAAAGTGGTCTCCTCCTATAACTCTTTTACCATCAATAACAACTTAAGTAGCTTTTTTGGATGTTTTAGGTCAAGATCAGACTGCACGGAATGTGTAGTCTGATCTTTGCTCTACACCAGCCACTTTCTAATGCTAGACTAGGGCCAAAGCCAACTTCAACTACAGTGGATATTCTACTTTTAGACACTGACAAAAAAGTTGATTTTCTTGAGTTGTTAGTGAAAGAGGTAAAGCTTTTTTCCATGCACGTGCGAAAGAAATGAAAAGTCAGTGATGTCAGTTGTTCACTCAGTAAGACGGACTATAATGATGAAAACTGAAGAACTGTTTTTTTCAAACCTATCCATCAAAATACGAGACATTGTAGATTAGGTCTAAGAGTAGCATATTCTGTACAGTCTGATCTTGATCTACACTGTCCACTACGATAATATCAATCATGCTTGGTACTGCGTGGGTTACTATTTGGTTAATGAGTTCAGACACCTGTAATGCACTGATTTGAAATGATTTATACTACAGGAGAGGGGAGGAAATAAAAGATGTGTTTCGGTATAAAAATGAGTCTTGCAAGCAGTGTGGTAAACATTTTTAACTCTTTCACTACTAATGACGACTTGATTACCTTTTGCCGCCACCGTAGATTAAGATCAGACTGCACAGAACATGCAGTCACATCTTGATCTACACTGTCCGCTCCTCTGTTTTTAAACTGTGGCGAAAGTCGTTTTCAATAGAAATGGAAGTCTATTTTCAGAGTTCGGACAAAAATGTGGAATTTTCAGAGTTAGTAATGAAAGGGATTGTGATTTTCATTCTGGTACTGTCTGTACATGAAAGTATAGGTATAACCCTTTGCCAGATAACAGAACGTTGGATTCATCCATATTCAAAGCAGTCCAAGATAACAAATCATTTAACTTTTTACCACACAACACAATTTTACACTCATCCATATTGAAATATTTGTAGAGGAGAAACTAAACAGGACTCAAATGATGAGATTCGCTTTTAACAAAGTAGAAAACATTGTGGGAAAAGGAGAAAATGCTGGCTACCAGCATTTTCTCCTTTTCCCACGATGTTTTCAAAAGCCTCTTTCCTTAGGGTCGTTAAAACACAGGATTGTGTGGTATAGGGTTTAGGCTGAAAAGATGGGATTTTTCTTCGAAAATTAGAAGAAAATGTTTGGAAAGTTAATTTTTAACTCTTCACCACATGACCAAATTTTAGACTGGTCCAAATTGAAAGCATAATGCAAATATCAAATATAATGTTGTTAAATGGTTGGATTTGTCCTTGAAAGGGTAGACAACATTGTGAGAAAAGGAAAAATTGATT
Source organism: Tridacna gigas (assembly GCA_945859785.2). Taxonomy (NCBI): domain Eukaryota; kingdom Metazoa; phylum Mollusca; class Bivalvia; order Cardiida; family Cardiidae; genus Tridacna; species Tridacna gigas. The sequence continues at coordinate 27,264,675 of OX244044.2, forward strand.
GTGACCAGCATTTTCTACTTTTCCCTCAATGATTTCAAAAGCCTGCTCTGTCAGGGTTGGTAAAACTAGGGATTGTTTGAGAAAGGGTTCATATGTATCTGCCTGTCATATTATGTTATACATATTTTTTCAAATTTCTGTCATTTGACGCTATGAACTCTTTACCACACAATCCAGAGTTTTAGCAACCCTGAGAAAGAAGACTTTTGAAAACATAGAGGGTAAAGGAGAAAATGCTGGTAACCAGCATTTTCTCCTTTTTCCTCAATGTTTTCTACCCTATCAGAGACAAATTCCATTATTTGAGCCACATTTAAATTGTTGTCTGCAAATGTTTTCCATGAGGACAAGTATACATTTTTGTCGTTTGGTAAAGAGTTAAACTTGTCAGTATAAAAGGAAAATTTATGTTAAGTAGAAAAGGAAAAAATCAGCTGAAATGTTTACCATACTGATCAACAAGACAGCATGAGATTACAAGTAGCGTCCAGTACCTGGAACAGCATGAGGCTAAAGTAGAGCGCATTGTGTGTGCCATCCTTGCTGTGTCTATGGCATTTTCTTTCAGCATTTTTCAGCAATAGAACTCTTTCTAGTTTAACTTTATGTTGGTATAACTATTAAATGACAAATAGATTAGAAAATTATCTCAATTCTTCTCCAGACAATATAATTTAGACTTGCCCATATTGAAAGCCCTAATCAGACCACAAATTAAATATGGCTCAGATGATGGAATTTGTCATAAAAATGTTCTTCTATATTGTTAGAAAGGGAGAAAATGCTAGTTATAAGCGCTTTCTCCTTAACCTACAATGTTTCAAAAATCTGCCTGGATCGTTTACCCTCATCCTGCTAAATAACTTAAGTGTATTTTTGGAGAAAAAATATCTCTTTATTGGACTGTGAGGTCCAAGATCAGACTGAAAGTTCTGAGCAGTCTGATCTTGATCTACACTGTAAAAGGTATGATGAACAGTTAATTCTTTTCCGAACAATCAGATGATTCATAGATTCAATGTATGAATGCTCTTTAAGACATTGGGGGAAAAGGAGTTTAGGGTTTAACAACCTAGTGTTGTCTGATAAAGGGTTAAATAAAGGTGTCATTGTTTCATACTCCCAATAAGTTATTTGAGAAGTGATTTTTGTGCATGGCTTGTTTTTGATTGTTTTTTGTTGTGGTTTCCTCCCTATGGTAGCAAAATGTTGTGTAGGTGTTAGATTTTTTGAAAACATTGTCAGAAAATTGATTTTTAATGATGTAAGTTTAACCATACTACATGACAGAAAGTTACAGTATAAACACTTTTAATTCTTACAATGTTTTTTTTTTAATATGTTAGAAGTATGGATTAGAAGTGGATCCATGTATATTCTTCCTTATTTAACCCTTTACCAAACAACAAAATTTTGTATTCTACTGAATTGAAAGCATTTGCAGTTGACAAAATTTTGATCTCCACAAAATAGAGGGCATTTGCAGATGACAAATTGAATGTAGCTCAGATGATGGTTTCTGTCTGTGATAGGATAGAAAACATTGTTGAAAAAGGAGAAAATGCCAGTTACCAGCATTTTCTCCTTTTCCCATAATGTTTTCATAGGGCTTCTCTCTCAGGGTTGTTAAAAGTCAGGATTGTGTGGTAAAGGGTCAAACCTTACAACATTTAACCCAGCTAAGTTGCTTTTGGGAAAATGTGGCTTATGACAATAATAATCTGAAAGGACTGATATCATTTATCTAGCTCTGTAAAGCTAAGTTTCCTTTTTCTTTTAGAAAATTGGAATATATATGCTTTTAATCAGTTGTTAGAAAATTGTAAAGTAGAAAAGATGAATGTGCTAGTAAGCAGAGAAAATAACTGTATTGCATGGTTTAATTTTTACTGCAGGACAAATTTTGCCATTCATTCATCTTAAAAGTACTTTGGAGAGGACATATTTATGTTGGCTCAATAGGATTGGAAGAATTGTGGAAAAAGGAGAAAAAAAACCTTGTTACCAGCATTTTTTCCCTTTTCTACATTGTTTCTACCACAGTATCATAAAAAAACAAGATCATGTGATAAAGGATTAGATTTTTCAAACTGTTCTGATTCTGGTCCAGTGTGAGTTTCTGTCTAGAAAGAAATGTTGAGCCTTTTGAAAACACTGTGAGAATAGGAAAAAGTGCTGGTGAACAGAATTTCCTGCTTCTTCCACTATGGATTTTACCTATTCATGGAAAAATCCTTTTACTTGTTCTGTCATTTGCAAACTCTCACAATGCAGACAAAACTAAAATTTTGTCTTCTGGTAAAGAGTTAAACCTTTGCCACGCAATACCGATTTTTAACAACCCTAAATAAAAAAGACTTTTGAAACCACTGCGGGAGAAGCAGAAAATACTGGTAACCATTCTCTCCTTTTCCAACAATGTTTTCTGTCCATTCAAAGACAAATCACATTCTTTCTGTTACATTTTATTTGATACATGCAAAGTCTTTCAGTTTGACAAGTCTAAATTTTGTTGTCTGGTAAAGAGTTAAGGGAAAGTCTACAGGGCTTTAGTTTTAAGTTTTGATTTATTTCACTTGTAGTTATTGTTCACAGTTCTGTATTTATTTGTTAAGGGAAAGTGAAGTTTGGTTATGTTTGTGAGATAGTAGCTCAAAACATAGAGCAAATAATTTTGGAACTTGTGTGTTCTGTTTTTGTGTTGTAAACTGAATATTGAATTTTAAGGTTAAATTGAAAGAAAAACCTGGATCTTGATATAACTGGATTAATGAAGAGTTTGGATCATAGTATTCATTTGAAATGAATCCATTAAGACAAAAACAGTTGGAAAGACCATCATCAGTGAGTGAGTTTTCTTATCTACATGTGCACCTTTGTCTGATATAAAAGTAAAATGCACACAGGGTATTTTGTCTGAATGAAAGAGACAGATATTTCAATGGCAAAGTTTCAATCACTGTTATATTTAAGCTGTGGGACAATCATGGGCCGGCCATATATCAGTTATTTTTTGACATAGCTGAATGTGCTGGCTTTTGACCTTCTTCTTGGCACACATATAATGAAATCAAGTAAATAGAAGGAAATTTGCAATTGGTAAATGCCAGAATCGGCCAAATGAGTGCACATAATGTGTCTAGAGAGCAGATGTCTATATAACTACTTCAAACATTCTAGATCTTCAAGTAGCTGTTACAGCACTAACTGACTGTCCATTTTCAGGTTTTGAAATGTAGTTTCCTGCTGGTTAGAGTTGGCAGATCCATTCTAGTGTTATACTAGCACTATTTTCGAATCAGTATTAGACTCATATGTTTTAAATCCTCTAGTTATGATGTCGCTTTCTTTATTTGCAAACTCTGTAGTACTCAGTTGTTTGTTGAGATTTCTTGTTAGTGAAGGATCTTACAAGTTTCTCTGTAACTGGTTTATGCTATATGGCATTACAAGTAATTACAAAGTACCATAGAGTTACCAGCAACATGCTTGTTCCAATTGCAGCAGAGTTTGCAAATAAAGAAAGCAATATCATACTATAAGGTTTTGAAACATTATGAGTCGATGCAGTCTGGCTCCAAAATAAGGGCTGGTATAAATAAAATATCATGTGGTAGTAACTTTCCTGGGGCTTGTATTTGATTAGAACAGCGTGATATAATTTGATTTTCTCGTGAGATTGAAGGTCAAGCAAGATGTCAAAATTTTCTTACACAGTGAGAAGCAAATACTAGCACCATGAAAGTTTCCTCAACACAATATTCCTTTTATTGTATACATGTATCTACATCTTTCAATGACTGCTCATATATAGAAGTGCTAAACATCAAGATTCATCTGTCTTTTACAGCCACCTCTTGTTCCCTTTGTTGTGGGTCCAGGCTATATTTTATCAAAGAGCAAGGCAAAGTTTGCTGTGACCTTGAAAGATGAATTCTTTGAGCCTCCACAGGATGAGGAAGTGAAGTAAGTTTACCATTTACTGCAGTTATTCCACTGGTTTAACCCTTTACCACAAAATCTTGAGTTTTAATGACCTTGAGGAAGAAGCCTTCTGAAAACATTGTTGGAAAAGGAGAAAATGCTGGTAACCAGCATTTTCTCCTTTCCCCACCAAGTTTTCAACCCTTTCACAGACTAATCAAATTATTAGAGTCATTCTTAATTTGTCGTCTGTAGATGCTTTCAATTTGAATGAGCCTAAATTTTTTTCATTTGGTAAAGAGTTAATGATGATACATGTACATGTACTTGCTTAGAACTTGGGTTAGTTGATAACTACCGCAAGGGAGTCTCATACAAGGGTTAGTTTGTAAATACCAAAGGGGATCCAATACCAGAGTTTAGTTGGTAACAGGTGATCCCATACCAGGGTTAGTTGGTAACTACCGCAGGGGATCCAATAACAGAGTTACTTGGTAACAGGCGATCCCATACCAGGGTTAGTTTGTAACTACCATAGTTGTTTCCCATACCAATATTAGTTGGTAACTGCCACAGTGGTCCCCATACCAATGTTAGTTGGTAACTACCACATGGGTTACCATATCAAGGTAAGTTGGTAACTACAACAATGGTTCGTATACCAGGGTTAGTTGGTAACTACCACAGCGGTTCCCATACCAGGGTTAGTCGGTAACTACCATATGGGGTTACCATACCTGGGTTGGTTGGTCGCCAAACAAGGGTTAGTTGTTGACTACCACAGGGTAATCATACCGGGGTTAGTATGTAAAAACCATAGTGGTTCCCATACAGGGGTTAGTTGGTAACTACCATAGTGGTCCCAATAGCTGGGTTAGTTGGTAATTACCACAGGGATAACAATACCAGGGTTAGTTGGTAACCACCACAGACCCTACTACGGTACTCCCTATGGCAGTTACAAACCAATCTCGGTATGGGATCCCCTGTGATAGTCAGCAGCTCTCACTTTTATTGGATACCCCTGTGGTAGTTACCAACTCATCCTGGTATGGTAACACCTGTGGTGGTTACCAACTAACCCTGGTATGGTAACCTCTGTGGTAGTTAACAACTAACTTTGGCATGGGAACCACTGTGATAAATACCAGCTAACCCTGGGAAGGGATCCCCTTGTAATAGTTACCAACTATCACTTTTAATGGATACCCCTATAGTAGTGACAACTTATTCTGGTATGGTAACTCTTGTGGAAGTTGCTAACTAACCCTGGTATGGGATCTCATGTGATAGTTACCAACTTTCACTTTTATTGGATACCCCTGTGGTAGGTACCAACTAACCCTGGTATGGGATCCCCTGTGGTAGTCACCAATTAACCCTTGTATGGTAACTCTATGGTAGTTACCAACTAAACCAGTTATGGTAAGCTTTACCAGGGATAGTTTGTTACTACCACAGGGTTAGTTGGTTATGTTTTACTACATACGAGGGACACTTTTTAAGTTCGTAGAGTAAGCCTATAACTTTTTAACGCGATTATGAAGTTGCACGATTTTTTACACAGAACTGGCGTAATCATTCCTCTCTCGAACGGTGTCACAGTATGCGGTGCACGAGGTCCACGTGCGCGCTGCGCTGGGTATTTTCAACACATGGTTTTATACACTATAGTAAAATATAGCGTTCAATATGGATGGAAAAATCTCTGAACAGAGGGTATATTGTAAGATTTGAGCACAGCTCGGGTTTCCGCCAACAGAAATTCATGCTGATTTGCAAAAAGTTTATGGGAATGGTGCTTTAAAATATGCTACAGTTAGCAAGTGGGTACGTCATTTTAATGATGGTCGGGAGTCAATTGAAAATGACCCTCGGGTGGGTAGGCCGGTTTCCGTTTTGACGGAAAAGAACGTTGCTTCTGTGAAAACGTTAATTGAGGAAGACGCACGTTATACCGTGCAAGAGATAGAAGAATTAAGTGGCATTCATTCGTCAAGTGTTTTGAAGATCTTACGTGAACGACTTGGGCTACGTAAGATCTGCGCGCGCTGGGTGCCCCATTTGCTCACTGACGAGCAGAAACAAAGTCGGGTTAGACTTGCATCGCAAGTTATAGAAAAATATGATAAATGTGACCCACGTCGTTTGGAAGAGATAGTTACAGGTGATGAAACCTGGATCTATCATTTTCAACCTGATTCTAAGGCTAAAAATAAGGTTTGGGTTTCATCTGAGGGCGACAGACCTGTCATTGCGCGCTGTTGCAAAACATCAAATCGCATGTTGTATGCGATATTCTTTGATTCGAAAGGTCCAGTCCTTCAAATTCCAGTCCCGAAAGGTAGTTCTGTCACTGGAAAGTTTTACAGAGAAAGTGTTCTTACTCAACTTGTTGATTTCTATCAGAAACGCAGACCGCGCACCGGTGTCCGCAGCATCAAATTACTCCATGATAACGCACCGGTCCATAAATCCGCTACGGTACAGGAATATCTGAAAGAATCCGGGCTCGAAGTCTTAGATCATCCCCCATACAGCCCTGACCTGTCCCCCTGTGACTTTTGGTTGTTCCCAAGACTAAAGGAAATGCTGGCAGGGCACCGTTTTTAATCCCGTTGTGGTATAGGCAGTGCGGTCTACCAGTGTCTGCAACATATACCTAAAGAGGACTACGGGGTGGCGTTCCAGAAATGGGTAGATCGGTGTAAAATGTGTGTGGAGGCAGACGGGGCATATTTCGAAGGTCTTAGATAAATAAAATTTTGATATTTCAAGCGGTTTTAAAAAGACCGCCCTACTCTACGAACTTAAAAAGTGTCCCTCGTATATCAGTGCCAGACAGTTTTTTTGGGTGATGTGTCAAATTCAAGTCACAGATTCTTGGTTTGAAACCCCTAATAAGCAGGGTCAACCTTTAGTCAAATCTAGGTACATGTACTAGTTTGAAGTTCTCTAGCCAGCCCTCTTTGAAAGTACATGTAATTGATGTAAGTTACAGCACTTGTTTCACTGTTGATGTAAAGTGTTGAACTCTTTTCCAAACAACACATTTTGGACATGCCATTTTTTCAGCACCTACAGATGAAAAATTCAAATGGGATACAAATGATTGAAGGTCTTTGATAGGGTAGAAAACATTGTGGGAAAAAGGAAAAAAAAATGTTTGTTTCCAGCATTTTCTCCTTTTCCCTCAATGTTTTCAAAAGGCTGCCACCTCCAGGGTCTGTGAAGCTCAGAATTGTGTGGTAAAAGTGCTAACCATTTACGGAACAATTTTATGTTTTTATGACCATGAGAAAGATGTCTTTTGAAAACATCTCCCATCTTAAAGGCAGTTCCCTGTATTTGAACCAGATATAGTTGTTTGTCTGCAAAAGCTCTTATTATACCCCCCACCTATTTAGTAGAGGGGGGTATACTGGTTTCGCCATGTCTGTCTGTCCGTCTGTCCATCCGTCCATCTGTCCTCTGTCTGTCAGTCTGTCCATCTTTTTGTTTCCGTGCTCTAACTCAAAAGCCGTTTGACCTAGGACCCTGAAACATAACACAAGTTTTCCTCATGACCCAAGGAGGTGCCCTATTGTTTTTGTGTCATATGGGTCAAAGGTCAAGTTCAAAAGTAAACTTTGTTTTCTCTGATTGTGCTGCTTCAGTGACAAGGTGCCGTTGGGGGGTATTTGTCCGCTTTGTGACATTTCTAGTTTTGACAAGTCTAGAGCTTTGTCATCTGGTAAAGAGTTATACTAAACCTTGTGCCGCATGTTTTTACCTTTAACCCTTTACCACACGATCTCTACTTTTAACGACCCTGAGGAAGAAGCCTTTTGAAAACATTGTGGGAAAAGGAGAAAATGCTGGTAACCAGCATTTTCTTCTTTTCCCACAATGTTGTCTACTCATCCCAAATCAAATTTCAATTTTTGAGTCACATTTATTTTGTCGTCTGCAAAAGCTTTCAATTTGGACTGGTCTAAAATTTTGTCGTTTGGTAAACAGTTAATGATGTATGAACATTAGGTTTATGGTTATGATCTATATTTTGCAAGGATATTTTCAAAGTCCTGAGCTGAAAATTAGTTTAATCCTTTACTAAAATATCCCATGCATTAATGAGCGCGAAGAAGAAGCCTTTTGAAAACATTGTGGTAAAAGGAGGAAATGCTGGCGATCAGCATTTTCTCCTTTTTCGACAATGTTTTCTAACCTGTCAAAAAAAAAATTCAATAATTTGAGCCACCTTTAACTCTTTACCAAACGACAAAATTTTAGACGGGCCCAAATTGAAAGCAATTGCAGACGACAAATCAAATGTGACTTAAAAATTAAAATTGAATATGGAATGGGTAGAAAACATTGTGGGAAAATGAGAAAATGCTGGTTACCAGCATTTTCTCCTTTTCCCACAATGTTTTCAAAAGGCTTCCTTTTTAGGGTCGTTAAAAGTCGGGATTGTGTGGTAAAGGGTTAATGTGTTTTCTGCAAATGTCCTTAATTTGGTCAAGTCTAAAATTTTATCATCTGGTAGAGGTTTAACCCTTTACCACACAATCCCGACTTTTTACCACCCTGAAAGAAAGGGCTTTTGGAAACAGTGTGGGAAATGGAGAAAATGCTGGTAACCAGCATTTTCTCCTTTTCCCACAATGTTTACTACGCTTTCAAAAACATCTTATACCATTTGGACCATATTCAATATGACATCAGCAAATGCTTTGAATTTAGAAAGGTGCAAAATTTTGCGTTCTGGTAAAGAGTTAACAATGAGTTTAGCCATTATTCATATTTCAAGGAGTAGAGGTAGTTCTCCATATGGTATTCCTGAAGGGTATGGTATACTAACTGACTTTGCTGGTTTGCTTAAAGTCCTGTCCCTGATCTTTTTTTTTTAATTTTTTTTAATGCTCAGTGTGTTACAGACAACATAAGGTGCATTTGGGAACAGTGTTGATAAAGATCAGGCTGCACACAATGTGGGGTTTGATCTTTGATCTGTGCTGGCTTCTAATTTGAGAAATACTCTAGCCCATACATCTTTGAAGTTACTTTAACTCTTTACCAAACAATCCGGACTTTTAATGACCCTGAGAAAAAGGCCTTTTGAAAACATGGTGGGAAAAGGAGAAAATGCTGATGACCAGCATTTTCTCCTTCTTCCATAATATTTTCTAATCTATTATAGACAAATTCCACTATTTAAGTCAGGTTTGAATTGATGTCTGCAACTACTTTCAGTTTGGACAAGTCTAACATTTTTGTCATGTGGTAAAGGGTTAAGTTAGAAATATGCAGAGACTGAAAAAATGTTTCATTTATTCAACAGCTGAAATACTTAATGTTTACCAAATGTAAATGGGTTTTTCATGATCCTCGGGAAGGAAGAATCTGAAAATATTGTGGGAAAAGGTGAAACTGCTGGTAACCAGAATTTTCTACTTTTCCCACAATGTTGTTTTTACCCTTTCAGATACAAATCCCATTTCTTAAACCATGTTGAACCCTTTATCAAACTATCCCAAGTCTAATCACCTAGAGGAATAAGGCTTTTTAAAAGATTGTGGAGAAAATGCTGGTAGCGAGCAATTTCTCCTTTTCCAACAATGCTTTCATCCCTATCAGATAACTACAGCTCATTTGTACCAATTTCAAAATTGTCATTTGCAGTTACTTCCAATTTGGATGGGCCTATAGTTTGTTGTTAGGGAAAGGGTTATCTTGTGTGAAAATGCTTTCAGTATGGATGAGTCTAAAATTTTCTCCGTTTTCCACTATGTTTTCAAAAGTCTTCTTTAGGGTCATTAAATGATGGGATTGTTTGGTAAAGGGTTAACTTATTTCGATTTGAATGCCACTTTTGATCAGAATTTCAGCATGTAGTAGTTAAAGAAGATCCAAGATCAGACTGCATGTCTGATCTTGGTCTACACTTTTTGCCAAAAGCAACTAAAATGATGTGATGTTAATGTTTGTTTTAGTCCAATGTTTGCTTAACCTTATGCTTTAACCATAGGCTGCTAAGCGTGACTCACTGACTTTCTGTGGACAGTGAAGATCAAGATCAGACTGCACAGAACATGCAGTCTGATCTTGGCTCTACACTGTCCGATAAAGAGAGGTTTCCTCTAATAAAAAAGTTTGAAATGTCATTATTTGAGTTTTCACTATTGTCTTGAGAGTTTCATTTAACTTATTTAACAGGATAAGCATTAACCCTCAGAGTGCTGAATAAACCCAACAGACATTTTCAATTGTCATTACTAGCATTTATCTGGTTTTCCCACAATATTTTCAAAAGCCGTCCTTCTCAGGGTAGTTAAAAATAGGACTGTTTGGTAAGAGTTAGATTCAATACATGAATACATGTGAGAACAGAACCATACAAATAGATTTTGGTTTTTACAAGCAGTTTGCTCTCGGGCTACAGTGTTCTCACAAGTCCCCTGCTGCAAAAAGACAGAAGTTAATTCAAGGGCATGTTTGAACTTGCTTTACAGCAATTTTTCTCAGTAAAGAGAACTAAATTTAAGACTCACCCAAAATGAAAGCATTTAGTTTGGCTCAAAAGATAATTTCTGTCTTTAAAATTGACCAACCACGATAGAAAGAAGATGATTTTGATTCTAAACATGACCAACACTTGATCAAAGGGAAACAAGTTCAAAAAATCTTCTTCTCTGAAACTGGAAGGCATAGAGCTTTGATATTTGGCATGTAGCATCTCCTAGTAGACCTCTACCAAGTTTCTTCCTGTGATGCCCCTGGGGTCAACACTGGCCCCGCCCTGGGGGTCACAAGTTCGAACATAGGAACAAAGAGGAAAAATTTTAAAAATCATCTTCTCTGAAACTAGAAAGCGTAGAGCTTTGATATTTGGTATGTACTATCTCCTAGTAGACCTCTACCAAGTTTGTTCATATGATGCCCCTGGGGTCAAAATTGGCCCTGCCCCTGGGGTCACAAGTTCGAACATAGGAACAAAGAAGGAACATAGAAGGAAAACTTTAAAAATCTTCTTCTCTGAAACAGGAAGGCGTAGAGCTTTGATATTTGGTATGTAGCATCTTCTAGTGGACCTCTACCAAGTTTGTTCATATGATGCTCTTGGGGTCAAAACTGGCCCTGCCCGGGGGTCACAAGTTCGAACATAGGAACAGAGAAGGAAAACTAAAAAAATCTTCTTCTCTAAAATTGGAAGGCGTAGAGCTTTGATATTTGGTATGTTGCATCTCCTAGTGGACCTCTACCAAGTTTGTTCATATGATGCCCTTGGGGTGAAAACTGGCCCTGCCCCGGAGGTCACAAGTTCGAACATAGGAACAAAGAAGGAAAACTTTAAAAATCTTCCTCTCTGAAACAGGAAGGCGTGGAGCTTTGATATTTGGTATGTAGCATCTTCTAAACATAGGAACAAAGAAGGAAAACTTTAAAATTCTTCTTTGAAACTGGAAGGCGTAGAGCTTTGATATTTGGTATGTAGTGATTCTCTTCTAAGTTTGTTTGCCCATCTATACACAACGATTTCATTGAGTTCAAAATTGGGTCATCTTGGGTCATAAACTAGGTCACTAGGTCAAATTAAAGAAATACCTTGTTGGCACTCTCAAGGCCACATTATTTGCTCAATTGCCTTGAAAATTGGTCAGAAAGTTTGTCTTTATAAAGTCTCACATAAGTCTGAATTTGGGTCAAATGGCATCATAAACTAGGTCACTGGGTCAAATTAAAGAAATACCTTGTTTGCACTCTGGAGGCCACGTTTATTGCTCAAATGACCTGAAATTTGGCCAGAATGTTTGTCTTGATGAAATATCTGATGAGTTTGGATTTGGGTCACCTGGAACCATAAACTAGGTCACTAGGTCAAATTAAAGAAATACCTTTTGGTCACTCTAGAGGCCACATTATTTGCTCAGTTGCCTTGAAAATTGGTCAGAATATTTGTCTTTATAAAATCTCACATGAGTCTAAATTTGGGTCAACTGGGGTCATAAACTAGGTCACTTAGTCAAATTAAAGAAATACCTAGTGGGCACTCTAGAGGCCACATTTATTATTCAGTTGATTTGAAAATTGGTTAAAATGTTTCTTTTGATAAAGTCCAAGACCAGTTCAAATTTGGGTCACCTGGGGTCATAATCTAGGTCACTAGGTCAAATTAAAGAAATACTTTTAGGGCACTCTAGAGGCTACATTTTTTGCTCAATTGACTTGAAAATTGGTCAGAATGTTTGTCTTTGTGAAATATGAGTTTGAAATTGTGTCACCTGGGGTCATAAACTAGGTCACTTGGTCAAATTAAAGAAATACCTGTAAGGCACTCTACTCAGGTGAGCAATCCAGGGCCATCATGGCCCTCTTGTTTATTAGAAACCATACTCTCTTTGTCTGACCCAACCTTATTGATTTATGTTTCTATGGATGAAAAGGGAAACAATGAAATTGATATGTTAACCCTTTACCACGCAATCCTGAGTTTTAACGACCCAGATGTAAAAGGGTTCTGAAAACATTGTGGGAAAAGGAGAAAATGCTGTTTACCACCATTTTCTCCTTTTCCCACAATGTTTTGTACCCTTTTAGATAAAAATCTCATCATTTGAGTATTATTTAATTTGTCATCTGCAAATGCTTTTAATTTGGACCAGTCTAAAATTTTGGCATGTGGTAAAGAGCTAAGCAAGGTTCAGTTACAAAAAAAAAATCTGTAGAAATTAACATAAGAGTACTTTTTAATTTTCTGTTTTATTTTACAGAAAAAAGCAAGTTGACTCTGAAAGGTAGGTGATACAATACTTACATCCTTTTATCATAATAAATCTATGTTAGATAGAATTCTGAGCTTAGTCAATATCCTATATTTAATTTGAACCCTGTCAGCTGCATAGGGAGCTATTGCGGATGGCATAGGTTAAGGTCAGACTGAACAGAACATGCAGTCTGATCTTGGATCTATACCATTTGCTTGTGTCGTCATGCCTATAAGATAAAAAGCTATCGGGGTCTGTGTGTGATGTATCTACAGCCAAAGGATGTAGAGTTTATATATTTGGAACTGAAAAAGATATTTAATGTCTTTACAACAAGAATCACTAGAGAAACTTCTGTAGAGATAAAAAAATAGCCAAAAAGCAAACTAAATAACACAAAACTATCTCTGATTGTTAATAACATATGAACAACAAAGATATACAGTTGAAAATAGCAAATGAAATGACTTATATTTTTCTGTTAAATTTCAGAGATAACTTGATCTCCCAGTTACAGGAGAGAATCTCAGACCTTACTCTATATTTAGAGGAGGAAAGATTAAACCATAAACAGACAAAACAGAAGGTAGGTGCACTGTCTGTTGTAGCATGCCTCATAACCCAAACTATCTCCTCGTTTTATGACCCTGGGGAAGGCTTTTGAAAATGGTGTGGGAAAAGGAGAAAATGCTGGTAACCAGCATTTTCTTCTTTTCCCACAATGTTTTGTTTCCGAAGACAAATCCCATCATAGGAGCCACATTTAATTTGCCGTCTGCAAATGCTTTCAATTTCTATCAGACTGAAAAAGTGTTGTAAAGAGTAAGTAAAGCAGTAGCTATATTTTCAGATGCGGAGTTATCATCGGGAAATTCTACCTGTTGTCTAAAAATAAACAACCAATGAAATAAGATAAGCAGAACAAGTGACAAATGTGATACAAAATTTGATTGGTCAATCCAGCCATAGAATTTTGAATAGAGATACAAATAAGGGAGTGCAGTTACAATGAAATTAATGTCAAGATTGCTCTTTGTATCACAGATTGCTCTTTGTATCACAGATGCAGTTTGATTGTAAGTTGAACTTCTATTTCAGTTTAAGACTGTTTTTGGGACACACTAATTTCATTAACAACCCTTTCACATGAAACAGATATTTTCAGTTAGTAAAAGAAAATCATGTACTGCAATATCAGAGTTGAAATTAGGGCGCAGAATTGGTAAAATTACACTCCTGAAAATCGATTCGTGCCAACAAAAAAAGAAAATGTCTGTGCCTCATTTCAGGAATACTTTTTATTTGTGGCACAAAGCTAAAATTCCGGAGCATGATATTTGTAATGTTAATAGAATGTTTTGGCCACTGCACATGTCCACAATAAAATCTATACCGATCATGTTCTTTTAAAGTTACTAGTATCAAATATTTGAGCCGTGCTATGTGAAAATGGGGCTTAATGCATCAGCAAAGAGTATCAACTCAGGTCAGCCTGCGCAGTCCGTGCTTACTGACCTGGGCCGAAACTTTCTGCTATGGGTCAAATTTCTGCATGTCCAAGGACCAATCTACCTCATGGGACTCAGTCAGTTGTTAGACAAAACAGACTTTATGGATCCATAGTCATGTGATGGCTTGCTTGGTATCAAGCATCACTGGGATGCATTAAGCCCCATTTTGCCAGAGCATGGCTTACATGTTTTCGTCTATTTTGTAGGCTGAAGAATTTCTGAAAGACAAGATTGATGAGCTAGAAACTGCTAGAAAAAATGCTCTTGCGTAAGTTATTCATGAAAGTCCAGATTGTAGGCAATGTTCACATTCTCAAATCATTAGCTCTTCATCGAAATCTGTGTTATGGGCACTCATAAGAATTTTCTGGGTAACATCAGAGTTCCAGATAGAGGGAGTGATTTTGATTTCAAAGTTGAAAATATTAGTTATTCTCCACTAAACCCTATGTTGTGGGTACTCATTAGAATCGTCTCATCGAGACAATTCTAATGAGTACCCACAACATAGGGTTTGGAAGAGAAATAATGGATTTAGAATACCACCACTCCCTCTTATCTAGAGCTCTGTAACATGATTCATATGAATAACCACAGTATGAAAATTTTGATGCCTTAGAGTAATAAGGTTATAAGTGTCATTTACAACCGGATATGAAAGCACTTTCATTTTGTGATCATTTCATAAAAATCACACTGTGTATGCTGACCAAAGCAGATCCGTATTCACCAACCATTCTTAGAAACATTCCTAGTCTTGTTCTCAAGAATGTTCAAAATTTAAAAGTAACACAACTTCTGATTGGCTTAACCCTTTACCACACAATCCCAACTTTTAATGACCCCAAAAAAGAAGCCTTTTGAGAACATTGTGGGAAAAGAAGAAAATGTTGGTAACAAGCATTTTCTTCTTTTCCCACAATGTTTTCAACCCTTTAAGAGACAAATTTTGTGTGTTGAGCTACATTTGAAATGTCGTCTGCAAATGCTTTCAATTTGGACTAGTCAACATTTTTGTTGTGTGGTAAAGAGTTAACCAAATGGTATGGCCTATCAGAAGTTATGTTACTCTCTAAATCTAGAATTAGACTGAGAGTGTTGTTTAGCATGGTTGGTAAATATGGGCCCAGATGCTGAAAATGGTCCTAAATGAATGGTAAATGTAGTGCTGAAAATGTTGTTACAAGTTTTCTCATATCATTGCCTTTTAACCCTTTCCCAAACAAGCCCTGGTTTTCACGTGTCTGCAGTACAAGTCTTTTGAAAACACTGTGGGAAAAGGAGAAATTGCTCGTAACGAGCAATTTCTCCTTTTCCCACAGTGTTTTCCACCCGTTTTGAGACCTTTCTGCCATTTTCATCAAATTTAAAATTGTCGTCTGCAAACTCTTTCAATTTGGACCAGTCTAAAATTTGTCGTTTGGGAAAGGGTTAACTTACAACCTTGTTATTCTAAGGCCTTAGTTTGTGCAGTCTGATCTTGATCTTCATTTTCTACTAAAGCAAGCGACTGGCAAAAGCGGGTTTAATGCATCTCCATGATGCATTTTACTGAGCAAGTCATCACATGATAAACTGAATCCTGAGAAAGAATAGTCCTTTGATATGAAGAAAATTGTACTGAGCAAGTCATCACATAATAAACTGAATCCTGAGAAAGAATTGTCCTTTGATATGCAGAAAATTTGCAAGTAGTTAACCCCTTCCCAAATGACAAATTTTGGACTGGTCCAAATTGAAAGAGTTTGCAGACGACAATTTTAAATTTGATGAAAATGACAGAAAGTTCTCCAAAAGGGTAGAAAACACTGTGGGAAAAGGAGAAATTGCTCGTTACGAGCAATATCTCATTTTCCCACAGTGTTTTCAAAAGACTTGTACTGCAGACACATGAAAACCAGGGCTTGTTTGGGAAAGGGTTAAAGGTTTTGATCTATGTCAGCCTCTACAGACTGTGCAGGCTGACTTTGGTCGATAATTCTTGCAGATGCATTAAACCCCCTTTTCACAGAGTATGGCTGAGGTATAACTCTATTTTGTTGCAACTTAGAAGTTAAATATTCTTCCAAATATCTGCATGATATGAAACAATTAATGCTAAATACTGTTTTGAAAAGATATTGAGAATTATACTGTAAGTGCTTGAAATCACAACTCATGCACAAGATCCCCTTCAATGAATGTTGTGGCAATAAGAGGAATTGCTTAAAATTAACAAAATTTCCATTTACTAGTGTTATCACATGTATTGCACCCAAATTCATGTTGGTTTTTGATATTTTACCAGTTTTTTTTCACTTTGGTCTCCACAAATTTGTGGCGGTAAAGGGATACTGTATAGAGATTGAAATTACTAGCTTTTTTCTAACCTTTTTTACTCTTAACCCTTAAAGTGCCTTGTGCAACTATAGTTGCCTTTGCAGCCAGCATAGATTAAGATCAGACCACACAAATGTTCAGTCTGATCTTTTATCTACACTGTCTGCTTTGCCGAGACATTCTGGACTAGAGGTAACTGGAAATAACAATCATTTGGGTATTATTGCTAGATTGAAATTGTTGGGTTTATTTTGCGGCCTAAGGGTTTGTTAAAATCTTTACCAAACACTTCACCAGACTACAAGTTTTAGACTCGTCCATATAGATAGTATTTGCAGATAACCCAATGGAATGTGTCTCAAATAGTGGAATTTGTGTGTAAAAGAGCAGGAAGTACTTTTTTTTTTGCAGAGAGAAAGAAAGAGAATATCAAGAAGAAAAAGAAAATCTAAGAACTCAACTCACCACTGAACATAATAATTACAAAACAGGTTCTGAAGCACAAATAAGTAAGTGTATTGTGTTTCTCAAAGGGTGCCAGTCATAATTGTAATACCTTTTACAAGCTCTGATCTTTGCTTTACATTGCACAATACTGACATTTTGATCAGAACAGCCTGCCATAATTAATTTTTTTCTGCAGCAAGAAAGACTCTGCAGCAATTCTTAGTCTGTTGACAGTTTTCTAAATAATTCTGTTGACAATTTTTGCTAGATCAGAGCTCGCAATCAAACTACCATAACATCATCATGCCATGCAAAAGCCAGGATTTAGTTTAAACATGTTTATCTTGCATCGATTGAGAAAGAAGTTCTTTCAGCTTATACTAATCTCTTTTGATACTGCTTCTTGGAAACTACACCAAAGAAGTGGGCCTGTGATACAACTACGGTCAACTTACTTGAAATTGAAGCCAGGCTTTCAGGTCAAGTCAGGGTGAAAAGTATCTCAAATACCTACTCTGCAAACAAAACAGATTGCTTGTTGTTACTTAAGCCCCTGTCACACTGTACGGCATTTCCATTGTGTTGGCATGGCATTAATATCCGAGAGCACCGTGAGATTGCAGGAAAAATTGGAAATGGGTATGTCATGGCTTTCTCACCGTGACTAAGGCGTTACCACGGAGCTCCCATGGCATATTATTGTGTTCGAAAGGAATTCTTCTTGGCGATTCACTGCAAGCTCACGGCACTTCCATTGGATACAGTGCGCTTTCGCGGTGCTCACATGGGACTCACATGGTGCTCACATGGTGCTCACACTGCATGCACTGAGTTTTCACAGAGTTTTTAAGTGGTCACATTGTACTAATGGCATGTTCATGACGTTAGTTTGCACAATCTATAAAAACAAACTGTATACATATTTATTCTTCAGCTGTTTCTTTGCTATGGTCTCAAAAAGTCAGTACAGAATAAAACCCTGCCCACAACAAGAAAGAGGAAAAAGCAGGCCAAAAAACCAAACCCCTCAAATGGAAGCAAGTCAACCACGGTCATCTCATCAGCCAGCAATTGCCGGCCTGTTGGCATACATCAATCATGATAAAATGATTGTTTATTTTGCAAACTTAGTCCAATATAAGATTTTTTTGTCATGCAAAGACCGATGGATGAGGTAGAAGGGCCTTGGAAGCTGTGACAGCTCTGAACAGTCATTGTAAGAGTAAAATAAATAAATGACACTCCGTGTATGTGCTGTTGATGCACGTTATAAGCACACTGTGACCTCTCTGTGCACCAGCAGAGCACCTGTAGGATTGTAGGTGACCTTCTGGTGATCCCACTGCACTCCTATCAGACAAGCATTTGCTTTGTGCATGCTCAAAGTGTGCATCTTGGCATGGTGTTCTAGACAATCACAATGCATTTACTTGTGATGCCACTACGTTGCTGTGGTGATGCTTGCAATTGCACTGTGCACACCTTGGGGTTCTGCATTTTTCCTTGGATGCAGTGGGATTGCCGCCCTAGTGTTACAGGGATTTTTGTAACTTAGTCTGAGAAATGTAGGCCTAATTCAGAGACATTTGTATGTGAAATATTTAACAATATATTCGACAAACGGTTTTGTTTTTTAAAATGTATATCATCCATTTTTTCTATTGATTTTCCATTTATGTGGTTATGCGCAACCATTTCTTCTCACGCCCTTTCGTTATTTTTATGTTGTAGATGTAACATTGGGTTTGTGTTTTTTCTTTGTTGCAGCGCGCATGAAAAAGGAAATAGAATTTCTACAAGGGGCATTTGAATCTTACAAAACCTCATTGCATCAAGAAACAGATGACAAATGGAACAGAAAACAAGAAGATTTGATGAATGAACTAGAGGCTCAGAAGGATAAAGAAATTCATGAGCTGAGTATGTTGTTTACAGTGTTATTTCACAATTCTTGCATTAACCCATATACTCCTGCAACAAATACTCATAAAATAGCTTTCAAACTAGGAATAAACTATCATAATCAAAAGCAATAAAGGTTAAATGCTGGAATACATCTAAAATTTTCGTTCCAAATGGACAAATTGTTCTGTTTGAATAATTTCTTCCTTTGCCACAATACTTTCAAAGTTGGTTAGTTTCAATACACTATAGGTTATTGATAAGACTGGTGGGAATGTGTAATGTAATGCTACTAAGTGAGTCATCACATAATTATGGATCCATAGAAAGCATTTTGTATAACAACCTAATGAATGACAGGGTACACTGGTTCTTTGACATGTAGAAAATTGACAGATAGCAAAAAGTTTCGACCCATGTCAGCCTGCATGGACTGTGCAGGCTAACATAGGTTGATACTTTCTGCTGATGTATGAAGTCCCCTTTTTACAGAGCATGGCTCATATGCATAATTTTCTTTGTGTACAGAATTGAAGATCATTCAAGAGAAGAACATGGACAAAGCTCAGCAAGCTAAAGATCATCACAGAGCTATCGATAATTTACGCAAAGAGCATAAAAGAGAATTGGACGTAAGTGAACCTATTTTGTTCCCATATTAGAGTAGTACCTATTTATCAGAAAGTCATGTGATTTCAGCCCAAAATGCAAGTATTTCATGTGGTGTGTTTGTACCCATATTGTATTGCTCACTATTTGTTGGACTGTTGATTTTTTTTAATGTGACGTGAACCCATATTATAGTGATGATGTGATCTGAACCTATATATTATTGTGATAAACATTTGTAAGAAGGATCAACCCATGTGATTTAAACATATAATGACAGTAAATTTCATGTGATATGTTTTTACCCATACTATATAAGATGCCATCTGTAAAAAGCTCAATTCATGTGGTTGGAACCCACAATGACAATGTCATGTGATGTGTTTGTTTCCATTTTGAATTGGTCATACTTTTTATTTTAGGAAAGTACAATTCATGTGAGTTAAAACCATGTTATGGTGGTTATTTGATCAGGCCCCCTCTTATAGTAAACACATGTAAGGAAGCTCATTTTATGTGGTTTAAAATGGTAATGATAATATGTTTTACATGGTGTGTTTGTGCCCATATTCTATTGATCACCATTTGTAAGAACATTCATTCCATGTGATGTACACCTGGAATATAGTGATATTATCTGAACCAACATTGTAGTCGTTAATATTTGTAGGAAGGCTCAAGTCATGTGATTTTAACCTATAATGACACTATTTCATGTAATGTGTCTATACCAATATCACAGCAAGAAACATTTGTAGAAATTAAATGTGATTTGAACCCAAAATTCTAGTATCACATAAATAATCATTTTATTTTTTTTTTGAATGGCTAAGCATTTATTGGTATGAACCAATTTCATATTTCTTACATGTATTCTTGATCTCTTAGTTTAACCCATTACCACACAACAAAATTTTAGACTTGTCCAGATTGAAAGCATTTGCAGATGACAAACTAAATGTAGCACAAATTATGAAATTTGTTGTTTATAGGGTAGAAAACATTGTGGGAGAAGGAGAAAATGCTGGTTACCAGCATTTTCTCCTTTTCCCACAATGTTTTTAAAAGCCTTCTTTTTCCAGATTCGTTAAAAGTCGGGCAAATGGTTAAACATACAATGAAATTAATGTCATCTAATTTTAGGCCGAAATTGCTCTGTTAGCCATGTGATTTGTTTGTATTTGTTTGTATTGGGGTTAAATGCTGTTTTAACAGCTTAGGTCTTGTCATGGTGGTCAGTGCACCTATGCATGTGTTTCCTGGCTTTCTCATACTAGTACAGACACAACTTTCTTTCCAAGTCATTGACTGCTTTTCCCACATGCATCAGAGGTGAGAGGTGAAACATTGCCGAAAAGAAAGTTTACCTCAACTGGGCATCAAACTAGCAACCACTAGGTCATGAGTCAGATACGCTAACCACTGAGCTACCCAGGTGGGTGTTGGCCATGTGAAGAAAATTCTTAAAGGAAAACATGCTAGTCATTGTACATGTACAACAATGTTCTTAATCTTCAATTTTGCAGGACCAGGAAGCAGTAAGGGGCATGCCTATGATTTTATTTGCTAATAACCGTTTTTCCCTAAACCCATTTTTGTATGGATTAATGACCTATATGTATATTTTTTTTTTTAACCCTTTCCCAAACGACAAATTTTGGACTGGTCCAAATTGAAAGAGTTTGCAGACGACAATTTTAAAATCTTTGCAGTCTGATCTTTATCTGCATTGTCTGCAGAAGCAAAATAAAAACGCTTGTGTTTTTACATCATGAGGGTTGGTGATTTTTTTTGTTAGCATATTAGATCTGGTTTTGGTATGTTTAATACTGAATTAGGATAACATCACATGTTGTTTTGTTTTATATACACGGTAAGTGATATTACATATTAACCGTTTACCATACTACATTATTTTTACTCTTTGAAATTGAGAACATCTGCAGACAAGCCTAGCCTGGTTGCTTTGTAATATACAGGGCTTGAAATCAAGAGGTTGCTGGTTACACACATGTACCCAGCTGGGACACTCAAATTCTTTCTGTGGATTGAGGATAGTCATTGTGTCAGGATTCATTCCTCTCTCACTACTTAAGCCTCTACAATCCAATCTCTAGTTTTAGCGACTCTGAGGATTGAGGAAGAAGGTTTCTTAACCCTTTACCACACAATGCCGCCTTTTGATGCCCCTGGGAAAGAAGCCTTTTAAAAACATTGTGGGAAAAGGAGAAAATGCTGGTAACCAGCATTTTCTCCTTTTCCCACTATGTTTTCTACCTTGTCAAAGAAAAATTGCACCATTTTAGCCACACTGAAATTGTCATCTGCAAATGCTTTCAATTTGGACAAGGCTAAAATTCTGTCGTCTGGTAAAGGGTTAAAACATTGTGGAAAAACGAGAAAATGCTGCTGAGCAGCATTTTCTCCTTTTCCACAATGTTTTGTACCATTCCCAAAAAACAGTTTCAGTTTTTGAGTCACATTTATTTTGTCATCTGAGTATGCTTTTCATTTGGACAAGTTAAAAATTTTGTTGTTCGGTAAAAGTTTAAAGGGGGCTATTCAGATTTTGATAATCTTACCAAACTGGATCCAACCATGGAGCAATATGTCTTTGGGCACTGTATGATAAATATTTACTTTGTACTGGCCCTGTTAGATGCCCTTTTAGCCCTGTAAGATGACCCAAAAAGTGCAGATAAATGTATTGCTGCCACAATATGACTGAAAGAATCTTTAAAATGGTGTTAAATGCCAACAAATCCAATTTTTTTCTTAAACTTTTCTTCAAGTTAAGCAACAGTCCACTCAGTTCACTTTTGTTTTGACCTATTCACTATTTAAACAATCTTGTCTATGACAGACTAAATGGCAAAACAAACCTGACTGCATCTTATAATTTTTCACATAAGTTACTGTCTTGCCAATAATTCTGGGATGTTTTAACCCTATACCACAAAATCCAGAGTTTTAACAACCCTGAGGTAGAAGCCTTTTGAAAACATGTAGGAAAAGGGGAAAATGCCAGTAACCAGCATTTTTTCCTTTTCCAACAATGTTTTCTGCCCTACCAAAGATGAAATCCTTCATTCTAGCCACATATAAACTGTGGTCTGCAATCCTTTCAATTTGGACAGGTCGAAGATTTTGTTTTTGTGGTGAAGAGATGACTGACTTCTGTGTACAACATCAATGTAATCCTTTTAGCCTTAGATATGAGCCATGCTCTGGCATGGATTTAGACTGTCTAATATCTTGCGGAGTATTTTGACCTAAAAATAGCTTGAAATTGAAATATTTTGGGTCTTTTTACCGACCATTTCATTTAGACTGCAGCCATGGGATCAACTCTTTATTACCAGACCATATGATTTTGGACTTGTCCATGTTGAAAGCATTTGCAGAAAACAAATTCAATGTGCCTAGAAGATGGCAATTTGGTTTTGAATAGGTAGAATGATAAAAGGAGGAAATGCTGGTTAATTGGTTATTTTTTGTAATTGTGGTATAGATTTTCTTAAATACAAAATAACTTAGTTTGGGATAAGGATATAATATACTGCCCTGACAACTAAAATTTTGGGTGGATTTCTCTTGTACTATCATTTTCAGACTTGTATAGGCTTGGATATTTAAAGTATTTTTTGTTTGTGGTCAACTAATAGATCTTCATGAGAAACACAATAACTTACCAAGTTTTGGAATTTAACTCTTTTCTTGTACAAACATTTTGGGACGAACTGGCAAAATTTCAATAAAGTAATTTCGAAAGATGACATGAAAAATAAACATTAAAAGAAACCGAAAATGTAATGACAACATCTCTAATGCTAAATCAAATTTTTTACATGATATTTTGTCAGAGATTTCAAAAGATAACTTAAACTACTTGACTGAAATTAAGGAAAGGTTAAGAAAAGTATTCTGTATGTCACATCACAGACACTAACAACACATACCATATTTTTCACATTTCGATAATAGATTTTTTTCCGCCCTGTAGATTTTATTGAGTCAGCATTTTTTCCCTCACCAAATACTTCCCTTTTTCATCATCAATTCTTTATATACAGATTTAATTTTTATTTTCCTTATCTACAATTATTTTGTCACTTCTGTCATTTTTTTTCAAATTTAAGAATGAATTGTAAACTATTGAATGCTAGTAAACATTCTATTTGTTGAGTGTAATATAACAGCATTTAACTTCCATTTTTCAACCACTTTTCATACGTTTTCTTAAGTGTCTTTATTTTGAACTTTGCAAGTAAGCAACAATTTGTAAAGTGTAAAATGTTTGCAGATACATCTATTATGTTACAACATTATCTCAAGAATTATCAAATCTATACCAAAAGCGAGAAAAGTGTATGCAATGGTGAGGTTTCCTTTGCTGTTGTCTATTCATCAAGCATCCATCTGCTGGCAGTCATTTCATGTACACAAAGTTGTATGTGACATGATGTGATATATGATGATTTTAACTATACTAGAAGGGAGCTTTTGTTCATGGAGTAGAGCTAGTAATATGTATAGGACAATGATCACTGTATGAAAATCAATCATAATTGACTTTTTACATGATTGGTTTTAAGGGTGTCCTCCACATTGAAATCTCATGGCTAGTGACTGCCAATAGGGCTATTCAAGCCCTCACTGGCCTCTTGTTTTCTTTCACAAAATGGAGAAATCTTTTAAAACCTGTTTTATCTTCCATTCTGAATATTGCACTTATTATTGATTGCAAGACTAGCCATCGCATTGGAGGAGACAGGGTGTCTTATAATTGGCTGACAGAGAGTGGCTTGTGATCGGTTAAGACAGAGTGGTCTTATAATTGGCTGAGACAGAGTGTTTTGTGATTGGCTGAGACAGAGTATCATGGTTGGCTGA
Source organism: Tridacna gigas (assembly GCA_945859785.2). Lineage (NCBI taxonomy): Eukaryota > Metazoa > Mollusca > Bivalvia > Cardiida > Cardiidae > Tridacna > Tridacna gigas. The sequence goes on from OX244044.2 coordinate 27,289,027, forward strand.
GACAGTGTGTCTAGTGATTGGCTGAGACAGAGAGTCTAGTGACTGGCTGAGGCAGTCTCATGATTGGCTGAGATAGAGTGTCATATGATTGGCTGAGACAGTGTCTCATGGTTGAGACACAGACAGGCTGAGACAGAGTGGTCTTATGAAAGGCTGAGACAGAGTGTCTTGTGATTGGCTGAGACAGAGTGTCTTTTGATTAGCTTAGATAGAGTGTCTCATGATTAGCTGAGACAGATTGTCTCATGATTGGCTGAGACAGAGAGTCTCATGATTGGCTGAAATAGTTTCTTATGATTGACTGAGACAGAGTGTCTTATGAATGATTCGGAGCGTCTTATGATTGGCTGAGACAGAGTGTCTTGTAATTGGCTGAGAGAGAGTGTGTTGTGATTGGCTGAGACAGAGTGTCATATGATTGGCTGAGACAGAGTGTCTCATGGTTGGCTGAGACAGAGAGTCTCATGATAGGCCAAGACAGAGTGTCTCATGACTGGCTAAGACTGATTGTGACATGACTGACTGAGACAGTTTCATGATTGGCTGAGACAGAATATCTCATGATGGGCTGAGACAGAGTGTCTCATGATTTGCTGAGACAGACTGTCTCATGATAAGCTGAGACAGAGAGTCTTATGATTGGCTGAGACAGAGTGTCTTTTAATTGGCTGAGACAGAGTGTCTTGTAATTGGCTGAGAGAAAGTGTGTTGTGATTGGCTGAGACAGAGTGTCATATGACTGGCTGAGACAGAGTGTCTCATGGTTGGCTGAGACAGAGAGTCTCATGATAGGCCAAGACAGAGTGTCTCATGACTGGCTAAGACTGATTGTGACATGACTGACTGAGACAGTTTCATGATTGGCTGAGACAGAATATCTCATGATGGGCTGAGACAGAGTGTCTCATGATTTGCTGAGACAGACTGTCTCATGATAAGCTGAGACGGAGAGTCTAATGATTGGCTGAGACAGAGTGTGTCATGATTGGCTGGGACTGAGTGTCTCATGATTGACTGAGACAGATTTTCATGATTGGCTGAGACAGAGTGCTTCATGATTGGCTGAGACAGAGAGTTTCATGATAGGCCAAGGCAGTGTCTCATGATTGGCTGAGAAAGAGTGTCTCACTCATGATCGGCTGTTATAGTGTCTCGTGATTGGTTAAAATAGTGTCTCATGATTGGCTGAGACAGAGTGTCTCACTCATGATTGGCTGATATAGTGTCTCTTGATTGGTTAAAATAGTGTCTCATGATTGGCCAAGGCAGAATATCTTATCCATCAAGTGGGTAGTCCTGGAATTCAGAATTAGAATATATTTTAATATGGTTTGTTGATAATAATGGCCCTTGGTAAAATATATCAAAACTGATTTATAGTCAGAGGTTGTCAAAAAGCCTTGTGTTAGACTGAAACTTTTTACTTTGGCCAGCCTTTATGTAATGATCTCTTTACCACATGAAGCATTTTAAGACATTTCTTCAAATAGAACGCACTTGCAGACAAGTTAAAAGTGGCTCAGATGATGGACTTTGTTTTTTTAAGGGGAGAAATATTGTTGACAGAGGGAGAAAATGCTGGTTACAGGCATTTTTAGCTCACCTGAGCAGGAAGTGTTCAAGTTGAGCTTTTCTGATTGTGCTGTGTCTGGCGTCCGTCGTGCATCGTCCGTCGTGTGTCATCTGTCGTGTGTTATGCGTGGTCGAGGCGTCAACAATTACTTTGTGTGCGCCCTAGAGGCCTCATTTTCAGTCATATACTCATGAAACTTGGTCAGAATGTTTGTCTTGATAATATTTCGCACAAGTTTGAAATTGGGTCATATCGGGTCAAAAAAAAAGTCAACAGGTCAAAATTTAGAAAAACCTTGTGTGCACTCTAGAAGTCAGATTTTCAGTCAGATACTCATGAAACTAGCTCAGAATGATTGTCTTGATAATGTATCGGACATACATGTATCTAAAATTGGATCATGTCAGGTCACAAAGTAGGTCACCAGGTCGAATTTTCACAAAACCTTTTGTGCGCTCTTGAGGCCACATTTTTAGTCTAATACTTATGAAACTTGGTCAAATTGTTTGTCTTGATGATATCATGGACAAGTTTGAAACTGAGTCATGTCAGGTCAAAAAGTAGGTCACTGGGACAAATCTTAAAAAACACCTTGTGTTCACTCTAGAGGCAGTAAACTCATGAAACTTAGTCAGAGTGTTTGCCTTGATGATATCTCTGACAACATTGAAATTGGGTCATGACATTGTAGGGTGAAAAATTAGGTCACTCTGCCAAATTTAGGAAAACCTTGCGTGCATTCTATTGGCAAGACTCATTTCAGTACCCATGAAACTTGGTCAGAACGTTTGTCTTGATAAAATCTAGCACAAGTTAAACATTGGGTCATGTCAGGTAAAAAATTAGGTCATTGGGCCAAATCCTAGAAAAAACTTGGGAGCACTCTACAGTCTACATTTTTAGATCAGTTCTAATGAAGATTGGTCAGAATGATTGTCTTGATGAAGTATTAGACAAGTTCAAATTTTGGTAATGTTGGGTCAAAAAGTAGATCCCTGGGACAAATCTTAGAAAAATCTTGTATGCAATCTGGAGGCCACATTTACTCATGAAATATCGTCAGAATGTATGTCTTGATGATATCTATGACAAGTTCAAAAATAGGCCAAGGAGGTCAAAAAGTAGATCACAAACACTCATGTGTTTTACATCATTACAACCAGGATCTCTTCAGCTTTATTAATCCTAGATGACTTTACTCAGGTGAGCCATTTAGGGCCAATGGCCCGCTTTTTTTCCTTTTTTCCAGAATTTTTTCATAGGCAATTTTCCTAGGGGTCTTTAAAGCACAGGTTTGTCTGGTAAAGGGTCAATTCTGGCCCATGGTAAAAGTGTGTCAAATCTGATATGCATTCAAAAGTTGTCAAAAATCTATATGCTAGGTTGAAACTATTGGAGCCATGCTCTGGCAAAATGGGTCTCAATGCATCTCTGTATTGCATGATACCAAGCAAGTCAGTACAGATTAAATCATGGATCTACAAAATCCATTTTGTCTAACAACCAACTAAATCAGGAGGTAAAGTGGTTTTTGGTCTTGAAGAAACTTGACCAGTAGCAAAAAGTTTTGGCCCAAGTCAGCCTGCACAGGCTAGGCAGGCTGACCTAGCTGGATACTTTTTGCAAATGTATTAAGCCCCCATGTCACAGGGCATGGCTCATTTATTTTGGATGATTTTTTTTTGTAATTATACTAGAATTTGTTGTATAATATGTTTACTCGCTGTTCTTTTATCTGCAGAGTTTGATACGAAAGTTCTCCAATGTTGCCGCTGATCTTGAGAGACTGAAGAAGGCAGAGGGAGATCTCGAGGTAATGTCTCAGAGCTTCTTTTATCTTGTAACAAGCTGCTTTGGTCATCATCCAAACTAGCACTAGCCACATGGTATATTGCTTTACTCTACTGAACAACTAGGTTTGGACTGTCCGAAATTGAAGGTGTCAACAGACAAAGAATTAGAAAGTGGTACCAGTCTGCTGAAGTTCTCTGTGATAAGGTAGAAAAAGTTAAGGTTTGAAAAGACACCAAATTGTTTGGTAAAGGGTTAGAAATATTTTATCCTTTTGCCACAATGTTTTCCAATATAGTCTGCTGCAAGGTGCAAAAGCCAGTTAGAAAGTAACCTTATATTTTACAAACCTGAGGAAAATGGCTTTTGAAAACATTTTTGGAAAAGGAGAAAATGCTGGTTACCAGCATTTCTACTTTTACCTGCAATACTTTGTACCCTTTTATAGTTAAGATTTCTTTTTGAGCAACATTTACTATGTTGCCTACAAATGCTTCCAACATGGACAAGTCTGAAATTTGACCCATTATAAAGAGTTTATACACAGGTCATGCTCTGACAAAAGGGTGCTTAACACATTTCTATGATGCATTATATTAAGCAAGGCATCACTTTATCATAGATCCATAAAATCCATTTCGTCTGACAAATTGACTGGATATAGGGGTAGAATGGTCCTTGGACATTCATGAAATTTATAAAAAGCAAAAAGTTTTGACCAGTGTCAGCTTGCACGGACTGTGCAGATGCATTTAACCCCCTTTTCACCGAACATGGCACATATATGAAATTATTTTGCAGGAGATCAGAGCTGAGTACAGTTTACTAACACAGAGGTATAACGAGACATGTAAACAGCTGGCCAACATTACAAGGGAGTTAACAGATACAGTATGTATATTTAATTACTGCCAAAGGTCTTACCTCCCTTTATGCAGAGCTTATGATATAAAAATTAGTTCAACTGGTACAGAGTACTAGTATAAGCAGTTCATAGATGTATATAAAAGCTGAAGTTCAGACACAGCTCTTAAAATCACTAATATACTTTCCGATGAGACATTAACCCTTTCCCAAACGCCAGATTTTGGACTAGTCCAAATTGAAAGAGTTTGCAGACGACAATTTTAAATTTGCTGAAAATGGCAGAAAGGTCTCAAAACGGGTAGAAAACACTGTGGGAAAAGGAGAAATTGCTGGTTGTGAGCAATTTCTCCTTTTCCCACAGTGTTTTCAAAAGACTTGTACTGCAGACACATGAAAACCAGGGCTTGTTTGGGAAAGGGTTAAACCAAGGTCCCATGTGATGGCACTATACACCAGCCATAACTTAGGATGGAGTTCTTCCTGTATCTTGCACTATCCCCAGCAAAACGACCAACAGCCTTCAGGGGTGTAGCCCATTATGGGCAACCAGTGGAGAGAATAAATAAACGGAAAATCTATCAGTCGTTGCTCTTGAAATGTCAGAGACCATTATCCTCTACAATCATTACTTTACTTACATAATGTTTATGTATATGGCTGGTTATTTTCTTGAGATATGTCATGCATTTTTAAGCCTCAAAGGGCTGAATGAATGATGTGGATCTGTTTAATAGGATAAATAGCTGAGTATATTGCTGTATACATAGCAGCAGACAGTGTAGACCTAAGATCAGACTGCACATTCTGTCTGCAAAAACAACTGTCTGCAAAAACAACTTAAGTCAGTTTCAGGGCTTTAAGGGTCAATGATAACATTATTGCTGTGAAACTCTTATCAACAACAAATAAAGTACAAGAACTGCATTTTCTTTTTGAGTCTCCTCGCTTTCACCAGGTTGTCATCATCTATTTAGCATTCATTACTTTTCATGTTTTTTTTTAAACAAAGAAAGCAGGGCTGATTATTCATTTAGCAATGTAAACATTTATTTTTATGGGAATCTTTTTAACACAGAAAGTAAGATTGATAGCATTTGAGGACCAGTTTGATGCTAAAGTGCAGGAGGTGGATGAGAAATATAAACAGAAAATTGACGAGCTTATGACACAGAATACAGAACTCAAGTAAGTTTATCATATTAAATGGTTTAACCTTTTACCAGATGACTAGATTTTAGCCTTGTCGAAATTGAAAGCATTTGCAGATGAGAATTTCAGTTTGGTTCAAATGGTGCCATTTTTCTTTGACAGGGTAGAAAACATTGTGGGAAAGGGAGAAAATGCTGGTTTCTCAGGATTGTTAAAAGTCGGTATTGTCCAGTAAAGGGTTAATATTCAACTGGAAGATTCTGCTGTAAGAATCATGATAATGATAATGTGAGAACAATATGACAACTTATTTGTCTGTTTTATTATGTCTGTTTTGGAAGGAAACACTGAGGTATTGTCACAGCCTTGTCTTTTTTTGTGTTATAATCATCTTGCAAAAAGTTTAATCTTTTCTGATCTCTCTGTCATTGATGAAGACACTTACTTCAAACTCCGGCTAGCTATTTATTATAAAAAGGGGTACTCTTAATGCGCCTATGACCTTTCCTGTGAGTCTCAGAATACAAATATTGTGTTTTAAAATCAGAGGCGAATTTGAGTGCTGGCCAAGCACCAGCAAATCTTCCCTATTGAATGAGAGGTTTTCCATACTTGTGTTTGCTTATGGTAGTCTGTATTGCAAAATCATAGAATATTTGAATCGTGCTAGTTTAACTCTTTAACAAAAAAAAAATTTTAGACTTGTCCAAATTCAAAACACACTCAGACGATGAATCAAGGGTAACTCAAATGATGAAACTTGCCTTTAGTTGAGCAGAAAATAGTGTAGGAAAAGGAAAAAAATGCTGGTTTTTGAATAAAGATATTTGAGGTTAGATCTTGTTAGCTTTGCTGTTTTCTGAAGAAAATGTTGAGGAATTTTGTAGTCCTGTTGTCATCTGCTTTGTGTAAAAACTTCGACATTTTCTTGATACCTTTCATTATAGAAAACTTCAATGCCAGCTTTTTGTTAATTTTTCAGAGGGAACCCATAGCAGGACAAGTAACCTTTAATATATTTTTGATACAGTTATGCCCCTTTTGACTTGCCAGTTTTCAAAGAAAACTTCAAGGTATTGTCATAGCCCCATCGTCCTCTGCATTTGCGTCGTCATTGTCCTGGTGCAAAAATTTTGACATTTTATAATACCTCTGTCATTTCTGAGCATATTTAGTTGAAACTTGGAATAGTTGTTAACCATCAAAAGGGAAACCCATACAACAGAGGCAGGTAACCATCAAAATATTTTTGACACAGTTACATCCCTTTTTTTTCGCAAAATTAAATCATTCTATTTTTAAAAGTAACTGCAGCCAAGCCTTGGCACCCACATGCGGTGCTCTTGTTTACCTAGAAATCTAATTAAAAATGTAACAGTAGTAGTCTAGTAGAGCATTGGCACAGATGTGTGGACACTCTTGTGTGCTTTTGTATTTATTTTATTGTAAAAGTGCCATCACATTATTTCCGCTATATTTTCATCTGTAAACGCATTTTACCCTTTACCATTTTAACATTATAGAGAACAAAGCTTTGAGACATTGTGGGAAAAGAAGAAAATGCAGGTAAATAGCATTTTCCCTTTTGCCCACAATGTTTTTTACCATTTCAAGCACAAATCCAATCATTTGAGACACATTAGATTAATTTTTCTGCATGTGCTTTCGAATTTGACGCGTTAAAAACTTTGTCATTTGGTGAAAAGTTTGTATGGACATTAGTGTAAGATTTTGTCATTTGGCAAAGATTTGATATCTTTTTCTCATACCATTGTAGAAGACTGTATGTAGGCAAGTGTGGGGAGTTGTATGAAGAAAAAGTACTGTTTGAAAGAGATCGAGTGGACAGAGTCATGAAGTCACAGGAGATCATGCAGGTTAGTGTATACATTGCCTCATAAAAGTAACTTTTAACCACTTTACCACACAATCCTGAGTTTCACAATCCTGAGGAAAAGCCTTTTTAAAGCATTGTGGGAAAAAGAAAATGCTGGTAACCAGCATTTTCTCCTCATCCCACAATGTTTTCTACCCTGCCAAAGACAAATTTCAGTTTTTGGGCTACATACAATCTGATGTCTGGAAAAGTTTTCCATTTGGAAGTCTTAAACTTTGTTGTTGGTAAAAAGGGCTAATGTCCCTGCTTTTGCAAACATTATGACAAAAGGAGCAACCGCTCAAAATGAGCAATTTCACCTTTTCCATTTTCTATTTGATGGTCTATATGTAAAACTTGGGGTCCTGCGTGGCTCAGTGTAGGACTTGTGATCTAGAGACCCTGGGTTCGAGCCTCACTGGATCCACTGGGTTTTTCGTGGATGTGTCCTTGGGCAAGACACCTCTGAGCCCAAGCCTAGTAATGGTGAAGAGCAGGAAATACATAATAATTGTATGAGCTGTTGCGGTGATATGACTGAAATAATGTTGAAAGTGGCATAAAACTCCATTCAATCAATCATTATGTAAAAACTGAATCTGTATAAATTACTACAAACAATTTTTTGTCTTGTAGCAGACCAAATATAACTCATGAACTGCACTGTCGAGAAAGTAAGACATTTTTCAGATTACTTTTCGAACACATATCATACTTACTGTAAACTTGCTGATTTCAGAAAATGCTTCACTCAAAACACAAGGCCAAGATAAGTCTTCATCCAGGGCTTAAAGAGGTGGAAAACAAAGAAAGGGTTCCAAAGATGCGACCCGGAAGTGCCCCTACCACAAACAGGGAGACAGAGTCCGCTGCATTAAGTGCCGGTGAACTGAATCATTTGCAACATGGCGAAGAGGAAGAAATTCGGCCGACGGTGTTATTGCCAGAGGACAGTGAAGAGATTGAGGAAATGAGGAAAAGTTTGATGCAGGACATTAAATCTATGTCGAAAGAGGAATTGATGAAAACTATCTCGGATACAGTTTCTTGATGAAATACAAGGGCATGCTATAGAAAATATCATAGAGTAAGATTTTCTGTATTATTCCTTAGGTGGCTAGCACAACATCAGCAGCCTGAGCAGACGGTGTATATCATGATCAGACTGCACAGAATGTGCACTCAGATCTTTGATATATACCATCAGGAGGATTTTTTTTTAACTCTTAGGCTGCTATGCGTGACTCACTGACCTTTTGCAGACAGTGTAGATCAAGATTAGACTGCACAGGACATGCAAACTGATCTTGGATCTACACTGTCTGACAAGGAGATATTTTTCTCCAAAAGACGAGTTTGAAGTAGCATTATCCAGGTTTTTTACCATCATCTTCAAAGTTTAATTTATCTAGCAGGATAGGGGTTAAATATTTAAACCAAAACTGGGACAAAATTACAGTATTAAGAAAAAAAGAAAGGACTTAATGTTCCTGATTTATAATTGTGCTCTTGTTATTCATGCAGCCTTAAGACCACTTTATTCCTTTTCCACCAGTCTTGTCTTTTTACAACCCCTTGGGAGATGGCTTTTGTAAACATTCTGAGAAAAGGAGAAAATACGGGTATTCAGTTTTATCAACTTTGCACCCAGTGTTTTCTATCCTTTCATGGACATATTTTATCAGCAAATGCTTAGAAAGTGGGCAAGTCTTAACCCTTTACCACACAATCCTGACTTTTAACGACCCTAAGAAAGAGGCCTTTTGAAAACATTGTGGGAAAAGGAGAAAATGCTGGTAACCAGCATTTTCTCCTTTTCCCACAATGTTTTCTTACCTTTCAGAAACAAATTTAATAATTTGAGTCACATTTAATTTGTCGTCTGCAAATGCTTTCAATTTGGACCAGTCTAAAATATTGTGGTTTGCTAAAGGGTTTAATCATGTTTTCAGGTTAAGAGGTGAGGAAAAAAAACAGTGATAAAAAAGGAGTGAATTGAGCTTGTCTTTGGATGGTATTTTACAGTAAATCGAATTTTACACGAAGAAAAAAAAAGGGACTTCTTCATATCAGAATTGCTTGGAGATGACAAAATAGATATGGCTTAAAACTCTTTACCACACAATCCCGACTTTTAACAACCCTGAGAAACGAGCCATTTGAAAACATTGTGGGAAAAGGAGAAAATGCTGGTCACCAGCATTTTCTCCTTTTCCCACAATGTTTTCTACCCTTCCCCCAAAAAATTCAATTTTTTCAATCACATTTATTTTGTCATCTGCAAATGCTTCCAATTTGGTCCAGTCTAAAATTTTGTTGTTTGGTGAAGAGTTAAATGATTGTAATTTTTGTTGCTTGCACAATATTTCAATACAGTAGACTAATTCAAATAACTGTTTCTTTATCTGCTCGTCAGTTTGACTGTCTCATGGTAGTAAGCTATCTATGTGTTAAAGAATCTCTACTTTTTTAGGACAGTCCATATGCATTTTGAATCTTAAATCCCTGTATTTTTGTAGGAGGGGGGAGTGTCTTATGTCTTTATCATGTTTTTGTAATTTAACAATATTTCATAAATGTGTTTCTGTGAAATTTACATGTTTAAGTAGATTTTTATTAGTATATTGGCTAATAAAGTGGTTCAGACATTGTTGTATTGTTGTTTTTATTCTGTTGTGAGAGAGAGAGAGAGAGAGAGAGAGAGAAATCTGATAAAAGTTGATTTAAGTAAATTAAGCATACACAGAATTTAAACCTTTGTCAAACAACAACGTTTTAAACTTGTCCATATTCAGGGCAAATTAGCATTGCAGCAAAAAGAGAACTTGTTTGTATGAGTAATTACTGTTACTTCCCAATGCTACAATGGTTTAAAATGATTTGTCTTTTGAATAGGCAAATTTTGGTTCTAAAGGAACCGAGTTGAATAAAAATTAAAATTGTTTTTTTGTATGGTGTTTGATGCCATTTAAAACATTATTTCAGTTACATCCTGGCAGCCAGTGCACCTATCCATACTTTCCTGATGTTTACTCCAAAGCAACTGACTGCTCTTTCACATGACCATTGCTGAAATGATGATTTATGATGAGACTGGAATGAATCCTATCACACTGACTATCATCAGTCCTACGAAAGAAATTGGCAAAGCTGGGGATTCAAACCAGCTACCCCCTGGCCTAAAGTCCTGTTTGCTACTGGGGCTCAGCAAAATTTAAGAATTAATGTACCAGTGACTGACAAAATTCACTTATAAATAATAACAAATCCTTTATTAATGTCATGGATTGTCGTCATCAAAACTAGACACAAAATGTAAATAATTTTCTGCAAAAATGACCAAACCATTCAAATTTCTAAACCCTTCAGAACACAATCCTAACTTTAAACGGACCTGAGAAAGATGCCTTTTGAAAACATTTAACTCTTTACCACACAATCCTGAATTTCAACGACCCTGGGAAAGAAGCCTTTTGAAAACATTGTGGGAAAAGGAGAAAATGCTGGTAACCAGCATTTTCTTCTTTTCCCACAATGTTTTCGACCTTTTCCAAAACAAATTTCAATTCTTGAGTTGCATTTCTCATCTGCAAATGCTTTCAATTTGGAATGGCCTAAAATTTTGTTGTTTGGTAAAGAGTTAACCCTTTCCAAAACAATGAATTGTGGGTGCTTCCACATAGTTGAGTACCTGCAGACAACAAATTTAAAGTTAGTACAAATTAGCTGTAGTACTCTTTTCTTCTTTTCCCACAATGTTTTCAAGGGCAATGCTTTTAGGGTTGTAAAAACAGGATTGTTTGTAAAGGGTTACTCAGCAAAGAATTGATGTTTTTCTTGACAGTCAAGTACAATATGTGTATATATATCAAAGATGCATACGAAAATTAAATAAATTTGGTTTAAAAATTGTGATATTTGTATAAAGCATGACATGGATGGATTTTTGTCAAATAGCACAATCTCACATACAAACCACCTTTTTCCCTAGAAGCAGATCACATTTGAAACAAGAAGGCCATCCACCCTATAGCGCTTACCTGAGTAAAGTCATCTAGAATTGATAAAGGTGAAAAGATCCTGGTTGTGATGATGTAAAACATGAATATAAGTGACCGACTTGACCTATATTTAGCTCAGCTGAGCACGAAGCTCGAGGTAAACTTTTGTAATCAGGCCATGTCAGTTGTGCAACAGGCATCATCAATTTTACCTTGTGTACACTCTAAAGGCCACATTTTCATTCCGATACTAATGAAATTTGATCAGAATGTTTGTCTTGATGATATCTTGAAAGAGTTCGAAACTAGGTCATGTTGGGTCAAAAACTAGGTTACTAGGTCAAATCACAAAAACCTTGTGTACACTCCATTTGCCATGTTTTCAGCCCAGTACTCTTGAAACTTAGAATGTTTGTCTTGATGGTATTTTGGATAAGTTTGAAAATGGGTCAAGCGGAAAAACTATGTCACTAGGTCAGATCTTAGAAATACTTTTTGTACTCTGTAGAGGCCACATTTTTTGTCCAACACTCATGAAATAATATCATGGACATCTTTGAAAATGGGTCATGTCGCGTGATAAAATTGGTCACTAAGTCAAATCTTAGACAAGCCTTGTGTACGCTGTAGAGGCCATATTTTCAGTCCGAGACATATGAAACTTGGTCAGAATGTTTGTCTTCAAGATATCTCCGATGATTTCGAAAATGGGTCATGTAGGGTCAAAAACTATGTCACTTGGTCAAATCTTAGGACAAGAGGGCCATGATGGCCCTGTATCGCTCCACTGGCTAATAAGTACAAACCACACAAACTAAACATTAGAATTCTAGGCCAGATGTTGAATTTATGACCCTTAGGGTGGGGCCAATTTTGACACCAGGGCTTTAATTTGAACACCTTTGGAAGAGACTTGTTAGATGATAACACTCACAAAATATTACAGCTCTATCTCAAGATAAGGAACAAGAAGATCTTGAAAGTTTTCACTATATAAACCTAGGTAAAACTTGGGATTGTGAGGTTGGGCGAATTTAGACCCCAGAATTATAACTTGAACCATATTGGTAGACTTCTATTGGATAAATATATATGCAAAATTTGGTAGCCCTAGGTCTTACAGTTAGGAGCTGGTAGATTTTTAAAGTTTTCACTATATAAGCCCATGTAAAAATTGTGGCTGCCGGGGCAGGGCCAAATTGACCCCAGGGCTATAATTTGAAAATACTTGGTAGAAGCCCATTGGATGAAGCCATATGCCAAATTTGGTAGCTCTAAGCCTTATGATTTAGACCAGAAGATTTTTTAAAGTTTTCACTATGTATGTGATTCCCGGGGTGGGACCATTTTTGACCTTGAAGAAACTTGGTAGAGGCCTATTAGATGAAGCCACATGCCAAATTTAGTATCCCTAGGCCTTATGAGTTAAAACCAGAAGATTTTTAAAGTTGTCACTGTTGAAGCCTTTGTAAAACTTGTGCCCCCTGGGGCGGGGCCAATTTTGACCCCAGGGCTATATTTTGAGGTGACTTGGTAGAGGCCCATTAGATGAAACTACATGCCTTATTTAGTAGCCCTAGGCCTTATGGTTTGGACAAGAAGATTTTTAAAGTTTTCACTATATGAGCCCATGTAAAACTTGTGACCCCAGGGGTGGGGCCAATTTTGAGGCCTGGGCTATAATTTGAAGAAACTAGGTAGACACCCATTAGGTGAAGCTACATGCCAAATTTGGTAGCCCTAAGCCATATGGTTTTAGACAAGAAGTTTTTTAAAGTTTTCACTATATGAGCCCATGTAAAACTTGTAACCCCAGGGGAAGGGGGAGGGGGCGGGCGGCAAATGTTGACCCCAGTGCTATTTGAAGAAACTAGGTAGAAGTCCATTAGATGAAGCTACATGCCAAATTTGGTAGCCCTAGTAATTACAGTTTTGGACAAGAAGATTTTCAAAAATTTTCAATACATTATAGTTTTGTTGCCTTGGCAACCAGGGTTTTTTAAGAAATCAAATTCTTTACAAAAAAATTCTGAAGAGGACCATGGCAGGATGTTTGCTGTGAAGTTTGGTCAAAATTAGATGGGTAGTTTCAGAGAAGATGTTTGAAATAAAAGTTGACGCAAGGACACACAAACGTACACATGCATGCACAACGGACACATAGGCCATGAAAAAAGCTTGCTGGCCTTTGACCAGTGGAGCTAAAAAGCTTGTGTATGCTCCAGAGGCAACATTTTTGGTCCAATACTCTGAAACTTGGTCAGAATATTAGTATTGATATCTTGGACGAGTTCAAAAGCGGGTCATGTCGAATCAAAAACTAGGTCACATGGGTCAAATCTTAGAAAAACTTTGTGTACAATCTAGACACCACATTTTCGGTCCAATACTCTTGAAAAGTGGTCAAAATGTTTGTTTTGATAATATCTCAGATGAGTTTGAAAATGTGTCATACCGAGTCAAAAACTAGGTCACCAAGTCACATCTTAGGAAAACCATATGTTCACTCTAAAGGCCACATTTTCGGTCCAATACTTATGAAAAATGGTCTGAATGTTTGTCTTGATGATTTCTTTGATGAATTTGAAAATGGGTCATATTGGGGAAAACACTAGGTCATCGGACCAAACCTATGAAAAACCTTCTGTATGCTCTACAAGCCATTTTTTCAGTCCAGTGGTCCAGTACTCTTGAAAGTTGGTCAGAATGTTTGTCTTGATGATATCTCTGTCAAGTTTGAAAATGGGTCTTCCTGGGTCAAAAACTAGGTCACCAGGTCAAATCTTTGGAATACCTTGTATACACACTAGAGGCCACATTTTCAGTTCCATACTCATGAAAGTTGGTCAGAATGTTTATTCTGATGATATCTCAGATGAGTGTAAAAGTTTGTCAGGTTGGGTCAAAAATTAGGTCACCAGGTCATATCTTAGAAAAATCTTGTGTACACTTTAGAGGCCTCATTTGTCGTCCAGTACCCATGAAAAATTGTCAAAATGTTTGTCTTGATATTAATCAGGAAGATTTAAAAATGAGTCATGCCAGGTAAAAAGTAGGTCACTAGGCTTAATCTTGTGTACACTGTAGAGTCCACATTTTCAGTCCAATGGTCATGAAAATTAGTTAGAATCTTTGCCTTGATAATTTCTTTAAAAGTTTGAAAATGAGTCACATTGGGTCAAAATCTAGGTCACTGTGACAAACCTTTGAAAAACCTTTTGTACCCTCTAGAGGTCACATTTTCAGTCCAATACTCATGAAAGTTTGTTAGAATGCTTGTCATTTCATCTCAGAAGAGATTAAAGATTTTCATGTTTGGTTAAATGGCTCAGTAGACCGACTTCAGGGCCATCATGGCCCTCTTGTTTAATTTGTCAGAGATATTTTTCAAGACAAACATTCTGAGTTTCATGAGTACTGGGCTGAAAATGTGGCCTCTAGACTGCAAGAGAGGTTTTTGTCTAGGATTTGGCACAGTGAACTACTTTCTGACCTGACAAGACCCAATTTTGAACATATCCTATTATATTATCAAGACAAACATTCTGACCAAGTTTCATGAGTATCAGAGTGAAAATGTGGCCTCTAGATTGATCAGAATGTTTGTCTTGATCAGAATGTTTGTCTTGATAAAATCTTGGACAAGTTCGAAATTGGGTCACGTTGGGTCAAAAAGTAGGTCACTGGGCTAAATCTTAGAAAAACCTTGTGTGCACTCTGGAAGGCACATTTTGAGCCTGATCTCTTGAAACTTGGTCAGAATGTTTGTCTTAATAATATCTTGGACAAGTTTGATGTTGGGTCATGTTGGGTCAAAAAGTAGGTCAGTTGACCCATTCTTGGAAGACCTTGTGTGCACTCTGGAGGCCACATTTTTAGCCTAATACTCATGAAACTAAGTCAGATTATTTGTCTTGATGACATCTTGGACAAGTTCCAAATTGGGTCATGTCCAAGTTTTGGGAGCACTTAGAAACTAGGTATGGCAGGCCTGAGCAGATAGAACATTCTATTTCCAAATGTATTAACAATTTTCCTACTATCACCAATTTCAGAGATTCTCAGTGCCTCTATGAACTTCTAGACATTATAAATGAATTGGACTCCTTAAAGAGATCAAATGAACAATATAAAATACTGTTTTCAAAGTACCATACATCAGCAGGAGTTAACCGAATTCTTGGAAAGGTGCCGTACAATCTGCAACAGAAATGGTCTGACAGAGCATCTAAATACAAGCAGTCTACTAATTGATCTTATCCTCCATTTAGTGAATTTGTCAACTTTATGCGTGAGATGAGTATTCGATATAATGACCCAGGATTTTCAATTCCACAGAGCAACTCAACAAGAAACAGTCTTCAAAACAACAAAAAACAGTCTCTGTTCTCAAAACAGATGTCGAATCGAAATCATCAACCTTGTTATGCCCTTTACACAAGTCTGGTCACTTGCTGAATGCTTGTAGAGCTTTTCGTCGAAAATCATTAGAGGAACAAAAATCATTAGAGGAACACAAGAAGATCCTGAATGAAAACAAGATTTATTACAAATGTTGCGAATCAAATTCACACATATTCCCTGAGTGTAAAGCTGAAATAAAGTGCAAAGAGTGTGACAGCACTAAACATCCTACATCTATGCACCTGTTTTCTTCAACAAACTAAGGCCGGGAGAATTCCAACCAAACCCAGAATCAAGTCGACATTCACACATGAAAAAACTTTATGTACTTTGACACCAAAGTGTACAAAAGTTTGTGGCAACAATTTTCCAGCAAATCATGCGTAAAGATAGTTTTAGTTAAAGTATTTACAAAAGGGAAACCATCACATTGTGTTACAACATACGCAATCTTAGATGATCAAAGTAATTGTTCTCTGGCTAGCAAAGAATTATTGCATCAACATAGAAGTAGATAGCCAAACTGTCAGCTATGACAAAGTAGGTCACTGGGCTAAATCCTAGAAAAATCTTGTGTCCACCGTAGAGGATATATTTTCAGCCTGATACTCTTGAAAGTTGGTCAGAATGTTTGTCTTGATGATATCTTAGACAAGTTCGAAATTGATTTACATTGCGTCGAAAAATACGTCACTGATCCATATCTTAGAAAAACCTTGTGTGCATCGTAGAGGCCACATTTTCAGCTTGATACTCCTGAACCTTGGTCAGAATGTTTGTCTTGATGGTATCTTGGACAATTTAAAATTTGGCCATGTCAGGTCCGAAAGTAGGTCACTTACATTCATGTGTTTTACATCATCAATACCAGGATCTCTCCGGCTTTCTCAACTGTAGATGACTTTACTCAGGTGAGCCCATTAGGGCCAATGGCTCTCTTGTTTAGGATTTGGCTGTGACCTACTTTTTGACCTAACATGACCAAATTTCAAACTTAACCTAGAAATCATCAAGACAATTATTTTGACCAAGTTTCTTGAGTATCTGGCTGAAAATGTGGCCTCTAGAGTTCACACGTTTTTTTCTAAGATTTGGCCCAGTGACCTACTTTTTATCCGATATGCCCAAATTTTAAACTTGTCTGAAATATGATAAAGACAAACATTCTGACCAAGTTTCATGGGTATCGGGCTGAAAATGTGGCCTCTACGGTGCACACAAGGTTTTTTCTAAGATATGGCCCAGTGACATACTTTTTGACCTGACATAACCCATTTTCAAACCTGTCCGAGATTAAATCAAGACATGCATTCTGAGGATCAAGATGAAAATGTGGCCTCATGGTGCACCATGTTTTACTCAGATTAAGCCCAGTGACCTACTTTATTTCCCAAGGTTTCAAACTGGCCCCATATATCAAGCTAAACGTTCTAACCAAGTTTCCTGAGTATTGGGCTGAAAATGTGACATCTATGGTGCAAACAAAGTCTATCTAAGATTATGCCAAGTGACCTACTTTTTGACCTAAAGTGACCCAATTTAAAACTTGTCTGAGACTTCATGAAGACGAATATTCTGAGCAAGATTTATGAGTATCAGACTGAAAATGTGGCCTCTAGAGTACCCACAACATTTTACTAGGATTTGGCCCAGTGACCTACTTTCTGACATAATCCAATTTCGAATGTGTTCAGTTATCATCAAGACAAATATTCTGACCAAGTTTCATGAGAATTTGGCTGAAAATGTGGCATCTATGGTGCACACAAAGTTTGTCTACTGTTTGGCCCAGTGACCTACTTTTTGACTAGATGTGACCCAATGTCCAACCTGTCTGAGATTTCATCAAATCAAACATTCTGACCCAGTGTCATGAGTATCGGGCTGAAAATGTGGCCTCCAGAATGTACACAATGTTTTTCTAAGATTTGGCCTATTGACCTACTTTTTGACCCCACATGACACATTTTTGATTGTGTATGAGATTTATTAAGACAAACATTCTGACCAAGTTTCATGAGTATCTGCATGGAAATGTGGCCTCTAGAGTGCACACAAGGTAAATGGTGATGATCGGATGCTGAACAACACAGTCACAAAAGCTCACCATGAGCACTTTGTTCTCAGGTGAGCTAAAAAAAAAAATGTGGCAAAAGGATTTCACAAGAACCTTTTCAAGTCCTATGCTGCAAAGCTGCTTCAGAAAATTGGAGATTTACAGAAGTAAGAGAATGATGATTGGGAGAGGGAGTGTAATGCATCTGCAAAAAGGTTTAACCAAGGTCGACCTGGGTCAACACTTTTTGTTGTTGGTCAATTTTCTACATATCAATGGACACTCCTACCTCAGACTCCATCCATTGTTAGACAAAATAGATTTATGGATCCATAGTTGTTCCCATGTGATGTCTTGCTTTATATACATGTAATGCATTATGGTGATACATTGAACCCTCTTTAGCAAGGTTGGCCCTCATTTGTTTTATATATCATAAACAAGAGCGGCAAATTGTCGCAAGATACGCCCGTCTTACCCCAAGTTGTAAAGTTGGGGCATAATAATGATAAAGGGGAGGTATAGAAAAATAGTAGTGCAGAATATTTTTTTTACTGTTGATTGAAGATAATGGCAGTGTATTTGTGTTGACGGAACTCTTGTTTATTATTGTATTACTATTAACTCTTTACCACACAGCAAAAGTTTGGACTAGTCCAAATTGAAATCATTTGCAGTTGACAAACTAAATGTAACTCAAAAATTGAAATTTGGTTTGGAAAGGGTAGAAAACATTGTGGGAAAAGGAGAAAATGCTGGTGCATAAAAAATAAGCAATTTATATTTCATGTGCACTGCACTACCCCTTGATGAGATGTATCCAGCCCTAAAATTTCATAACCCGAGGTAGTATAGTTTGAGAGATATGCATCATACAAAATTCAAGTTCGAAAAAAAAACAAGAAAGGGCAATAACTGAAAAATTAAGCAAGCAAGAGTTGAAATTTATATGCACAGCACTTCCCGTTGATGGAATGTATCCACGCATGAAATTTCATATCCTTAGCTAGTATAGTTCTGAAGATATGCACTGGACAAAATTAAAGTTTCAAAATAAAGAAAGAGCAATAAGTCAAAAATTAAGCAAGAGTTATGGTTCATGTGCACTGCACTCCCAGTTGATGAGATCTATCTACGCATGAAATTTCATAGCCATAGGTAGTATAGTTTTGGAGATATGCTCGAGACAAAATTCAAGTATGAAAATAAGTCAAAAATTAAGGAAGGAAGAGTTATGATTCCTGTGCACTGCACTCCCCCTTAATGAGATGTATGCAGGCATGAAATTTCATAACCGTAGGTAGTATAGTTTTGGAGATATTCACCGGAGAAAATGCAAGTATGAAAAACAAGAAAGGGCAATAACTGAAAAATTGAGGAAGCAAGAGTTATGATTCCTGTGCACTGCACTCCCCCTTAATGAGATGTATGCAGACATGAAATTTCATAACAGTAGGTAGTATAGTATTGGAGATATTCACTGGACAAAATTCAAGTATGAAAAACAAGAAAGGGCAATAACTCAAAAATCAAGGAAGCAAGAGTTATGATTCCTGTGCACTGCACTCCCCCTTGATGAGATCTATCCATGCATGAAATTTCATAACCGTAGGTAGTATAGTTTTGGAGATAAGCTCCGGACAATATTCAAGTATGAAAAACAACAAAGGGCAATAACTGAAAAATTAAGGAAGCAAGAGTTATGATTCCTAAGCACTGCACTCCCCCTTGATGAGATCTATCCACTCATGAAATTTCATAACCCTAGGTAGTATAGTATTGGAGATATTCACCGGACAAAATTCAAGTATGAAAAACAAGAAAGGGCAATAAGTCAAAAATTAAGGAAGCAAGAGTTATGATTCCTGTGCACTGCACTCCCCCTTGATGAGATCTATCCACTCATGAAATTTCATAACCCTAGGTAGTATAGTATTGGAGATATTCACCGGACAAAATTCAAGTATGAAAAACAAGAAAGGGCAATAAGTCAAAAATTAAGGAAGCAAGAGTTATGATTCCTGTGCACTGCACTCCCCCTTGATGAGATCTATCCACTCATGAAATTTCATAACCCTAGGTAGTATAGTATTGGAGATATTCACCGGACAAAATTCAAGTATGAAAAACAACAAAGGGCAATAAGTCAAAAATTAAGGAAGCAAGAGTTATGATTCCTGTGCACTGCACTCCCCCTTGATGAGATCTATCCACTCATGAAATTTCATAACCCTAGGTAGTATAGTATTGGAGATATTCACCAGACAAAATTCAAGTATGAAAAACAAGAAAAGGCAATAACTCAAAAATTAAGGAAGCAAGAGTTATGATTCCTGTGCACTGCACTCCCCCTTGATGAGATCTATCCACTCATGAAATTTCATAACCCTAGGTAGTATGGTATTGGAGATATTCACCGGACAAAATTCAAGTATGAAAAACAAGAAAGGGCAATAACTCAAAAATTAAGGAAGCAAGAGTTATGATTCCTGTGCACTGCACTCCCCCTTGATGAGATCTATCCACTCATGAAATTTCATAACCGTAGGTAGTATAGTTTTGGAGATATGCTCCGGACAAAGAACTGGACGCCGCCCGCCCGCCCGGATGCCCGCCCGCCACGGGTGATCCCATAATACGTCCCGTCTTCGACGGGCATATAAAAAATCCATATTCATAAAAAATTGATATAAAAAACATAACATTTGTATGACACATTCAAAAGGACGGATTTTCTTTGAACAAATTTTGTAAATGGTCTCTACCTATAGATGCCTTGTTTCAACTTGCATCAGACTGCTTGTGAGAATATTTTGTCATAAGGAAGAATTGTTGAAAACATTTGATAATCCGTGTTCTGAAAATCTTTTCAAAGTCATCTACTGAAAATTTGTTTCAGAATGTAACAACTTAAACCAAAAAATAATCTGTTTTAACCCTATACCAGACGACAAAGATTAAGCCTTGTCCAAATTCAAAGCATTTGCAGATTTCTTTGATAGGGTGGAAGACAATGTGGGAAAAGGAGAAAATGCTGGTTACCAGCATTTTCTCCTTTTCCCACAATGTTTTCAAAAGGCTTCTTTTCCAAGGTCATTAAAAGGCATCATTGTGTGGTAAAGGGTTAACAATGCCAAAGAAGGTTTATCAAACCATTGTTTGTGTAGGAGATAATGCTGGTAACCAGTAACCAGCATGTTCTCCTTTGCACACAATGTTTTCTATTCTTTAAGAAACAAGTTTCAACATTTGAGCCACACTGAAGCTGTTGTCTGCAGATGTTTCTCCAACTGGACAAGTTGGACATTTTGTCATCAGTTAACTCTTTACCACACGACAAAATTTCAGACTTGTCCAAATTCAAAGCATTTGCAGACGATAATTTTAATGTGGCTTAAATCGTGGTTTATGTATTGGATAGGGTAGAAAACATTGTGGGGAAAGGAGAAAATACTGGTTACCAGCATTTTCTCCTTTTCCCACAATGTTTTCAAAAGCCTTATCTTTTTAATGTCATTAAAACTCGGGATTGTATGGTAAAGAGTCAAAACTATTTTTCTGAAATACATGCATCATATAAATCATCGTCACAGGTGACAAAAAAACAAAATAAAACATAGTGCTAGCACAGAGCATCAACTGGACGGATCAGCTGTCTAAATAATAACCTGAACAAGTAGCTTTTGCATAACTTGTTTAACCTTTTACCAAAAGCAAATAGACTCAACCCTTTACCACACAATCCCAAGGTTTAACAACCCCGAGGAAAAAAGACAATTTAAAACATTATGGGAAAAGGAGAAAATGCTGGTAACCTGTATTTTCTCCTTTTCCCCACAATGTTTTCTATCCATTCAAAAATGAGTCTCACATTTTTAGCGGCTTTTAATTTGTCGTCTGCAAATGGTTTCAATATGTACAAGTGTAAAATTTTGTTGGGCGGTAAATAGTTAAAGTTGACAGCTAAAAGTTTGTTCTTGGGAATAATGTGCCTGCTCACTGCTTCACATTACTGCACACATACAACATCTTTTACATCCCTACAGTAAACAGCAGGAGGAAACATTGTTGTGTCTGGATGGTACAATGAAGGTTGATACTTGTGTTGCATATCTGATTAATGAAAGTTTCACAGTACATCTTATGTACTATAGTCAACGAACACATAAAATGATATTTAACCCTTTACCACACAATTCCCAGTTTTAACAACCCTTAGAAAGACAAATTCTCAACCAAAGGGCCATGATGGTCTTTTATCGCTCCACTGCACTTAATGTATCATCCCTTAATTTGCAGTGACAAAGACACAAATCATAAGAACTTTGTAAGGCAGTAAACTTGCATAGTAAAAAAGCATTGCACCAATCTCCCCTCCCCCCCTAAAAAAAAAATCTTTGAAGGAATTGTGAAGAGGTCCATGGCAGGATCATTTCTGCAAAGTTTCATCAAAACTGGATGGGTAGTTTCCGAGAAGATGTTTGAAAAACAAAAATTAATGCATACACAGATTCACGCACAGATGCACAACAAACTCTGACCCATGACATAAGCTCCCTGGCCTTTGGCCAGTGCAGCTAAAACTTGGGGGTATAGGAGAAAATGTTGGCAACCAGCATTTTCTCCTTTTCCAAAATTTTTCCTACCCTTCCAAAGGTAAATCACATCATGAGTAAAATTACATTTGTCATCTGCAAATGCTTTCAATTTGGACAAGGCTTAAAATTTATGTATGGTAAAGGGTTAAAAAAAATATATAATTTTAATACACGCTAAAAAGCACCGCAAAACAAACAAAAGGAGATACACAATGAATACATGATTTTTGTAATTCTTGCCCATTCAAATGATGACATGTAAAATTTGTATGTTTGTGTGGACGGAAAAAGAAAACATTTTGACAACAAGCCTAATCTCTTGATTTTTCATAAAATCTGGTCCTTATGCTGCTACATGTAATTTCTTTGGAGACAATCCTGTGTGTTTTCTGACCCTAAGAGAAAAAGGCTTTTAAAAATGTAGTTGAAAAAAGAGAAAATACCAGTAACCAGCATTTTCTCCTTTCCCAAATTGTTTTCTACTCTGTCAAAGACATATCCAATCATTTGATCTGCAGTTAATTTGTCCCCTGCAAATACTTTCAGTATAGACAAGTCTAAAATTTTGTCATCTGGTTAACAATTATCCTTTACCACACAGTTGTGAGTTTTAAAGACCCTGAGGGAGAAGGCTTTGGAAAACATTGTGGGTAAAGGAGACAATGCTGGTTACCTTTTACCACAAAGTTTTCTGCCCCTTCACTCACAAATCCACCATTTGAGAAAACATTTCATTTGTTATCTGCAAATGCTTTGATTTTGGACAAGTTCAAAATTTTGTCCTCTGGTAAAGAATCAATGAAATGGGCACTTTTAAATACAAGGAAAAAAACCTGTTAACTCTTTACCAAATGACAAAAATGTAGACTTGTCCAAATTGAAAGCATTTGCAGACGACAATTTCAATGTGGCTCAAATGATGGAATTTGCCTTTGATAGGGAAGAAAACTTGTGGGAAAAGGAGGAACTGGTAACCAGCATTTCCTCCTTTTCCCACAATGTTTTCAAAAGGTTTTTTCCTCGAGGTCATTAAAAGTTGGGATTGTGTGGTAAAGGGTTAATACAGTTTAAAAGCTGGTCTACCCAGAATATCTAAACAATTTCCTGACATTGATGACACATATCAGACTGCATGTCCTATGCAGTCTGATCTTGATCTACACTGTTTGCAAAAGCACAAAAAGCTGTCGTCAGTGTTTTATGGGTTCAGTGGATACTCTTTGGTGTTGGATTTCTCCTGTATACTTACTATAACAATAGTATACTAACATAACCCCTTCTCAAACAATGCCATAGTTTTACAACCCTAGGGTGAAAATCTTTTTGTAATGTGGAAAAGGACAAATTGCTGGTAACTAGCTTTTTCTCCACCTTCCACAAATTTTCCACCCTTTCAAAGTCAAATCCCATTAAATGAACTACATCTACGCTGACATGTGAAATTAATGGATTTACATGATTCTGTGAAAAAATTCAGGAAGACATGTATTGTTCTACCCAGACAAGCAAATAAGAGGAACACTGTCAGACACATAGCAAGTACATGTACTGAAGTTGGTTTATCCCACAACCATTTACCAAACAACAATATTTTAGACTTGTCAAAATAGACAACAAATTAAGCTAGGATAAAATTAAGGAATTTGTTTTACAAAGTATAGAAAACATTGAGGGAAAAGGAGAAAATGCTGTGTTACCAACATTTTTCATTTTCCGACACTTTCAAAAGCCTCTTTTCTCACCGTCTTTCACCCTTTACCACACAATCCAGACTTTAAATGACCCTAAGGAAGAAGCCTTACGAAAACATTGTAGGAAAAGGAGAAAATGTGGGTAACAAGCATTTTCTCCTTTTCCCACAATGTATTTCTATTTTTTGGTTACAATTATTTTGCTGTCTGCTAAAGCTTTGAATTTGGGCAAGTCTAAAATTTTGTTGTAAGCTGAAAGGTTAAACACCAGATTGTTTGGTAAAGGGTTCACCTGTGTAGTGGCTAGGCATCAGAATTGTCTCATGGACATAATTCTTTAGAGTGTTCACAACCTAGATTCTTGTGAAAAATTAGTAGAAAATTCATAACCCCTTCTTTTTCTGATTGATGAAAAACTCTGATACTGTCAAATGTAAAAAATATCACATTTATGCAAATATAATCACAGTCACAGTCCTTTTCAACACTGAAGCAGATTTTTGATTGTAGAACTTGTTGACCAGCATCAGCTCCTACTGGACAAATCTTTTCCATGGTAACTGTATTCTGCAATCTCTTTCTTTGGAGTCTGTTGCAGTCACATGAAAATGTTTTGTCATGAATGAAGCAGATTTTTGATTGTAGAATTTGTTTCCCCGCTTGAACTCCTTCTTGACAAATCTTTTCCATGGTATGTGCCATCATTTTCCTTGATCTCTGTTGCTCGTTTATAGAGTCTTGCTGCAGTTTCAAAGTCTTTCTGCACGTTAAAGACAAAAATAACCCTTTTTGAAACAATTCCATCTTTTTACAACGCTGAGAACAAGGCTTTGAAAACAATATTGGAAAAAGGAGAAAATCCTGATAACCATCATTTTCTACCCTTTCAAAGACAAATCCCATTCTTTGAGTCACATTTGTCATCTACCAACGTATTCAATATGGACCAGTCAAAATTTTGTCATCTGGTATGGAAGTGCAGTTTGAAGTAAATCTCTTCAGTAATGACAGAGACGTAATAAAATGTCAAAGTTTTGAACGACGATGCAGACAAAGATGCAGATGATGACAGAGCTACAACAATACCTAAACCTATTCTTCAGAAACAGCTCAGCTAGAAATGAAGACAAGAATATGATCAAAGAAAACAAACATACCAGTTCATATTTCATGACTGCCAGATTGCGTAATGTTTCAGCCACACGAGGGTGTTGGGGCCCAAAGCTGTCTTCATAGATTCTCAAAGCCCTTTCATATAGGGGTTCAGCATCACAGTGCTTGTTCTAAAAATGGAACATAATTTAATTATAACATCATCAAGTAGCAGAGGTCATAGGTTGAAGGATTGGGTTGCATCTTCTGCGAAAGCTATGTAAATCTTTACAACAGATTTCTGGTTTCAAGACCATATGGTAGACTTTTGAAAGCATCACAGATAAAGGACAAAAATGTTGTATTAGTGTAAATATTGTTTGAAAAAGTAGGTTGTGACTGATATGCAACATAACTCATTACTTCCTGTAGAAACTCTGCAGCAAATTATTTCATAACGTAACCCTTTACTAAACAATCCTAGCTATTAACAACTCGAGAGAAGAAAACTTTCTGTGGGAAAAGGAGTAAATGTTGGTAACCAGCGTTTCCTCCTTTTCCCACAGCATTTTCTACTCTCTCAAAGAACTTTTGTTCATTTGAACAACTTACAAATTTGTTGTCTGCAGATGCTTTCAATTTGGTAGAGTCTAGAATCTGTCACTGTGTATGGTGTAAACTAATTACCTAATGCATGCAACTTGCAAATGGTACAAATGAATTAACGTTCTTTGAGTAGAAAACATTGTGGGAAAAGTACAAAATGCTGGTGACCAGCATTTTCTACTTTTCCCACAATGTTTTTAAAAGGATTCTACCTCAAAAATCAGAATTTGTTTGGTAAACGGCTAAAGTACAAACCTGTTGAGAATATAACACAGCCAAGTTGACAAGAGCGGTTGCCACAGCAGGATGATGTAATCCAAAAGATTTCTCCCGTATTTCTACAGCCTGTTTGTACAGTGGTTCTGCCTCTTCATACTTTCCCTGTAAATAAAAATAAAGCCATGCTCTATTTTAAAGGGGGCTTAATGCATCCACAAAAAGTATCGATACGGGTAGAATCTTTTTCCTTTTGGTAAATTTTTGACATGCCCAAGGGCCATTCTACCACAGAATTCAGTGGATTGTCAGACAAAATAGATTTTATAAATCCATATTTCTGTGATCATTTGAATAGCATAGTGCATCACAGAGATGTATTTAGTCCCCTTTTGCCAGAGCATGGCTAAAACAAATTGAGCTTTGTTTTTCTACCATTAAGAAATGTCAGAACAGAGATAGATAAGCCTTGAAGCTGAAACATAAAGATTGTTCCATCCAACTGTGATATCTATTCTGTAATCTAGAATTAGAACAGTACTAAGTGCATGTACCAGTATTGGCGAATAAGGCCAGTGGTTGCTTCTTGAGGTTGCAAGTTCCAATCTTGCTTGACCAAAATTCTTGTTGAAGTTTAAAGTCATTGAGACAGGAATTGCTCCTCTTTCACTGAAGAATATTAATTTTATTGTTTCATTATTACAGCATAATTCTGTAAGTTATTTGCAAATACTTTCATTATTGGCTTGTCTGAAATTTCATCATTTGGTAAATAGTTAACTCTTTATCAAACAAAAAATTCTACATTGGTCCAAATTGAAAGCATTTGCAGGAGACAAATTAAATGTTGCACAAATTATGAAATCTGTCTTTGAAAGGTAGAAAACATTGTGGGAAAAGGAGAAAATGCTGGTTAACAGCATTTTCTCCTTTTCCAAATGTTTTCAAAATTCCTTTTCCTTGGGGTCGTCAAAACTCCAGATGGTGTGGTTAACCACCCCATGGAATTTTCAACTCAATAACTTTTGAAAGCATTCATGGATGACAAATTATGTGTGGCTGGAAGATTATGATTTGTCTTTTAAGCAATGTAAAACATCGTTGGAAATGGAGAAAATGCCGGTTCTAACAATATTTTCCAAAGCTTTTTTTGCTCTTGTAGTTAAAACACAGGATTGTTTGGTGTAGGTTTAACTCTTTACCAAACAACAAAATTGAGACTGGTCCAAATTGAAAGGACTTGCAGACCAAAAATTAGATGTAGCTAGAATGATTAGAATTGCCTTTAAAAGAGTAGAAAACATTGTTGGAAAATGAAAAAATACTGGTTGCCAGCATTCTCTCCTTTCCCAACAATGTTTTCAAAAGGCTTCTTCCTCAAGATGTTAGGAACTCAGCATTGTGTGGTTAAGGGTTAAAGTAGTCCTGGGTTTAACACCAACACAGACTGCTTACCTGTTTTCTATAGAGTAATGCCAGGTGCTTGCTAACAGAAGCTATACTTGGGTTATCTAGATTTAAATGTTTCATCCTAATTTTCAGTGCTCTCTCGTATAATGGTTCAGCTTTTGAATATGCCTTTCTGTCGTTGTACAAAGCTCCGAGGTTATTCAGTGATTGTGACACATCCAAATGGTCAGGTCCGAGAACATTCTCACGCATTTGTAATGACCGCTTGAAGAAAGACTCTGCATTACTAGAAAAAAGAAATATATTGTCATTAGGAAACAATGGGCAAAGACTGGCACAAAATAAACAAAATCTTCAAATAATGCCCTAAATGTAAAACTGTCGCAAAATTCCTGCTGACTTGGTACTTCTTTCAGTTTTTGAGTTCCTGTTCAAAAACATTTGGGACTACCTTTGAACAACATAAAGCTTTATGAAGAAATAAATTCCAAGGATCAGAGTGAATATTCTTATATGATGAGAAATTGGCAAAGTACCCATTTCCAGATGCCTATGAATGTAGATCCTTACCGGATAGAGCTAATTGATCCATTATACTGTTATACAAGTGTTGTTTTAGAATCAGTCAGTATTGGATGTGTATATTTTAACCCTTTACCACACAATCCCGACTTTTAATGACCCTGAGGAAGAAGCCTTTTGAAAACATTGTGGGAAAGGGAGAAAATGCTGGTAACCAACATTTTCTCCTTTTCCCACCATGTTTTCTACTCTTCCCAAAAACAAATTTCAATTTTTGAGTCACATTTATTTTGTTGCCTGCAAAAGCTTTCAATCTGGACTGGTCTAAAATTTTGTCGTTTGGTAAAGAGTTAAATCCTCCAGGCATAACGTCGTTTATTTGCAAGTCAGGTAGTACTCAGCTGTTTGTGTTGTGAAAGGATTTTTTAAGTTACTCACAGTGGAATAAAACATTGTTATAATCATTGCACAAATACAATGTTACAATGACCCCAGTAAGAAAGGCCTATCAATCATTATGGAAAACGCATCATTTGCTTGTTACAAACAACTGCTCTCCTCCCCATTTCCCATAGAAAATAAGAGAAATTTCTTTTCTTTCCATTTTTTATCTCCTTCAAATCACTGCAACTATACATCACAATTTAGTGTTGGAATAAAACCAAAAATAAAATCAAGGGAAATAAAGTCTCATGACTTTCGCAACAAATCTTGGCTTACAGGACAAAATACTCACTCAAAGTCATTCTGCAAGTAATGAAGGACACCAATCTCATTTAAAGTTCTAGCCAAATCTGCCGAGTCTGTTCCCATACATAAACCTTCCAAGTGTAATGTTCTCTTGCGTAAACGATCCATTCCTTGAACTCGCGGCTGAAATAATGGTCACATAATTAGCTACATACAAACCCATTGTTTTAAAGACACATATGGTAATTGTCTTTGCAGTTTATATATGAAGCATGCACTGTGAAAAGGGGCTTAAATGCATCTTAAAAGAATACTGAACCATGTCAGCCTGTGCAATGTGAGCAGGCTGATATGGGTCGAAATTTTCTGCATGTCAAAAGGACCAGTTCTACCTCATGATTCAGTCGGTTGTTAGGCAAAATGGATTTAATGGATCCATAGGTATGTGATGAATGACTTGGTATAACGCATCACAAAGATGCATTAACCCTTTACCAAACGACAAATTTTGGATTGGTCCAAATTGAAAGAGTTTGCAGACGACAATTTTAAATTTGATGAAAATGGCAGGAAGTTCTCAAAAAAGGGTAGAAAACACTGTGGGAAAAGGAGAAATTGCTCGTTACGAGCAATTTCTCCTTTTCCCACAGTGTTTTCAAAAGACTTGTATTGCAGACACGTGAAAACCAGGGCTTGTTTGGGAAAGGGTTAAACCTCTCTTTGCTAGAGCATTGCTCATATATTTTGTTGGCTTGGTATAAAGTGCAGTTTAAACTTTATTGAACCCTTGATCAATTGATTGAATAGTGTTTTATCCTAGGTTTCACCTGTACTAGATCTGGGCTCTGAAGTGACTTGCCCATACACACTCTCACAAAAAACCAAGTCGTTTCAAATGAAATCAAACCTGAGCTTCTATGTTTTGAATTCTACGCCTTACCCCTGAGCAACACAGGATCCCTCAACCCTCAATCAAACAATTCTGGATTTTTAACTATACATGTACTAAGGAAAAAGTATTTTTCAAAACATGAAATGAAAAGAAAATACTGGTAACCAACATCTTCTCCTTTTTCTTTCATGTTTTCTACACTTTTGAAGACAAGTTTGACAGCTGAGGTTAATTCAATTTGTTGTCTGAAAACACTTTTGATATGGGTGGTTCTTAAGGATTGTCATCTTGTAAAATTTTCTCTTTCAATCACAATGTTTTTAATCCAGTAACTGCCAGACATGTCAAAAAATTAACAGTAAAAATTAAGACAACCCACTGTTCTTGCTCACCACCTTGATTTTGTAGCGTAAGGTTTCATTTCATCAAAATCCTGTCTGGTAACTTACATAATAGTGCCACACTCTGGCAAAGGGCATTTAATGCATCTCTGTGATGCATTATACCAAGCAAGTCATCAGAAAGTTATGGAAAAATAAAATCCATTTTGTCTAACAACAGACTGAATCTTGAGTTAGACTGGTCCTTTGACATGCAGAAAATTTACCAAAAGCAAAAAATTTCAGCACAGGTCAGCCTGCGCAGACTGACCTGGGTCAATACTTTTTTGCAGATGTATCAAACAAGCTTTTCACAGAGCATGGCTCATATATATGTACAAAGTATAGGAGCAATTCTTTGCCATAGTTTTTACTACCCCGAAACATAAGGCTTTATAAACATCCTAAGACAAGGAAGAAAGACTGGTGGCCAACATTTCCCAATTTCCCACGATATTTTCTGGGACCAATCTTATCATATAAGCCACATTTGATCAGTTGTCAGTAAAATTGTTCAAAATGGACGAGTCTAAATTTTGCTATCTGGTGAAGAGCTAATAGATAACTAAATGAACAATTATCACAGTTTCTTACCTTAGTCAATGTCAACAAAGACATTTTATCTCCCTTATGCAGCAGTAAAAAATAAATAAAACATGACATCATTCAATTTTTCATCTAGTAATTTTTATGGAAGATTGAATGGTATTTTATGCCCACTTCAACATTATTTTAGTCATATCAAGATATTAGCTAATTTATTTATGTGTTCCATGCATTTCATTAGTTTAAGCGGGGCTCGAAGTGCTTCTCCAAAGGACAATCTGACAAAAAAAAAAAAAGCAACAGCAGCAATTTAATGTTAAACAGAGGACACGATATACAGGACACAATTTTTTTAACATGATAAATTGTAGAATGGCACAACCTGGGCCTACATCTGCATTACTGCTTATAGAAGGAAGGGAAAAATACCAGACTTATCAAGTCAAGCCGTACATCAGTTAAAAATAATCCTTTGAGGGCGATGATGGCCCTGTATAGCCCCACTGCCTTTTGACTCTTTACCACACGACAACATTTCAGACTATTCCAAATTGAAAGCGTTTGCAGATGACAAATTAAATGCGAATAAAAAATTCAAAACTTGTTTTGGGAAAGGTAGAAAACATTGTGGGAAAAGGAGAAAATGCTGGTTATCAGCATTTTCTCCTTTTCCCACAATGTTTTCAAAAGGCTTCTTTTTCAGGGTCGTTAAAACTCGGGATTGTGTGGTAAAGAGTTACATAAATGTGTCATTCGTGATTCTTGCCCTACGTCATATCCGGCGAATTCGGAATACCACGGATTCTATTTCTGCTTAGTAACGCCTTAGCAACGCGTTACTCGGTGGACGCTACCCGAAATGGACAATTTGCTACTGTAAAAAAAGAAGCTGCATTCGACAGCAAATCGTTATTTGCGCGTCAAAATTTTATTTGAACATGATGTACGATTATCATTGCCGTCTTCCGGATGTATTTTAAAGCGCGGTGTAATTGAATTTGATGCTTGTTAATGAATAACTCTATTGTCTACTATCTGAATAATCAAAGGTTTCACTGATATTTCTCAAAACTATTTCAGATTTACATCAAAGCCAAAACCATAGAAATTATTACAAGAGCAACGTCGGGCATCCGAGCATTTTCGAGAATCATTTTAGAGGGTCATAATCAAATAGATCGACACTGAATTTGGTAGATCTACGGAGAATAAGAACGAACATACCTCTGTGACTTGTGTAAAATTCCAAATCCTATCCACAAATAATCAAGATAAGGGTGAATTAAGATCAAGAAATGATAAGAAGTAACAATTTAAAGTGACACGTGTGCGTTAAATTGTGTGAATCAGTCAACCACATTACAGCTGTAAGGTCTGCCACCCAGCTGTGCGATACTGAGATCAAAGGAGCCCCGAGTTAACCCTTCATCCAATTTTCATGAAAAATAATGTGACACATGTTTCCTTTATACATGTTTCTGAAAAAATATAGATAGAATATAAATATTTTGGAATGGAAGGTTTAAAATTTGAGCTCAGGCTTCTTTTCTTATGTTCATGATCTAGACTCCATTACAGCTATTCGTCTGTAGGAACATGACTAAAGTTGCAACAAAGAAGGTTCTTTTTTTTTTTTTAGATCAGAATTTTCTTAAGGGCCTAATTAGGACTCGTCCATATCCAAAGAATGGGTGTGAAATGGTGGAAATTGTTATAGTATGCATATAGTGCCGTAAGTTTAGTTGAGAAGCTAAACAGTCCCGAGTTTTAATGACCCTAAGAAAGAAGGTGTTAAAAAATATTGGAAAAAGAGGAAATGTTTGTAACTTGAGTTTTTACCTTTTCCCACAATACTTTCTACTTTTTCAAAGACAATTTCCCCCATTTCACCCACATCTAATCTGTCGGCTTAACATTCTTTGGATTTGGACGAGTCCTAATTCGGCCATTTGGTAAAAGGTTTTAATCGAATAAGCTCTCACTTTTACTGTTTAACTTATGAAGGTCCAATGTCGTGAAAAAAGGGCGAACCTGGTAGCTAAGTCGGTAACGCACCTGTAGGTCTTGATACCATGGGATCGTTGGTTCAATTTATTTAGGCCTATATAAAGCTATCGATATGATATTTTTTTTTTATGAAAAATGTCAGTGTCTGCAAAAACACGGACAGTCCATTTACAAAAAAAATCTGTTACTGAGGGTAAGTCCATTTTAATTTCTGACCCGAAAGTTAAAGGTGCATTTCTTTTTTTTTTTTTTTTTTTGTCCGAACACTTTTCTTTCAAATGCAAAGGTATGGATAACTGGGTTTCAATATTTTTCTCAATTCTTGCCCTATGCAACCAAGCCAGTATGCCATGATGTTTAAGGCTTCTATCTGGATGCTTCATTTTGACTCCATAATAATGTAGTCTGCACACGAAAACTTTTATCATACCGCCCAACAGAGACAGGGCTTGTCTTAAACTTGTATATGACTCTCTTTCTGTAGGCTATACCGTGATATTGATAATATGACATTTCTTTTTTGTCTCTTCGAAAGTGATAGTATTCATAACTGGAAAAAGGTTTTAGAAATCTTTATCACAATTTCCCGAGAAATCCAACAGAACTTTACTGAAAAAATATGACGCTGACAGTGTCCGATTACATGCAGTGTCCGATTATATGTACACACAGTAAGTTTATCACCGAGTAAAAATTCCTGCGTGCGAGATATTGCGATTTAGCGAAAGTACCCGGATGACAAGAATCACGAATACACCTAATGGGAAAAGACAGAGACATTAAATTATAGGAAGTCTGCATGGCAATAAACTTTCATAGGGAAAATAGCCTAGCCCTCCCAAACAAGATGTATCTTTTCAAATGCAAAGATGATTTCAGTGCATATAAGTGGGTCTACTCCAGTATTTTACACACCAAATATCAATAAACTCTAACAAAGTGTGCCTTGACAAGAAAATTTCCAAAACATTAGTAGCAGAAACTTTTTTTCAATAGCATATAAAAATGATGGTAAAGTTCTTAATTCATATAAAATATTCAGGTCATCTGAGCATAACAATTAATATCAAAACAAAGTACAAGCACTCTCACTTAAAACATTTTCTATCCCAAAACTTGAATATCAACACCAATCACGTCACGGTTTGATAATCAAGGGAGGTAAATGATAACAAACCACATATATCTGTTGACTGAACAAGTTACTTCCCTTGATCAGTATTATAACCTTGATTTCATGCAGTCCTAGAGGATTTTAAAGTTTTCACAATATAAGCTTTGGTAGAGGTCTACTAGATGAAGCTGCATGCCAAATTTAGTAGCCATATGCCTTAACACTAGGAACAAGAAGATTTTTGAAGTATTCACTATGTAAGTCCATGTAAAACTTGTGACCTTTTGGCCAATTTTCACCCCAGGGCTTTAATTGGGAAACTCTTGGTAGACGTCTACTAGACGAAGTTGTGGGAGTCCAAGCGAAATTTGGTAGCCCTATGCGTTATGGTCAGGAACAAGAAGGTTTTTGAAGTTTCACTATATAGGCCCATGTAAACCTTGTGAGCCAAATGGTGGAGCCAATTTTAACCCAAGGGCTATATTATGATAACAAGAGGGCCATGATGGCCCTGTATCCCTCCACTTGCTAATAAGTACAAACCATACATAGTTAAATACCAAACATTAAAGTTCTATACCAGATAGTTTTGAAGTCTTCTCTACAAAAGCCTATGTCAAGGTTGTGACCCCGGGGCAAAGCCATTCTTGACCACAGAGTTATAATTTCTTAACTCTTTACCACACAATCACAGGTTTTAACGGCCCTGAACAAAAAGCCTTTTGAAAAAATTGTGGGAAAAGGAGAAAATGCTGGTAACAAGCATTTTCTACTTTTCCCACAATGTTTTCTATCCTTCCCAACACAAATTTCAGTTTTCGGGTCACATTTATTTTGTTGTCTGCAAATGCTTTCAATTTGGACAAGTCCAAAAAATTGCTGTGTGGTAAAGAGTTAAATCCTGGTTGAGATCCACCAGTTAGGCCTTATGCCAAATAGTAAAGCTCTAGAACATATGGTTATAAACAAAAAGATTTGCACAGTTTCCTCAATATAAAGCCCCTGCAAAACATGAGATCCCTGAGGCTGTGCTCATTTAGATCCCAGGGCTAAATTTTGAACAAATTCATAAGTGATCCAAATTTGGCAGCCCTAGGATTTACAGTTAGGAGCACGAAGATTTTCAGAATTTCACTCTATAAGCATATGCTGAACTTACGATCCATGGGTTGGGGCCAATTTTGATACCAGGGCTTTAATTTGAACAATTTTGGCAGAGGCTGGCCAGAAGATGACACAAAAATTACTGCTGTATCTCAAGATAAGGAACAAGAAGATCTTGAAAGTTTTCACTATTAGCTTATGTAAAACTTGTGACTTGTGGGATGCGGCCAGTTAAGACCCCAGGGCTATGATTTGAACAATCTTGGTAGAGGTCCTTTTGATAAAAATACATACAAAATTTGGTAGTCCTAGTTCTTAGTTAGAAGGGAGAAGATTTTTAAAGTTTTCACTATATTATCCCATATAAAAACTTGTGACCACCAGGGCGGGGCCAATTTTGACCCCAGGGCTATAATTTGGGTGATCTTTGGAGAGGCCCACTAGATAAAGCTATGTGCAAAATTTGGTAGCCCTAGGCCTTATGACTGAGCACCATAATATTTGGTAGCCCTAGGTCTTATGGTTACAAGGGAGAAAAATTTTAAAATTTTCACTATATAAGCCCTTGTAAAACTTGTGACCCCCAGGGTGGGGCCAATTTTGACCATAGGGCTATAATTTGAAGAAACTTAGTACAGGTCCATTAAATGAAGCTACATGCCAAATATGGTAGTCCTAGGGCAATTGGTTTTGGACAAGAAGATTTTTAAAGATTTCACTATGTAAGTTCATGTAAAACTTGTGATGCCCCCCCTCCCTGGGCGGGGCCAATTATGACCCCAGGACTATAATATGAATATTTTTTGTAGAGGTCTATTACATGAAGGTACATGCCAAGTTTGGTAACCCTAGGCCTTATGGTTTCGGGCAGAAGATTTTTAAAGATTTTCAATATTTTTCGTACTGTTGCCAAGGCAACCACAGTTTTTATAGGAATCAAATTCTTTGAAGAGTTTCTGAAGAGGGCCATGGGAGGATCATTTCTGTGAAGTTTCGTTAAAATCTGATTGGCAGTTTCAGAGCAGAAGATATTTGAAATAAAAGTTAACGCACGCATGCACGAACAGATGCACAACAGACACAGGGCCATAACATAAACCCACTGGCCAAAGGCCAGTGGAGCTAAAAATTTGTAGAAATCTCCTAGATGAAGCTACATGCCAAATTTGGTAGCCCTAGGCCAAATGGTTTTGGACAAGAAGGTTTTCAAAGATTTGCAATTTTTCAGTTTTTCCTGGAATCAAATTCTTTGAATGAAATTCTGAAAAGGGTCATTCCCAAATGCTTTCAAAAATGGCAAGCCATAGTTTGTTCAGTAGTGTTAGGCTTTATGAAGTGATAAACTGTCTTTGCAAATTTCTGTTTCATAACAATACATACTGTCATTGTCCTTGGTGTTTTGACAGCTCTACGAATCAACATGGCTCTTTTCTTTAACGGTTCTGCCAGGTCATGTCTAAAAGTAGAAAATACAGACTGTAGAAGTGTGGAACTAATGTAAACAAATGAAATTTATTAAACAATTTACAGATAAAAACATGTAAACAAATGAAAATTATTAAACAATTTACAATGGAAAATCATACAGTGCTTGAAAAAAAAAAAATCAAATAAATTTTTTTATTCCACCAAATTGAAAGCCTTTGCAGACAAATAAAATGAAACTAAAATGACAGCATTTGTCTCTCAAAAGGTAGAAAACTTTGTGGGAAAAGGAGAAAAAGCTGCTTACCAACATTTTCTACTTTTCCCTCGATGTTCATAAAGCTTTCTTCCCAGGGTTGTTAAACACTGGATGGTTTGGAAAAGACACATTGTGATTTTGTCTTCTGTAATCATCTTACCCAAAACAACCAAAATTTTCTTACTTATCCTGCTTCTGGTACAGAATAGCCAGCGCATCTAGTTCCTTAGCAACCAGCTGATGTTCACTTCCCAGTGCATTTTCATAAATATCCAGAGCCTGACGGTACAGGGCCTCTGCTGTTGGAAACTTGTTCCAGTGTGCATGCAGACCTGCTAGTTGATGAAGGGAATGAGCAACAATTGGATGATCTGGATCAAGGGCTGTCTCTCGAACCTCAAGGGCTCTCTGTAATGCTGTGAGTGCCTGGAAATAGATATAAACACAAGTTTTAGGAAAGCCACCTGGTTGTCTTTGAATTAACCTTAACTAGACAATCAAATCTTAAACTTATCTCAATTCAAACGAGTTGAAGACGACAAATTAATTGCAGCTCAAATGATGAAATTTGTCCATGAAAGAATAACATTCTTGTAAAAGTAAAAATGCTGGTTACCAGCATTTTGTCCTTCCCTTACAATATCAAAAGCCCTCTTTCTTAGGGTTGCCAAAACTTGGCATTGTGTGGTAAAGAGTTAGACATTCATTAAATGGAATATACAAGGGGTGGTCAGAAAGTATGTGGACCAGTGCCTATATTAGAATATTGTCATAAAAATCAACTTGGAATTTTTACTGTTATTGAAAGTAACCTTCTATAAATTCTATGCACTTATTCATTCTTGATTCCCATGTGCTAAACATGTGCGTGAGCACATCACATGACATTACTCTCAAGGACCAGGTCCTAGCAAGGGCTAGCTCCTCTCTGCTCTCGTAGTTCGTGCCATATAGAGAACCTTTCAAAACAGGAACTAGCGAGAGGTCACAAGGGGTCAGGACTGAATTACTGGGAGGGTTGTCAAGTGTTTCTATGTTCAGTTTTTGCAAAGTTTCATATACAAGTGTGGCTTTGGGAGCTAGGGCATTTTCTTGGTGTAAAGTGACGTCACTCCGCAAGACTTTTGGCTGTTTTTTCATATGGTGTATGCGAACTTTATTTGAATAATGTGGGCATAAATCTCAGCATTGATTGTAGTATGTATAGATACAGCATGATTCTGAAGAAAAAAAGATGAATAGAAAAACATGATGTACATAACTTTACAAACTGAGTGAGAAAGTTTAGCTTCAATAGCGGAAGATGTTGGATGTTTCCATACACTGCCTTGTTGTTTAGATTTAGTCCTGCTAATGTGTCCCCATGTTTTATTGAATGTTACAATGCGATCAGTAAAGTTTGACCTGTCTACCCTAATGCATTCTGAAATTTCTTAACAGATTTCGAACCCAACCCCCATTTGCCCAGGCTTCTTCAGTCGAGGTAGATCTACTTATCTTGTGCAAACATGTGACATTCCAAGAATGTCAGTCAGTATCTCCTGGGCACTTCGATATGAAATGTTAAATGTGTCAGCTATATCTTGGCGATCTTGTTTTACATGCCGCTCTACAACCGTGATGATTTTGTCGGTGACTGATGCTGATGGAGGGCCAAATTTAGAGTCATATTAACATGATCTGATCCATTTACGAATATCTGATTCCTTTAGTGCAGAGTCCCCTTAGACTTTTTCTAAATCGGTTTTGATTTCCAATAAATACTTTCTGAGTTTGACATAAAACTTTATGATTACTCCCGGCTCAAATGAAAGGTCGTCCGACATTTTGGACCACTAATTCAGTATATGATGTCATAAAAACGATGTCATACTTTACCTACTTGAATATGACAAGATTTGAAAGCTTGAGTCAGTTACTGGATAATTAATGCTCATCTATGCAAATTCTTATAACACTACGTGAATTAGTTTTCAAAATAACAAGGTGGGCCACATTCTTTCTGATCACCCCTCGTAGACCTCTGTAGAGCTGAAAGAACCTGAAAAAAAGGTATAAAGATAGACAGCCTAGAAATCTTTAATTATGTCAAATGGATTATTTCTTAGCTTTTTACCATGGATGAAGGCATATAGTATGGAATGGAAAACATTAAGATAAAAAACTACACACAACAACAACAAAAAGAAATACCTACATGATTTAACTGGCCTATATCTTTCAGAAACCTTCCAAGAGTTTCATAAATATCAGCAATCTCTGGTAAGGTTACAGCCCCATTGTACTGACTCACAGCTAAAAAAAAAAAGGTGTATGAAAAACCTATAACCATACAAATGCTATGAAAATGTTTCAAAACAGTTGAAGATAAAGACCTATTGCTATTTTCTGTGTTTTCTATATTCATCATTTACTCTACCAGACTACAAAATTTCAGACTCTTCCATATTCAAAGGGACACAGGATGTCATACTATCAAAAAAGTACCTCTCCAAAGTGAAGCCAAACAAGCATATCTCTGTTTGTCTAACCCCAGCCAACGTCTGTCATTTTATCATCATTCACATACACCCAGAGACTTGCTTTTTAATAAGCCAATAGTGAGTCCAATTATTATTTGAAGTTCAACAAATATTGCTTCATATCTGAGAAATCTTTTACTTGTTTCAACTTCATGCAGTAACTCTGCTGCAATCAGAACAAGTCAAGAAGCGCTGCTGGTGACTCCTAGATACTGGTGGCATCCTCTATTATCCAGCACACTTTGGAGTTGATGCAATACCCAAAGCCCTCAACAGAAAAGTTTGAAAATCCTTTACTTTTATGAAATCTCCCAATTACAAGCTCCCAATTACTACCAGTTTGCAAACAAAGCAACATTATACCTAAAAGATTCAAAACATACAAGTCTGATACTTTCTCTAGAGCTAGTACAACACTGCAATGGATCTGCTAACTCTATCTTGGAAATGGAAACTAAGCCAATCTTTCCTCCATTTTCGAAGCACTTGCAGGCAACAAATTTCTTGTATGTCAAAAAAATGGATAAGTCTTTTAAAGTTAAGAAAATGTTTTAGGAAAAGAAAAAAAAAATTAATGATGAGAAAGCGTGTAAAAGTATCTTATTTTCCCACCCAGAATGCTTTTTCATAGATTTTCTTCTCAGAATTGAGAAAAACATGTGATTGTTTGATAAACCAATGGTGAAAGAGACATTGACTCATAGCCAAACGATAAATTTTGGATTTGTCTAAATTCAAAGTATTTGCAAGCAACAAATTAAATATGGCTCTCTGAAAGGAAAGAAAACATTGTGGGAATACGAGAAAATGCTGAGGTCCAGCATTTTCTCCTTTTCCTACAATTTTTTCAAAACTGTCTGCCACTTGTTCGGTTAAGAGTTAAAGGAAAAGCAGCACCTTCTTGTATTAAACAGCTGACTTTTTAACCTCTAAATTTTATGCACAACTCTTATCATAGTATGTTCTGCTAAATCTGTCCTTTAATTACCAAAATCATTCAAATTGTGCCATAGAATGGCAAAGATTTCAACTTAAATATAACTTACAATCTTCCATCTGCTTGGTGGACAATATGTATGCATTAGCCATGTTGGATTTGTCTGCACCAACAAAACTCCAGTAGGTCAGCAGTTCTCTATAGCGCCCCCTTGGAAAAAAAAAACAACACAAATTTTAATCACTATGTGTATTTAATTTTCTCATATGGACATGTTTATTACCAATCTAATTTGTCAAAATTTGCAGGTGCTTTGAAAACAGACTTTAAAAAAAAAAAAAAAAAATAATAACAAGCTTGAATTTCGATTCTTTATACACTATTGAATGAAAACCTTGTCAGGGTAGAAGACATTATTTGTTACAAGTACTTTCTCTTTTTGAAGTCATCTTGGACATTGGATTGTGTTTTATGCCATTTTCAAAATTACTTCAGTTATATCACAGTGACAGCCCACCTATTCATCTGTTTCTTTGGTTGCACCAGTACTAAGCTTGGGTTCTGAAGTGCTTTGCTTAAGGTTTCTTCCTCAGTTATAGTCAATGTGTTCAGCTATTTCACTATATGGGTTATTGAAAACTTTCATTTCAAAGCCAAGTTGTTGCCAAACATAAACATTGCGGGTGATGAGATGCATTTGTCAAAATCTAAAATCTAAAATATTTAAAAGTATGGAAATCATTGTGAAGATTACAATCTCTTATGGTAGGGTTGGTTTAAGTGTCAGTTACTGGCAGAAAAAAGAATTTCAAAACTAGGTTGAAAGTTGCAAAGTCGCTCAAACTTTTGTTTACTTTTTGCCTGATCTTACTCTTACACTTCATTTTTCTGCCAGCAACTAACACCAACTGTTCAGTGTCATCTTTACAATAATTTCCATACTATCAAAATGTGAAATTTCAATTTGAATGCATTCTAACACCTGCATTGTATACTTTTGGCCCCTACTGGGTCTTCAAAAATCTACCAAAAATTGACCAAAATTTTAGAAAACTATAAAACAGTGACTTACTTGGCATACATTTTCTGGAAGACAGACATGTTCAGTAAACAAGATTTAAGATTCTCTTTATCACCAGACTGGTACAATAATAAAGGTAGCTCTTCTGTTACCCGGCAACTAACACTTACTGGGCTGAAAAATATATGGACAAGCAAAAAACCATTATAAACGTAACAAAAAAGTCCTAAAATGTGAATTCATGCATTATTTTGTTAAGGACTGGTACACTGACTTTTTGACAAAATTTAACAGACAAACCATCCCGAGTTTTAACGACCCTGAACAAAGAGCCTTTTGAAAACATTGTGGGAAAAGGAGAAAATGCTGGTAACCAGCATTTTCTCCTTTCCCCACAGTATTTTCTACTTTTCTCAAAATGAATTTCAATCTTTGAGTCACATTTATTTTGTCTTCTGCAAATGCTTTGAATTTGGACAAATCTAAAATTTTGTCATTTGGTAAAGAGTAAATAGACTAACAAGAGCTGGCTCCTTAATCACCAACCATTCTAAATTGACTAATTCTAGATTTAAAAAGTAACATAGTCTCTAATTGGCTATGCCATCTGGCTACATGGTTTAGCCAATCAGAAACTGCGTTATTCTCATATTTTGAAAATTCTTGAGAATCTTATGTTTGTCAACTGGCACAAAATTAAAGAACAAACTTTCTTTCGGATGATCTATGAAAGACAAATAATAGAGCAGGCTTACCTTATTTTAGAGGTAAAATATTCAATAAAATCTTCTCTTAAGCCTGAGATCACTTTATTTTCATCTTTACCAAAGCAGAACTCATGTACAGCTTTGTGAACCTGAAATTATTTCAATCGCTTATGATACAAATTCACCTTTTATGCTAATGCAGTTGAATGCTTTGGAAATTATTGAGGGAAAAGGAGAAATTGTTGGTTTCCAACAATGTTCTCTATACTTTAATAATTTGTGAACTTTTCCTTTCAATGTCAGTCCTTGTATTCCTTTTAATTTCTCGTAATTTTTGCTAGGTCAAGAAAGATGTATTACAATAAAGGATTAAAAAGTCTTTCACTTCATCTAATAGTTAGTAAGTTTTTAAAATTTCTCAGGATATTATCCACACTGAGGAGAATAAATTGGGGCAAAAAAAACATAATAAAACTGAAATAGTAAATAAGAAACAAAAGGTGACATAAAGGCCCAGGAGCAGCCAAACGTAAACAATGCAGGTTTAAGAATGCATTTAAATTTAAATCATACTATTTAAACGTACAGAAATTATTGTGAAGATGACAGTCTACTATTGTACAGTTAGTCAAGTATGAGTTGCTGAAAGAATAATGATATTTAAAATTTGCTAAAAAGTTAACACGAGGCAGAGCAACCTGGCAACCCTTAACCTACATTTCAAATTCATTTTTTCTGCCAGCCACTAACACAGAATTTGCAGATGGATCCATAATTATGGACTGTTCAGGCTGACCTAGGTCGATAATTTTTGCAGATATATTAGACCCTCTTTTCACAGAGCAAGGCTCATATGTAAAGTTACAACTGGTATTTAATCATTTTATGTGTGATAACTTATCTGTTTTTTCTGATCATTTGGTCTGTTACAAATATTCTTCGCATTTCATCTGTATCTACATCATCCTAAAAAACACCCTATGTTTGTACTGTTCAGATAAACAGAGCTATACCTACCTGTTCATGAGCAAACATGAGTAATCCCCCTTGATATTTCAGCACCAGATGATCTAACATCACTTGCGTAAAAGGTCCAAGAAAATTCCATGTCAAGCCTTGAACAAGATCTAACAAAGTATTTTCACCCAGACCACTACGGCTTACATACAAGTAACGTAAAATCTGAAAACAAAAAAACATCTCATCTTTACAAAAATTGTCCCATACGTAACCTACATCAAGAGTGATAGATCTCCTTCAAATATGGTCCAATAGAATCAAAGTTGAAGATATATAAGCAATCCATACTGTTGTCATATATGAAAAATATCTAATGAGGTTGGGAGAATTCATAGTTGTTGAGCTTTAGGGAGACAAGTATCAATTATCACAACTGAGTCTGATATTTTTATAATACAACAAAACTTTGTATGTATTATGTTTATCTCTGAACATCTGAGTTGTTAGTGTTTATTATTTCTAACTACAACAAACACTAATTGAGCAATATGTGCGAATGAGCTGGTTGCTATGCCATAATTCATAATCAGTTTAAGCTGGGAAAATGCATTAGATATGGCAGTGATGTTTAAAAATCCCTAGGATTAGCTTTGGCAAAGCCCAAATTCAAACTCACAATTATATGCTAGATCTAGCTTGTCTTTTGAGTCTTTTAAATATTTATTCTGCAAATTATTTATGTTGCTCATATTTAGGCTTTGCCTGATTCATGTTACACATGAATGAAACCCAATTCACTTCTCTGAAAGAAGTTGAAAATGAAGTTAATTTGACATGACGCAATGCTATTCTAAAACATGGGTAACACATGCTGTTCTGTAAATATCTATAGTATATTAAAAATAAATATTGAATAGGTGTTATTGCATGGATATTTGGTTTGTTGAAAGATAAACATCTATCTGTACTTACATTTCTTGTCAAGCCCCGGGTTTCATGATTTTCTAGGTCATTCTTCAACAATTCAATGACCTTCAAATACAGTCCTACACAATCAGTTGAGGTCAACAAAACATCCAGATGTTTACTGACTTTACTGTCACTTGTAGAGCAGCTGAAAATATTAGAATGTAGGAATATTGTGACATCCTCAATTAGAGAAATTATATTTCAAATCTTTAACGCTTGACCACACAATCCCGAGTTTTAACGACCCTGAGGAAATAGCCTTTTTAAAACCTTGTCAGAAAAGGAGAAAAAGCAGATAACCAGCATTTTCTCCTTTTCTCACAATGTTTTCTACACTTTTACAGACATTTATTATTTCATTTAAGATCTGCAAAAGCATTAAATTTTGACGTGTCTAAATTTTATCGTTTGGTAAAGCGTTAAAAAACTACAACATTTTAAAACTTGATGAAGCTGAAAGCATTTGCAGATGGAAAACTAGAAGTGTCCAAGCCTGACAAATACCCCTCACTTGTTGCCATGTCTCTGGTTCAGGCAAAAAAGTTCAAAGGGCTGTAACTTCTGTAATAGTCCAACTATCATAATGAAAATTACAAAAGTTGCAAAAGTTTCTTTAGTAGGAAAGCTTTCAATTCAAGGCCAAATAGCAACCAAAAAGACAATGCAGATGTTTAAATGCATTTTAATTTGAATCATAATATTCAAAAGAATGGCAAATATTGTGAGGATGACAATCTGTTATTGTGGTGTTGGTCCAAGTATTAGTCGCTGGCAGGAAAATGAATTTTAAAAGCAGGCAAAAAGTAAACAAAAGGTAGAGTGATCTGGCAACTTGTAACCTAGTTTTGAAATCAATTCCTCTGCCAGCAATTAACACTTGGACTGACAGAACAACAACAGATTATCATCTTCACAATAAATTTCCATACTTTTAAATGATACGATTTAAATCGAAATACATTTTAACACCTGCTTTGTTTACTTTTGGCATCTGTTGTTACTTTAAATTACACATGTAGCTTTGATTCTACAATTTGTGAGAACTATGGTTTCTTTACTCCTCAAGGTCAATCCAAGGGGATTTTTCAATCCTTTACTACAC
Source organism: Tridacna gigas (assembly GCA_945859785.2). Taxonomy (NCBI): domain Eukaryota; kingdom Metazoa; phylum Mollusca; class Bivalvia; order Cardiida; family Cardiidae; genus Tridacna; species Tridacna gigas. The sequence goes on from OX244044.2 coordinate 27,333,514, forward strand.
ATTCCTGTGTTTTAACAACCATTGAAAGAGAAGCCTTTTGAAAACACTGTGGAAAAAGGAGAAAATGCTGGTAACCAGCATTTTCTCTTTTTGCTACAGTGTTTTGTACCCTATCGAAGACAAATTCAATCATTTGAGCCAATCTAAATTGTCATGTGCAAATGCTTTCAATTCGGTCCAGTCTAAATGGCCTTATTTCAGATTTTGATAACTCGATTGATTGAAAGGTGTTTTACGCCACTTTCAACATTATTTCAGTCACATCACAGCCAAAGCACACTTATTCATGCATGTCCTGGATTTCACCAGTGCTAAGCCAGGGCTCTGAAGTGTCTTGCCCAAGGATACTCCTATGAAAAACCAAGTGCTTCCAGAGAGACTCGAACCAGGGGCTTCCAGGTTACGAGTCCTATGCTCTACCACTGAGCCACCAAGGATCCCTAATAACTTGAAAATCAACCAACAAGAATATCTACTTACTATGCTAGATGCATTGACAATACCATGACATACAGAGGTATACAAGTAGGATTGTTTCTACAGTGTGTGAGAACTTTGGTCTCCTCCTCACTCTTCAAGGTCACTCCAAGGGCATTTAACTCTGCTCGCAGCAACTCCTTTACATTTTTGTTACTTAAAGGCTCAACTATGACTGTGGGCCAAGATCTAAAAGAAATAAGCATTACTTAACCCTTTACCATAATACAAAATTTTAGACTTGTCCATTTCGAAAACATCTGCAGGTGACAAGTTAACTCTTAACCACACAAAGAAAATTTAGTCTTGACAAAACTGAAAGCATTTCCAGACAACAAATTAAATGTTGCTGAAGTGATGGAATTTGTACTTAAAATGGCAGAAAACGTTGTCGGGGAAAAGGAGAAAATGCGGGAAATTTTCCCACAATGTTTTCAAAAGTCTTCTTCTTCAGGTTCGTGAAAAGTCCGGATTGTGTGGAAAGGGTTAAATAGTATTATGGCTAAAGAAAAGAGATTTGTCTTGAAAAAGTAGGAAGCATTTTGGAGAAAAAGACGAAATACTGAATACCAACATTTTCTCCTTTGCCAATGTTTTCATAAGCCTTCTTCATGGTTATTAAAGTCAAGACAGTGTGGTAACGAGTTAATGTGGCTGAAGTGATGGGATTTGTCTTGAATGAGAAGAAAACATTATGGGGAAAAAAAGAAAATGCTGGCTACCATCGATTTCCCCTCTGTCATTGTTTTAACAAAGTTTTCTTCTTCAAGTTCATAAAATAAAGGATTGTTCAGTAAGTGGTTATTAAAAGATTAAGTCTTGTATATATCAAGGTAAAAAAAAGGGAGAGAGTATTTTGATGGTCAATGACTGCATGAAATGGAAGCTTACATACACAGAAACCACCTGTCTTTTACATCATGTATTTTCTTATACCCAAAGTTATTAAAAGAATTGGATATTAAAAATTTTAAAAACAGCCTTAGCACTGTGTGTTGCTTTGGGTGGATTCTAATAACAAACAAAAGACAGCATAAACCCACACTTTATTACACCTGCAGTTTCTTACCTCCAAGAGGGAGGACAGGTCTCTTCATGAGCAGACACAATAACTCGTGCATCCACAGGTAGAGGGTCCAACAACCATTTAAGATGAGTTTCTGCTTGCTGGAAAAACAAAAAGTTCTTCATAAAATCCTTTCTGATATTTTTTTTTAAGACATATTCTACTGCATATTCTACATGTATAACTCTTTACCAAAAGACAAAAATGTAGACTTGTCCAAACTGAGAGCATTTGCAGACGAAAATTTAAATGAGGCTCCAATGATCATATTTGTCTTTGATAGGGTAGAAAACATTGTGGGTAAAGGAAAAAATGCTGGTTACCAGCCATTTCTCCTTTTCCTGCAATGTTTTTAAAAGGCTTCTTCCTCAGGGTCGTTAAATCTCAGGATTGTGTGTTAAAAGGTAAAAGAGTTTTACAAAACACTAGTGGAGACAAAGAAATTAAAATTTTGCTATCTGATGAAGAAGTAACCCTTAATCCGAAAATCCTGCCTTTTTACCATCCTCAGGCAGATGGCTTTTGAAAGCATTGTGGGGAAAGGAGGAAGTGCTGGTAACCCGCATTTCCTCCTTTACCCACAATATTTTCTACTCTTTCAGAGCCAACTTGCATCATTTGAGGCATATTTAACAAGCCTGCTGCAAATGATATGGACCAGTCTAGAGTTTTGTTGTTTGGTAAAGAGTTAAAATTATATCGAAGAAATAAGCAACACAAAAATGATATCTCACTGTTCTTTTTATGCATTCACATATTTCATATTTCTCATTATCTTTCACTTATTAACCCTTAGGCTGCTAAGTTTGACTAGAGAATCTTTTATCAGAGAGCATACACTCTGACCTTGGATATACACTGTCTGATAAAGATATATCTTTACCACCAAATAACTTTGAAATAGCTACATTTGGGTTTTTACTATTGGCTTGAAATTTTCATATTACTTATTTAGCAGGCTAAGGGTTAACTTATGCACACAAAAGGACCACTTTTTCAGATAGACACTCACATGAAATCTGTCTAAAGAATCCAAAACTAGAATGACTCCTCCCACTTTGGAGGAGATTTTTTCCAACCATCGAGGAAATTCTTCCACCAGTCTCACCGGGTCAGAGGTCAATGCAGGGGGAGAAGATACTTGCTGCATCAGCTGAAATTAAATATGAAAACCCTACTAGTGATTTAACCCTTTACCACACAAATCCCACCTTTTAATGACCACTTTTGAAAACATTGTGGGAAAAGGAGAAAATGCTGGTAGCCAGCATTTTCTCCTTTTCTCACAAAGTTTTCTACTCAAATCCTATTATTTGAGTCACAATGCATTTGCATCTGCATTAATGCTTATAACATGTACAAATCTAAAATTTTGTCGTTTGGTAAAGAGTTAATAGGAGCAAAGAAAATGGATGGATGGATGGATGGATGGATGGATCAATGAGTGGCTGGATTGGTAGGTGAGTGATTGAATGAATGGATGAATTTACCTGAGCTGTTATTCTTCTGATCATTATGACTGGATCAGCACTAATTGAGGACTCCTCCCCCACTAAATGATACAACACCAAGCTACTTGGATATTTCTCAATCTGTAATTGTATCCTGTTTTGAATGGAAAACAATGAAACAAATCTCAATCTTCTGTTTCTATGTAAACAAACTTGACATATACAGACAGGTCAGTCAATCCCAGATCACAAATGAAAAAAAAAGTTCCTATTAATTCAGTCACATTTAACTCTTTCAACTACATAGGTGAAAACAGGATTTTGCAGAAAGCATAGATCAAGATCAGACGGCACAGAATATGAAGTCTGACCTTGAATCTAATTGTCCGCTTTGTCAGTCAAGTGTGTAAGATAAAAATCTCTGACTTTGAATGGATTTTATTTCCAGGCATCAAAAGGGGTCAAGTTTATAAATTATATTTGTCACATAAATAGTTCATTAAATTTTGCTGTATGCCAATGCATTTAAAAAAACAGTCTAAATTTTCTGGGAAAGCATTATGAAAATTAAAACATTACCATTTACAAAGCAGAAGAGATCTTCCTGCACCAGCTGGACTCAATATTAATATTGGAGGTAGGGGACCAGCTGACATCACATGGGCATTCAGTCTCTCATAGTGCTATAAAAGCAACATATCATAATAAATATTTGGAAAAAGGTTAAAAAAGAATTGTGTATAGAAAATGATGTAAAAAATTTAGTTGATGATACAAAATTTTGTTGATGATACAATTTCTCTCATAAAAATTCTAATAGTCATAAACACGATAATACTATGTTAATTACCCATTGCTTCTGATATGCAAGCAACTTCAAAATTGTTTTTCTACAAAATGCCAACTGTTTAATATCTAGCTTCTGAAAAGTAATATGAATATGAAACAAAAAACTGGGAGCCACTGCAATTGTTTGCAGAGCAACATAATGGATGTGACGCATAAGCAAGTTTCTAAGGTTATTCACTGTTTGGATTGGATTGTATAACATTGTTATCATTATCATTGCTGAAATAAAGCAATTGCTAGTCAAAAACAATTTCTCCATCGACCACATCATTTTCCAAGCTGTCCAATGTAACGGCACTAAAATTTGTCTGTTCCCCATAATGGGTTGATAATGAGCAATATGAATCCAAGATCAAAATGCCCAACCTGATCTTTGACTTAATTCTTACCGAATGACAAAATTTTAAACTTTTCCAAATTGAAACCATCTGCAGACGACATATTAAATTTTACCACACAATCCCAACTTCTAATGACCCTGAGAAAAAAAGCTTTAGAAAACGTGTGAGAAGGAGAAAATGCTGGTAACAAGCATTTTCTCCGTTGCCCACAATGTTTTCATCCCTTCTGGAAACAAATTTCTGAGTCACATTTGTCTTCTGCAAATGCTTTCAATTTGGACTTGTCTAAAATTTTATGGTTTGGTAGAGGGTAAAAATGATGGTGAAAGTGTAGAAGACCTTGAGGGAAAAGGAAAAAAATGTTGGTCACCAGCATTTTCTCCTTTTCCCACAGGGTTTTCTAAAGACTACTTCCTCAGAATCGGTGAAACCCAGAATTGTTTGGTAAAGGGATAATCTGTATGAAAAAGCACCTTATACATGTATTTATTTCCCATAATACACTACAGGTCAAGAAAGTACTGGGTTACTCACTTTTTCAAATCCCAGTTCACAACTTGATCTCACGGCATAGTTAAAAGCTTCCATCTGTTCATAATTACAAAATACATCCCAAACTCCTTCCACTTCATAATCAGTAATATCTCCTTCTTTCACCCTGAAGTCGTCTTCATCCTCATTTTTCTTGGCATCTAAACCAAGTTCCTATAAAATGATAATTACAAATAATACATATACATTCACAAATGAGCATTGCTCTGACAAAAGTGGGTTTAATGCATCTTTGTGACGCATTGCAGCAAGTCATGATCACATAATTATGGATCCACAAGATTTTACTGACTGGATGCCGAGGTAGAATGGTCCTTGGATATGCAGAAAATTGACCAATAGCTGAAAGTTTCTATCCATGTTAGCCTGCTTGACTGTGCAGGCTAACGTGGGTCGATACATTTTAGCTGATGTATTAAATCCCCTTTTCACAGAGCATGGCTCATTTTTTCACATTATGTGAGATTTTGTTTGTTCTCTGTTAAATTTCATTTGCAACAAGATTTATTTTGTCAGACAGCACCTTTTCTCAAATTTCTGGGGCTGTTTTCATCAACCATTCTAAAATCATGCTACAAATAGTAGTTCTAAATTGTGAGACTGGTGGTCTGATTCACTATAACAGAGAGTCTCGACAAGTCGAATGGCTGGTCTTGCAAGTAGAGAAAATAAAATACATTGTATTTAGTGAATATGAACCCTGGTATTTCCTAAGCACTACTACATACATCTTTCATATGTAGAGCAAATCATATTCTGTTAACTCCTTACCATACAATACCAAGTTTTAACTACCCAGAAGAAGTCTGAAGAAGGTGTTTGAAGACATTGTGGGAAAAGGACAAAATGCTGGTACCCAGCATTTCCTCCTTTTCCCACAATGTCTTCTACTCTACAAAAGACAGAAGTCATCATTTGAACTGCAATTAATTTGTTGTTTGAGAATGCTTTTAATTTAGTTGAGTCCAAAATTCTGTGGTCTGGTAAAGACTTAACCTAAAAATGTAAACTGTGATCTCACTATGTAAAAACTTTCAGAATTCCTTGATGTGCCATTTCCACCCTGTTACTGTGTATTGTCAAAAAATAACTTGTGTGTTACAAGACAAGACGGCAAAATTTGAGACTTATCTGAATCAACAGCACTTGGGCATGACAACTGAAATGAGACTGAAATGATGAAATTTGTCTCTTAATGGATAGAAAATGTTTCAGAAAGTCGAGAAAATACTAGTTCCTTCCACATTGTTTTCAAAAGACTTTATCTTCAGGGTCCTAAAATCATAAGACTGTCTTATAAGCAAGCAATATGAATATAACAGTGAGCTCACAATTTTGAGTACTTTCACAATTTCTTGGTACGCCATTTCCGCCCCTTTACTTGGTGTTGTGTAACCATCAATTATTTTGGCACTTCCACTGTCTCTGACTTTGTTTCTAAGTTCTCGAGCTTCTTGGTTGGATTTCCCACTGTAAGTAACAAGCTATTGACTTAACCCTTAAGCTGCAAAGCATTGGGTGCTTCTGTAGACAGTGTAGATCAAGATTAGACTGCATAAAATGTGCAGTCTGATCTGTGATCTACACTGTCTGATACCATATTTTCTTTCAGGTGAAATCAACTTTGAAATCACAATATTTGGGCTTTCACAATTGAGTGGAAATTTTTGGTTTCATTTCTGTATCAGTTTAAGGTTTAACTCTTTACCAAACAATAAAAATTCAGACCGGTCCAAGTTGAAAGCACTTGCAAACGACAAAGTAAATGTGACTGAAAAATTGAAATGTGTTTTGAGAAGGGCAGAAAACATTGTGGGAAAAGGAGAAAATGCTGGTTACCAGCATTTTCTCCTTTTCCCACATTGTTTTCAAAAGGCTTCTTCCTCAAGGTCATTAAAAGTCGGGATTGTGTGGTAAAGGGTTAAGTCTATACCAGACAACAGAATAACATAAAACTCAATATTAGAACCAATCATAGATGACAAATGCGTCTTAACCCTTTACCAGACGACAAAGTTTTAGCCTTGTCCAAATTGAAAGCTTTTGCAGACGACAATTTCAGTGTGGCTCAAATGGTGCAACTTTCCTTAGATAGGGTAGAAAACATTGTGGGAAAAGGAGAAAATGCTGGTTACCAGCATTTTCTCCTTTTCCCACAATGTTTTCAATAGGCTTCTTTCCCAGGGGCGTCAAAAGGCGGCATTCTGCGGTAAAGGGTTAACTGATTGGAAATGTCTTTGAAACTGGAGCATGATGTTTCCCATAACCTTATTTTGCAGCTTCACAAAGACACCAGATAGTTTAGTAAGGTTTAAAACTTTGCTTTAAATACATTTGAGCCATGCAGCAGATGCATTAAACCTCCCTTTCACAGAGCATGGCTTATTTCTAACTGACCTTATGACAGACCTGGGTCAACACTTTTTGCAGATGCATTAAACCCACTTTTTTTAACCCTTTACCACACAATCCCGATTTTTAATGACCCTGTGAAAGAGGCCTTTTGAAAACATTGTGGGAAAAGGAGAAAATGCTGGTAACCAGCATTTTCTCCTTTTCCCACAATGTTTTCTACCCTTTCCAAAACAAATTTCAATTTTTTAGTCACATTTATTTTGTCGTCTGCAAATGCTTTCAATTTGGACCAGTGTAAAATTTTGTCATTTGGTAAAGAGTTACAGAGCATGGCTCATTTCTTATTGACCTTTTCACTGGTTTCACTGACATTTTTGTGCACTGTATATGCCTTTAGTCATGCCACTGTGTCAGCTTCCTAGAAAACCCTTGATATGGTACATCTGAGCTGACATTGTCATTGCAAAAAGCCAAGTTTTGAAGGTATATAGGTTCCCAATGAAACTGAGAGGGCAAAAATAAAGCATTACATTTTTTTTTTTAAAATGAAAATTGTAAGAAAAACATCAATACCAACAAAAACACAAAACCAGGGGTTAGACTTTTATGCTCATGATGAATATGAATTAGATTTCAACATCTCTTCGAGTTTTTTTCTGAATACAATAAATGAGCCATGCTCTGTGAAAAGGGGGCTTCAAGCATCTGCAAAAAAGAATCTACCAGGTAAGCCTGTGCAGTCCACACAGGCTGACCTTGGGCGAAACTTTTTGCTATTAGTCCATTTTCTGCATGTCAGAGGACCAGTGTGCCTCATGATTCAATCGATTGTTGGGCAGAATGGATTTCATCGATCCGTAATAGTGTGATGACTTGCTTCGTATAATGCATCACAGAGATGCATGAACCCATTTTTGTTTAAGTCTGGCTCAAATGTTTGGGGCTTAATCCTTTATCAAACAATCCTGAGTTTTAATGACCCCAAGAAAGAAGTTTATAAACATGGTGGGAAAAGGAGAAAATGTTGGTAACCAGCATTTTCTCCTTTTCCCAACATGTTTTCTGCTTCTTCAAAGTCAAATCTCATCATCTGAGTAACATTTAACCTGTCGTCTCTAAATGCTTTCAATTCTGATGAGACAAAAATCCAACGAGTTAATCCTTACAGTACTGCAGAAATAGCATACAGTCTTGCTACAATGATAATGACATCAGAGGAATGACTACATAGAGGATATTTGATTTTTGCGGTGAAAGATTGAAATTGATTTCATTGAGTAAAGATCATCAGTAATATTTTCACAAGTGGTGCAGCCACAAGTCAATATATTACTGATGATGTTCACGAGATGAAATAAATTTCTATCTTTCACCACAAAAAACAAACATTCTATTTATTTCATGCTTCTAACCCCATTTTTGTTGGGACTTCTATCAAAATCCAGTACAGTTGTTTTCAGCAATTCCCCATAGCATACCCCTCCCACATAACAATGCATTACAATATTGTGTAAAGTGTGAGAAATCTAGCGTAAATGCATAATAAATTATGTCATATTTCCGTCTGGTTGAAGGACACACACTGTTTACCTCGGTAACTGAAGGAACTACTGTTTCGGCCTTCAAGTGAAGACTTATGGAAACATTTACAGTAAATTTCACTGGTCGTAACCACGAATGATCAAACCTTGTATTACAGCACTGATTCCAGATAAACTACCAAAAGGCATGAAATAAAGTAAGATTCATCATAAGCTGGGTTTTCGAAGTGTTACCTTATGCTAACATGTAGCTTGTGTGGATTTTTGTTGTTTGAGAAAGAGTGACTAGACAAATGGAATCACTAGCACAATATCTGACAGGTCATCTGCAAAGGTTTTCAGTACAGAAGAGTTTATAACATTGTCAGCTGGTAAATGTTAAGACAGCTTGTGTGGTAATACATTCCCAGTTATTTTGAATACTTACCCTTTGATTTCTCTAAAACAGAAGATAGCAGTTTTCTCCCCTGGATGATCAAGATGTCCTGTTCTGAACTCAATGGCTGTAAACCTGAACCAAAACAGCATAGAAAGTCAATCGTGCACCTTTTACCACATGATTCAATGTTTCCATGAATCCTAGGCTTAAATACTTTTGAAACAAGATGGAAAAAGGAATGCTTTCTAACTTTCTGAAGTCAAATCTGATTATATTACCCTAATTTAATTTGTTGCCTGCAAACATTATGGACAAATCTAACAAGAGGGCCATTGGCCCTAAAGCGCTCAACTGAGAAAGGTCATCTAGGATTGATAAGGCTGAAAAGATCCTGGCCGTGATGATGTAAAATGCACAAGTGTAAAATGATCTACTTTTTGACTGATTTAGCCTATTTTTGAAATTCTAATCTGGCTCAAAATATTGTCTCTAGAGTCAGACAAGATTTTTCTAAGATTTGGTCCTGTGACCTACTTTTTGACTTTACTTGACCCAATTTCAAACTTGTCCGAGATTTTATCCAAACAAACCTTCTGACCAAGTTTCATGCGTATAAGGCTTCAAATGTGGCCCTTTAAGCGCACACAAGCTTTTTCTAAGATTTGGCCCTGTGACCTACTTTTTGACATGACGTGACCCAATTTCGAAGTAGTCCAAGATTTTAACCAGACAAACATTCTGACCAAGTTTCATGAGTATCAAGCTGAAAATGTGGCCTCTAGAGTACACACAAGGTTATTCTACGATTTGGCCCAGTGACCTACTTTTTGACTCAACATGACCCAATTTTCTATGTGTCCAAAATTTTAACAAATCAAACATTCTAATCAAGTTTCATGAGTACCAGGCTGAAAATGTGACCTCCAGAGTGTACACAAGGTTTTTCTAATATTTGGCCCAGTGACCTACTTTTTGACCCGATATCACCCGATTTCAAATCTGTCCAAGATTTCATTAAGACAATCATTTTGACCAAGTTTCATGAGTATCAAGCTGAACATGTGTCTTCTAGAGTGTACACAAGGTTTTTCTAGGATTTTGCCCTGTGACCTACTTTTTGACCCTGCATAAACTGATTTCAAACCTGCCCAAGACTTTATCCAGACAAACATTATGACCATATTTATGAGTATCAGGCTGAACATGTGGCCTCTAGAGTGCAAACAAGCTTTTTCTAAGATTTGGCCCTGTGACCTACTTTTTGACCCATGTGACCCAATTCTGACCTTGTCCGAGATATTATCAAGACAAACATTCTGACCAAGTTCCATGCGTATCTGGCTGAAAATGTAGCCTTTAGAGTGTAGACATAGTTTTTCTAAGATCTGGCCCTGTGACCTACCGTTTGACCCCACATGACCTAAATTTGAACTTGTCTGAGATTTTATCCAGACAAACATTCTGACCAAGTTTTATGAGTATGTGGCTGAAAATGTCGCCTCTAGAGTGCACACAAGGTAAATGTGGAAGACCACATGACGGACGCTGGACACAGCACGATCACAAAAGCTCACCTTGAGCACTTGTGCTCAGGTGAGCTAAAAATCTGTCTAAGGGCAGAAAAATTATGAGATCACTCAAAGACATCACCATTTTACTATTCTATTACTCCAAACAAAATAGTGTTATTCACATTGCCTGTAGTTATATCCTTTTACTTTAGTCAAAAATTGAAACAGTGTAGCATTAAGCAAACTTCCTCATTTTTTGCAAATTACTCATATGGCACAATGTTTTCAAGAACTCTTTGCTACAGATGCTTACAGATGCTTAAAAATGCTCCTACACAAGGATTTGTTTGTATGGTGTTAAATGCTATTTTCAACATTATTTCAGTTATATAACAGTGGCTAGGGTACCTATCCATATTTTCCCACAGTTTCTTTTACAAGTACTTTGTACAATAATTTTCCCAAGCCACTGGCTGCTTTCCCACATAACCATTGTCAAAACAATGATCGGCAGAGAGATAGGGAAAATGATTCCTGTCGCAATGGCTATTATTAATCCTTCGGGAGAAATTCACCAAGCTGAGGATTCAAACCAGCAACCCCCTGGTTTCAAGTTCTGTATGCTACCAACTGTGCTACCATGCGCAGCTACTATACAAGGAAGTCAGGGGTCATTGTCAAAGAAACAGAATATACCTACCTGTTTGTGCTGTCTCCAAGAAATGCAAGAAAGATGGCAGCTCTGTCTGCCTGGTATTTTCTGCATGCTAGCTGACTGACTTGATGCTGTGAAAGTAAAAGCCACAATAGTTCATTCAGTCCTTTAATTCTTTACTAGGTCCTTTCTATAAGCCTATAATTTTGTTCTCTGTCAAAGAGATAAACTAAAACATAAACAGGGGATATTCTTTTTTTTTTTTGGTGAAGGACCAAAATTCATTTCATCAAGTGAATATCATTGGTAATATTTTCACAAGTGGCACAGTCATGAGTGAAAATATTACTGTATGATGTTCAAGAGATGAAATTTTTGATCTTTCACTGAAAAAAAAAAAAAAGAAAGAAAAAAAAAAAAATATCATTTTCATTTCATGCTTCTAACCCCCTTTTTGATGGGACTTGTAAAGGACAGGGGAGCTCTCGGCATTTCTGTACCAGTGAGTCTGTCAACTGGTAAATTTACTAGATGAAATGGTGAAATTATCAAACCATAATTCAGCATTATATCCCAATAAACTACCGAAAAGCATGAAATAAACCCGTCTGCTTTTGTCATAAACTGTAGCTGCTTTTAATAACAACACTAGGGTAAAAACAAAAAGTGCAGAAGTCCATATTGAAAGCATTTGCAGAAAGCGTATCAAATGTGACATGCACGATCAGATTTGTCTTTGAAAGGGCAGAAAACAATGTTGAATAATGAAGGTAAGCAACATTTTTCTCCTTTTCTTCTATGTTTTCAAAAGCCTTCCACATCAGGACCATGGTGGCAAAGGTCAAATAGCATGTAATATGAAATGACCAGTGATCAAAGAAATTACTGTCTACATTATAGGAAGCAAGCATTTTCTCCTTTTCCCACAATGTTTTCTATCCTATGAAATACATATCCACCACTTGAGCAACATTTAAACTGTTTTCTGCAAATACTTTCAATTTGGACAAGTCTATATTTTTGTTGTGTGGGAAAGTGTCACAGTAAATGATTATTCCATGTGTGAGATCTCTCAGATAAAAGTATTTCCCAATCTATATTGAACAAGTACTTATGAGATACTCAAAATGTGCTTACGCAAGATAGGTGTTTGCTTAGCACAGGCTCAAAATTTGCTTGCTTAAGACAGATGCTTTCTTAGCACAGGTAAAATTCCATATTTTTGACTTCTGGGGGTAACTCACTATAAAAAACAACTGATATGATTGCTTACTTAAAGACCCAATAGCAGCCAAATGTTAGTGGGTGTTAAAATGCATTTAAATCATACCATTTAAAGGTATGAAAATCATTGTGAAGATGACGATCTGATATTGTACGGTCTGTCCATGTGTTAGTTCTTGACAGAAAAATGAATTTAAATACTAGGTAAAAAGTAAACAAAAGACAGAGTGACCTTGTAACTTTTGACCTAGTTTTGAAAATAATTTTTCTGCAAGCGACTAACATTTGGATCGAACTTACTGTTACAGATTGTCACCTTCACAGTAATTTCCATATTTTTAAATGGTATGATTTATATTTAAATGCATTGTTTACTTTGGAAGCAACTGGGCCTTTAATACACATGGCCACTAAGACAATTTTAACCCTTTACTGCACAATGCCGCCTTTTAACCACCCTGGGAAAGAATCCTTTTGAAAACATTGTGGGAAAAGGAGAAAATGCTGGTAACCAGCATTTTCTCCTTTTCCCACAATGTTTTCTACCCTATCAAAGAAAAATTGCACCATCTGAGACACACTGAAATTGTCGTCTGCAAATGTTTTCAATTTGAACAGGGCTAAAATTTTGTTGTTTGGTAAAGGGTTAAGTGTATACTTACATTGGTATCCATGTCATCATACATTATGTAAACTATAACCAAGGTTCTGCCTGCCTCCTCACACAGCTTGCTGAGTTCACCCTTGTAATCCTGGAATACAAGCATACAGAAATATCTTGACACAACATAAAGGTCTTTGAAAAGGTAGAAAACATAGTGGGAAAAGGTGAAAAGGCTGGCAACCAGCATTTTCTCCTTTTCCCACAATGTTTTCAGAATCCATCTACCCCAGAGTTGTTTAAACACAGAATTGTTAGGTTCGTGTAAATCTAATAATGTTGACGAATATAGTCATTGCTGTCCAACAACATTTGTCTTGTGGATAGGGAAATTTTTCAACCAAAGACAGTCGGGATCAGTTATTACGTTTTCAAAAGCCCTCTACAGTAGAAGTCATCCACAGAATTGTGACCACAGGTGAACGGCGAGCGACAGTGTAAATCCTGTATTACACACTAATGTACTGAAAGGTAAACAACTTGAGTTGGGTTGTTTGACAGTTTCGAGATAGATATTTCTTAGCAACTTGAAATGGCTCAAATTGTGACATGATTTTCTTGTAGAATAATGTTTCTGCTATCGATTGGTACTATGGATGTTAATATTGGTTGTAAAATGACTTGTAAACAGCATGGAATTCGTGACAGGGGTATTGAAAATACATTACGAGTTGTTTACCTTTCAGTATATTAGTGTGTAATATAGGATTTACATTGTCGTCGCCGTTCACCTGTGATTGTGACTGACGAAAATGGTTTGGTTGATATGCCGCTTTCAGCATAACTTACGCAATATCACAGTGAAAGCTCACATATTCATGTATGTCCTGGGTCTGTATTCACCAACCATTCTTAAGAACATTCTTAGATTTATTCTTCAAGATTTTCCAAGTTTGAAAGTAACACAATTTCTGATTGGCTAAACCAAATGGTTTAGCCAATCAGAAGGTGTGTTACTTTCAAATTTGGAAAATTTTGGAGAACAAGACGAAGAATATTCTTAAGAATGGTTGGTGAATACGGACCCTGGATTTCAACAGTACTAGGAGGCTAAGGCTCCAAAGTGTCATGCTACGGGAAACTCTGACAAAAAACCCAGTGCTTCCAGTAAGGCTGGAACCCAAGACCTCACACTTACAGGTCCAACACTTTATCACTGAGCCACAGAGGACCCTGAAAAATGTTTGGAATAGGCAAAAAATAAAAACCAGTTGAAAATAAAACAAAAACCTTCAAGAATGTCTCCACTTCAACCTCTGTATCTTTTGGAGCAGATATATACACTCTTATTGCACAACTGAGGGATTGGTCTGGAACTATGGGAACCACTTGATTCAAACTAGCTAGGGCAGTGCACCAGTCCTCTGAAATTGTACATGTGATATTCATACACCCTACTGAACAACAAAAGAGTTTGCTCTTGAACTACTGGAAACAATTCAAAATTGCCAGGGCAGTACACCAATCTATTGTAAATGTACAGGTCATGTGATATTGAGTATAGAAATCTAAATACATTCACTCTTATTGGAGAACCCAATCACTCGGTTTAAACTGAAGGAACCACTAAATTCAAACTTGCTAAGGCAGAACACCTGGCAAGTTCTCTACTTGGTCAACTGATAGACTGAATTGTGTTTTACACCACTTTAAATATTATTTTCACAGCAACAGATCAATCATTCATGTGTTTCACAAATTCCAGACTGGGGTTCTGAAGTGCCCTACCAAAGACCATCTCTGATGGGAAACCCAGTACCGAGGGTTTTATCAAACGCAGGACCTCTACACTACAATGTCAAGAACTTTACTATTGAGTCAGGCAATACCCCTGAACTATGAGAACCACTTAATTCAAAATAATTAAAGCAGTACACCTGTATTCTATAAATGTGGGCACAGTTCGTGTGATGTTGTGAACAGAAATATTCATAAATCGGTAACCTTTGGTGAAATGCTCATTAAATTTCATACTAAAACTGCTGACCTCTTGACTCTTTACCAAACAATCTCGTTTTAACGACACTGATGAAAAAACTTTTGAAAACTCATGGGAGGAGGAGAAAATGCTATTAATCAGCATTTTCTCCTTTTCCAACAGTATTTTCTACCTTTCAAAAGTAAATACCATCATGTGAGTCACATTCAATTTATCGTCTGCAAACACTTTCAATTTCAATAAGTATAAACGTTTGTTGCTTGGTTAAGAGTTAATGGAGCTTGATAAAGATGTACAAATAATCATTAAAGCAAATAAAACAAAACACTGCATGTAGGTGCCAAAAATTGGCTGTAGTTGCTTGATTTTCAATGAAAATTTAAGTTGAATAAGGGGCATAACTGTGTCAAAAATACTTTTATTGTAATGTACCCTGGTTGTATGGATAACGACTTGTCCGAGTTTGAAGTAAACAGCTTCAGTAATGACTGAGATATTATAAAATGTCAAAGTTTGGAAAATTCTTAGCTGAAAAAGGGACATAACTATGTCAAAATGATATTTTGATGGTTACCTGCCCCCATTGTAAGGGTTCCCATTTTGATAGTGAACAATTTGTTTCAGTTCGAAGTAAACATCTTCAGTGATAACAGAGATGTTACAAAATGTAAAATTTTTTGCTCGATGATGCAGATGACTATGGCCATGACAATACCTTGACATTTTATTCGAAAACAGCCAAGCTAAAAATTGCTCACAAATCTTTTACCTTTATTTATGTTGGTGAAAGGCCCATCAAATTCCATACTAGAACTGGCTAACTCTGGTCCTCTTAATGGTGCCTGGTGAAGATGTATGGTACTTCCCATTGTAGAGTCTGACTCTAGTGTGGTCCACAAATCACCCGGTGTGCTGTTACCTTTAAATTGAAGAATGTTACCATTAATTTTCACAACCCTGAAAAATAAAACTTACCACACCCCTCATTTGACCTAGTTTTTGAAAACAAAAAGCAAATGTATGTGCTGCTCTTTTTCCCACAATTTTTTTCTCTTTATTTTTCAAAACCTATATTTTGGGAGGAAGATGACTGTTGAAAACAATGTGGAAAAAGGAGAAAATGCTTGTAGCAAGTCTACATTTTTTTTGTATGGTAAAGATATAATGTTTCTTGTTTCTGTCACTAACATGGTTTATCTGGACTGTACTGTAAGAGATTACCCCCAACCACTAAACCACTGCAGTAAACTTTATGTTTTACTCTTTACCAAATGACAAAATTTTAGACTTGTCCAAACTGAAAGCAATTGCAGATGACAAATTATAATATGGCTCAAATAATGGGATCTGTTCCCAATAGGGTAGAAAACATTATGGGAAAAGGAGAAAATGCTGTTACCAGCATTTTGTCCTTTAACCATAATGATTTCTTGAGCCTTTTTCCTCAGGGTTGTTAAAACTCAGGATTGTGGTTAAAGAGTTAAAGTGTATGAGCTTTTCTTTCAGCTGTTTCTACTTTGTATCATTCATCTGAGTTACTGATTTGTCTAAAATCAGCCTGTGCACTTACAGATAAACCCTTTGCCAATCAAAGCTGAGTTTTAACAACCCTGAGGAAGAAGCCTGTTGAAAACATCATCGGAAAAGGAGAAAATGCAGATAACCAAGCACTGTTAGGTAAAAGCATTAACCCTTTAACAAACAACAAAATTATAGACTGGTCCAAATTGAATTCACTTGCAGACAACAGATCAAAAGTGCCTAAAAATTAAGGTATTTGTCTTTGATAGGGTAGAAAACATTGAGGGAAAAGGAGAAAATGAGAAAATGCTGGTTAGGAGCATTTTCTCCTTTTACCAGTATGTTTTCAAAAGCGTCATTAAAAGTCGGGACTGTTTGGTAAAGCATTAAATGCAATCTTTCTTTATTTCTTTCTTTTTTTTTTTTTTTTTTTGCGGGGGGGGGGGGGGGGGGGATGGTTGAGGAGGTAACTAACCCAGTGAGCTATCCAGCCCTGAACGAGAAGCAGTATCATTGTCCTCTGGTAAAGCACCATGGGCAATCTTTGCCAACTTGTTCTCTAGATCTCTTTTAGCACGCAGGAGGTTCTGTATCTCATTTTCTGTGGTCTCTCGGAAAATCTACAAAAAAAGCAAACAATAGCAACTTTCCATTATCCCTTTACCACAAAATCCTGAGTTCTGACCACCCTGTGGAAGAAAGCTTTGGAAAACATTAACCCTTTCCCAAACAACAAATTTTGGACTAGTCCAAATTGAAAGAGTTTGCAGACGACAATTTTAAATTTGATGAAAATGGCAGAAAGTTCTCAAATAGGGTAGAAAACACTGTGGGAAAAGGAGAAATTGCTCGTTACGAGCATTTTCTCCTTTTCCAACAGTGTTTTCAAAAGACTTGTACTGCAGACACGTGAAAACCAGGGCTTGTTTGGGAAAGGGTTAAGGGAAAAGAAGAATATGCTGATAACCATGTTTTCCTCCCTTTCAGAGACAAATTCCCATCATTTCAGCTGCATTTTATTTGTCTTCAATTTGGCCAAGTGTAAAATTTTTTCATGTGGTAAAGAGTTAAGCACAAAAATTGTAAAACCGTCAATACAATATGTAACTTTCCTTGAACTCTTTACCACTCAATCGCGACTTTTAACGACCCTGAAGAAGAAGGACTTTTGAAAACATTGTGGGAACAGGAGAAAATGCTGGTAACCAGCATTTTCTCCTTTTCCCACAATGTTTTCTATCCTATGAAAAACAAAAACCATCATTTGAGCTACATTTATTTTGTCGTCTGCAACAGCTTTGAATTTTGGTGAGTCAAACTTTTTGTCATTTGGTAAAGAGTTAATTAACCCTTCACCAAATAAATGTTGGACTCATCCATACGGAATTTCAAAGTTGATTTCACTGGAAAAAAAAAAATACTGTGTCAGACAGTATAGATCAAAGATCAGGGGCACATTTTGTGCAGTCTGATCTACACTGTCTATAAAAGTGTCCAGGGTCCTACTAAGTAGCCTTAGGATTAAAGCCTCAACATTTCCAGACAAGGAAATGATTTAGTTGAAATTAATTTTTTGCCGGTAACTGAATTTTCCAGTCTGATGAATGTCTATATAATATGGTCGGTATGTGTTTCTATGCATTTAGTATGAAACATTTTGGCTACAAAAATCACCTTAAATCTTCTCTGTACTTTGTCTCGATCTCCTTCAAAAGCAGCAGCACGGGCAAGAGCTTGCTGTTTCTCCTGATAAGCCGAGTCTTTTTCTTGTCTCAAGTTGTTGCATGTTTTCTGTAGAACAGTCAATTCTGCCCTGAGGCGCTTATTCTCTGTTTCATACTTTTGTTCCTTTCGTTGCATGTTGGTGATTTCGTTTTCCTTGTTCAAGCGGTACATCTCAAAGTCCTTGCGGATCCTCTCCACTTCCGGGTTTTCAAGGTCTATTGACAAATCAGACCTGTGTCAAATGAAACACTGAACTTTGAGTATCTGGTAACTCAGTAACATACAAAGCATGAAACCAAGGGGTTGCTGTTTTGATTTTCAGCGCACATGCCAAATCCTATGTGTGTATCGATGATAGTCAGTGCAAAAGGATTCATGCCTCTCTCCAGCTGATCACTGTTTTGATCATGTTTATGTGTGAAAGCAATCAGTGGCTTGGAAAGAATGCTGTGCATAGTCCAGTATAAGAAACCTCAGGAAAGCACTTGAAAAGTGCACTGGCTCCAATATGAATGAAATATGACAAATAAACACACAATTACAAACATTATGTTGTTTCTACATACACATCTGTACTAAAAAATTCTTGATTTTAACTAAATTAAAACAAACATCCTTACAACAGTGTATATCAAGTTCAAACTGCACAGATTGATGATATTGCTAATCTTGCATTGTAATTTCTCTGTTTGAAATGGTGTTCAAGAATTTGTTTATATGAGGAAGGGAATTATGACAGTTCAATAAAGACTTTAAGATGTTATATAAAATAATTCTGCAGTTGACAATTTGAAGAATCATTTAAAGACAGGATAGGAAACAACTTTCCATAACATGCATGAGAAAAGGAGCATATGCTTGTAATAAGCAAATGCTTCTTTTCCCTCTGTGTTGTCAGATGTCTATCTTAGAGACATACTGTATTGTGTCCCTGTGTTAACCACAGAAAGCAAGTTTATGAAGAATGAAAACACATTTATATAACACATTTATATACCTCAAACTCCCTCCTTTGGTGGGCTTTCGACCAACAGAGCCCACACTTCTGAGCCCAAGTTTACCCCTTGGCTTCATTTCGATGGGGATTCTTTTGATGACTCCTCCACTACTTCTGTCCAGATCTGTTCCCAGAATGTCATCATCATCCTGGGACCTCAAGAAGGATCCCCCTGTTCCCATTGTAATACTTATTTCAAGCTGGGCTTAAGAACATGATACCCATGTTACCCTACAGCTAAGTGGCTGTTCATAGCTGCCAACTACATCTGACAAAAAGAGAAGTAAATTTGCACTGATGTTTGCTGACATAAATATGAATAATTGTTCATCTATTAATCTATGTCTATTCTTAAAAAAGAAAAAATACTTGTACATGATTCAGGTTTCCTTGATACCAAGTTCAATGCACGCTTTTCATTGATCTAATTGCAATTTACCCTTTTCTGACATAATCATATCTTGTTAATTTGTAAATAAATGTTCCCAGCTGATTCAGCTGACTGCTCATATGCATTCAGTTTCATTCATAAAAATAACAGTTTGATCAGCAAGGTAACAATCCCGACTTTTAATGACCCCGAGGAAGAAGGCTTTTGAAAACATTGTAGGAAAAGAAGATAATGCTGGTAACCAGCATTTTCTTTTTTTCCAACAATGTTTTCTACCTTCTGAGAGACAAATTTTATGTTTTGAGTAATACTTATATGTCGTCTTCAAATGTTTTCAATTTGGACAAGTCTAAAATTTTAACATTTGGTAAAGAGTAAATAAAGCGGTAAGTATGACTCCTCATAAATGAAATTCATACGGTCGAACCCATATTAATCCTTTACCACACAATCCTGAGTTTAAATGACCCTGAAAAAGAAGGCTTTTGAAAATGTTGTGGGAAATGGAGAAAAATGCTGGTAACCAGCATTTTCTAAATTTCCCACAATCTTTGCTACTCTTTAATAGATAACTTCCATCATTTGAGCCACATCAAAATTGTTGTCTGCAAATGCTTTCAGTTTGGATGGGTCCAAAATTTTGTCATCTATTAAACAGGTAAGCAAGTAATCGAGGGCCACTCAAAAAGTGCTTGCTCAAAAAAAGGTGCTTGCCTTATTCTGGCTCATTTCAACACAACTGCCTCCTCTGGGAACACAATATACTCTCGCTTGATACAGATTGCTTACTTACTAGAAGTGGCCACTAGCTATGATAGGTTTCACTGTATCTAAATTTTCTTTTCTGTGCACATGTTCATGAGAAAGAAAGCCGATAAATTATGTTTAAAGAAATCGACTTTCAGAATACAAATAGAAAGCTTTGCATCTGGGAATTAGTAGCGAAATAATTACAAAATTAACATACAGCAACCTTTCAAAAAAGGGGGTAGCACTAGGGGTCACACTAAAATATGCAACAACAGTAATATACGCCACAGGTATGCCACAGGAGAAACTGACACGCCAAAGCACATTTATAACTTTCGATACATAAATTTTATGCTTAGAGATCTTACTTGACATGTTATCTATATAATATTTTAAAGTATAGCAAAGAAATTTTATGTATTTTGGTAGAAATTTGATCTTGAAAGATAGCAATATCCTGTGTTGTTTGCGAGTCGCCATCCCAACGATGCCATGGTTGTAGAATACATGAATTTCTTAAAGATTTTTGTCTTTACAATTTTCATTAGACTTATTTTTCATTTCTTAGGATATTTAACAATGCTTACCATTGGATCATCACTTTCTGAATCGTCTCCAGACTAACGATTAAATTGACAAGTATCAAATGTTCGTCAGAGTTATCTCCCTTCACCATCTTCTGATACAGATCTGAGTTAACACATTGAAGTCTGGAGATGAAATGATTGAAGTCTGGAGACGAAATGGTTTACAAAGTTACGATTCAATTCTTAACATAGTGAAATATTCTTAGAATTGGAAAATAAATCTATAGTAAGTTGTACAATCTACATCTTCAAGAAATTGATGTTTTATACAACTATGGCATCATCAAGATCGTGACTCAGAGTATGGCAGTCTTTCAAGATCAAATTTCCATCAAAATACATAAAATTTCTCACCTAAACTTCAATATACTAAAGATAACACCTTAATTAAGATATTTAAACACAAAAAAGTATGCATTAGATGTTATTTATGTGCTGTGGGGTAAATTACTCCTGTGTCGTATTTTAGTGTGACCGGTAGGAATACACATTGGGAATTGGAGACATGGTAGCGAAGTAGAGAATGTGTGAGACAGAGGGGAGAGAATGAGGGGCAACAAGAGACAGTCAGAGAGATTGAAAGACAAGAGACGGAGAGTGAGAGAGCTTATAAAGACGAATGTTACCTGCAATTTTCCTGTAATATGACTGAGAACCACCAATTTCAGACGCAGCTTTAAATTTACATGCCAGTCATTTGACAGTTTGTAGTGTAGAGTTACTCATTTGTAAGGTCTTAAAATTCGCAGAATTGTACGTTAAATAGAGTAGGGCAGAAAAACAACACAAACGTTCGCTTGAAAAGTGGTTTGACAGTTTCTAGGTAAATCGCAATTTTTCTGACACAGAAACTGGTACCCGGCGTTACATCGGGTGGGTATAAAACGCAGATAGACTAGGTATCGGAAACCGAAAGTGGGCTTACACTTGAAGGGCTCCGGAAAATACACTGACTATTTTTCATTATTGCCCTGTCAATTTATAGTTGAGAACGTTGTTCTAACTGGAGAAAAGACATAGATCTATGTTGAGACAGATCTTATTAGTTTTATGTTTTCAACTTTTGAGTTGTAAATTCATTAACCTTTAAAACCAATCAAAGAACTATCAACCGGTTAACCCTTTTAGAGAAAACAATATACATAATTATGTATTTAACTTGCCCAAGAAGAAGACTTTTGCAGACGACAAATTCAACTGTGGCTCATGTGATTGGATTTGTCTTTGAAAAAGAGAAAACGCAGGTAACCATTTTGAAAACATTGTGGGAAAAGGAGAAAATGCTGGTAACCAGCATTTTCTCCTTTTCCCAAAATGTTTTCTACCCTTCCTGAAACAAATTTCAGTTTTTGAGTATCATTTATTTTGTTGTCTGCAAATGCTTTCAATTTCGACTAGTCTAAAATTTTGTCGTTTGGTAAAGAGTTAAAGAGTTATTTACCGAATGACAAAATTATAAATATAACCAAATTGAACGCGTATGAAGACGACAAATTAAATGTGACTCAAAATTTAGAATTTGTCTTTGGAAGGGTAGAAAACATTTTGGAAAAGGAAAAAATGTTAGTAACTAGCATTTTTCCTTCTCACACAATGTTTTCAAACGCCTTCTTTGGTGGGACATCAGGATCATTTGGTAAAGGGTTAAAAGTCAAATTAGTGTGCTAATGGACAAAAGTCTGAACTCAAAGAGTGGGCATCGTCAGCTCAAGTCTCTGAGAATGATATTTTATTTATGTGCTTCTTAGGTTTTCACTGCACAAAAAAAAATCTTTTGAAGCCTCTGGCTGATTTTCTGCATAAACACAGTTGAAACTATATACAACTGTGAAAGGGGAATAATTCATGTGGCAATAAAATATAAATGACTTCACAAGAAGATCTTGACCAAGCTCAGATTGGAACATCTTGCATGACTATGGATGTACACAGCCACAGAAAGTTCCTTTAATAGTATTTTTTTAGTAATGTTATTTACAGCAATACCAATACTCGAATTTTTTGGTCTAAAACACTTAAATCTAAAATTTGAATTTTATCAATATCAAGAAAAGGTACTTACTTTGACAAAGGAACTGTCCTTTTGTGAGGAAAAAACTTTTTTTTGTTGCAAATATTCTTTCTTTCATAAAACAGAATCTTCACTTCGACTTCTTTTGTTGTTAACCCTTTAACACACAACCCAAGTTGAAAGTGAAAAAGATGGCTTTTGAAAACATTCTGCGAAAAGGAGAAAATGCTGGTTAAGAGAAAATGCTGGTATATAAAATGTTGTTCAAATGATGTGATTTGTCTCTTATAAGTATTTTCCTCCTTTCCAACAATCTATTTTAACCCTTTACCACACAATCCCGAGTTTTAACGACCCTAAGAAAGAAGGATTGGAAAACATTGTGGGAAAAGGAGAAAATACTGGTAAACAGCATTTTCTTCTTTTCACACAATGTTTTCTACCCTATCAAAGACAAATTCCATTCTTTGAGCCACATTTAATTTGTCATCTGCAAATTCTTTCAATTTAGACAAGTCTAAAATTTTGTTGTTTGGTAAAGAGTTAATTAAAGAGTTCTTTCTGATGGTTGCTAAAACTCCTGATTGTTTGATACAGGGCTAGTTCCAGTTTCAACATAATTTCAGACATATCACTGCATCCAGTGTACCTATCAAAGTGTTCAAAGTGTTCCTGGATTTTTTTTATCAGAACATTGCACAACACTCTTTCCAAGCCACTTGGCTGCTTTCCCACATGAAGATCTTTGAAACATTGTGCAACAGTGAGAGAGAACCAAATCCTGCCATAATGACTCATCCTTTCTCGAAAAGTGGTCAAGCTGTGATTTGGACTCATGGCAGTTATACTGGAAATTACGCTGTAACACATATCTTTTAAAATATACATTAATCTACTTGCAGGAAAATAACAAAATAACACAGATGCGATTTGGAAGCAATTTAAAACAAAACTCTTTATTTTTTCTAAAATACAAGCCTTTACAACAAACAACAGGGCTGTTGTTCCTAAAGTGCTCACCTGAGTAAAGTCATCTACAGTCGATAAAGCTTAAGAGATCCTGGTTTTAATGATGAAAAACACATGAGCATAAGTGACCTACTTTTTGAACCAATGCGACTAAATTCCAAACTTGTCCAAGATATCATTAAAACAACATTCTGACCAAGTTTCCTGGGTATCAGACTGAAAATGTGGCCTCTGAGTGCACACAAGGTTTTTCTGATTTGGTCCAGTGATCTACTTTTTGACCAGATGTGACCCAATTTGAAACTTGTCTAAGATATCATCAAGGCAAACTTTCTGACCATGTTTCATAAGAATCAGGCAGAAAATGTGGCCTCTAGAGTGCATGTAAGGTTTATCAGGTTTATCTAAGATTTGACCATGTGACCTACTTTTTGCCCGACATGACCCACTTTCAAACTTGTCTAAGATATCAACAAGATAAACATTCTGACCAATCTTTAACAGTATAAGACTGAAAATGTGGCCTCTATGGAGCACCCAAGGTTTTCCTAAGATTTGGCCCAGTGACCTACTTTTTCACCCGACATGATCCAATTTCAAAAGTGTCTGAGATATCATCAAGACAAACATTCTGACTAAGTTTCATAAGTTTTAGGCTGAAAATGTGGCCTCTAGAGTGCACACACGGTTTTTCTAAGATTTGGCCCAGTGGCCTACTTTTTGACCCGACATGACCCAATTTCAAACTTGTCCAAGATATTATCAAGACAAATATTCTGACCAAGTTTCATAATTTTCAGGCTGAAACTGTGGCCTCTAGAGTGCACACAAGGTTTTTGTAAGATTTGGCCCAGTGACCTACTTTTTGACCCGACATGACCCAATTTCCAAATTGTCCGAGATATCATCAAGACAAACATTCTACCCAACTTTTGTGTGTTTCAGGCTGAAAATGTGGCCTCTAGAGTGCACACAAGGTTTTTCTAAGATTTGGCCCAGTGACCTACTTTTTGACCCAACATTAACCATTTGGAACTTGTCCAAGATATTATCTTCTGGCCAAGTTTCATAAGTTTCAGGCTGAAAATGTGGCCTCTAGAGTGCGCACAAGGTTTTTCTAAGATTTGGCCCAGTGACCTACTTTTTGACCCCACATGATCCAATTTTGAACTTGTCCGAGATATTATCAAGACAAACATTCTGACCAAGTTTCATGGCCATTTGAGTGAAAATGTGTAAAACAATAAGGGTCTCCCCTGCATAAAGTTGATGACCTACATGTAGAAGTGAGTACACCGTAATACTGCGTGATCAGTCAGCCGTATTAGGTAATGTGTTCTGAGCATGGGCAGCCTTGGTGATTAGCCAGAGAGGTATCACTGTCGTTGCTCAGGTTACAGAACTATAAATACTGGCGCCCACAGCTAAGAAAGTCAGTTTCAGTTTTGAGTTTGGGTTCAGTTTTTGTTCTAGTCTTTGAGCTAGTTTGAACCTGGGAAATTAAAAATGTAAAACTTATACAGACTTAGCTCGTTCCTTTATAATAAGATCAAATAAGGGCGGGCTTGTTTCTTTTGGTGTTGTGACCTAAGATGATTATTCCTAGAAATTAAGGAATATTGAACCTGTGGACATTTGTGGAGGACTTGATGCAAATGTTAACATTTTTTAATATAGTGGTGCAAAATTCTGGAAAAAGTGGTCTTGGATATTTTAAGATGAAACCAGAGCAGAAAGCCGTAAGTTGCTTTTCCTTTTAATTGCGTAACTTTTGATGATGGCCAAACAGGTATTTCTCTAATTATTTTAATCTGTTGACGAACAGATGAATCATTTGACGACTACTATGGGGGCTCAAGGTATTGCATAAGTCGTCCCGAATTTTGATGGTAGCAATCCTAAAGAATTTAAAGATTGGGTAAAAAATATTGAGAAATTCGCCACCTTGACAGGGATTCAGGACGAAAAAATTGAATTAGTTGCATATCAAGCTAGTCATGGACTTTTCAGCGACTACTTGAAAAGATATATGGATGAAAATCCCACTCATAATTGGAATAGGATCAAAACTGAACTAAAATCTAGTTTTGGGGATGTTGTCAACTCCCAGCATGCATTTTTGCTTTTGAGAAAAGTAAAACAAAAACCACAAGAAACGATTCAGGTTTATGCCGAAAGGCTTTTAGCTTTGGGTGAGGACGCCTTCAAAGGTCAAACTAATGATGCCGTCCAAAAGCAGTTAGTGGGGTATTTCATTGACGGGTTGTACCGGGGATAATATGAAATTAAAAATCATGAGATATAATCCAGATACTTTAAATGCAGCCGTGACAATCGTGTCACAAGAACAAAATTTGCAAACACGGTTTCAATTAAGATTAAGCCAGTCAAAAAGTGAGTCAGTGGAATCAAAGAGTCCGACTCCAATGGAGGTAGACCACACTAGACAAAAAGGGACACGTCACTATTGTAAAAACCCAGGGCATCATATCAAGGATTGTAGAAAAAGAATTAGACAATCAGGTGTACATGAGGCTACAACAAAGCAGCAGAAGCGTTGTGACAAAATAAACTGTTATAAGTGTGGGAAACTAGGACATTATGCAAACGAATGTGAGAAATACGATAAGAATTCTTTAAATGCAGAGTCTTCTCGAATGTAGAAGCCAGTTCGAGAAGAAGGAAAAGGCAACACAAACCCACAATTTATGTAAATTCTGTTATCAATGGACCAAACTCTTTGTTAATCAAATTTGAAAAGCAAAAATATAGGGCTCATCTGGATTCTGGGGCTGAAGTATCAATTATAAGCCACCGTGTCTATGATTCCTTAAAGATTAAGCCAAAACTCTTTAAGCATATTTTGAATCTAGCGACAGCAGGAAATACACCCCTTCATGTAGATGGTTACTCTGATTTTAAGTTCACTTTGGGTGGTCTTTCCATGAGTCATAAATTCTATGTCGTTTGAAATCTGAACCGCAATGTAATAATTGGGTTAGATTGGTTAAAATCACGAGGTGTCCGGGTGTATCATGACCTCTCTTGTACAAGAGTACACAAGACATACATTTCTCTGGTTGCTGACATACATGCTTCTATTGCTCGAATTAAAGCAAAGGTTAAGATACCCCCACAAACAGCACATATTTGCCAATGTCAAGTCCATAATCATCCATCTATTTCGACCGAGAAAGATTATGAAGTTTCACCTTACGAAAATGGGTAACTCCAAAGTAAGCCAGGGTTATTGATGACTAATACTATTGCAAAACTTTCCAAGAATCGTAGAATACCGCTCTTACTGATTAATACCACTAACAAAACTCTATCCATTAAACAGGGCACACCTGTAGCCCGTATCAGGCCACTTGGTTTCTCCTGCAACTCAAGCTGATAAAGACTCTCAGATTTCTAGTAAACACACTAATGAGTTTGATAAGGTTGATGTCCCACCTGAGCACAAATCAAGGATAATTAGGTTGTTAGATAAGAATGCTGACTTGTTCGCAAGAACAGATGCTGAATTAGGTCACACTGACACAGTTCGTATGAAAATAGATACTGGAAGCAATCTTCCCATAAAAATGAGACCTTACCGCGTCCAACTAAACAACAGGAAGGTCATTGATAAAGCAGTAGATAAAATGCTAGAAGCCAAAATAATTAGCAGAAGTACGTCAGAATGGTCATTCCCTGTAGTAATTGTAGATAAAAAGGATGGGTCCAAACGGTTTATAAAACTTGACAAAATTACAAAATTGAACTCTTATCCTCTTCCAGTGATAGATGACATTTTAGCCTTACTGGGTAAAGCTAAATACTTTAGTTCATTAGACTTGAAATCTGGATACTGGCAAAGTAATAATGGATGAAACTGATAAGGAGAAAACAGCTTTCACCTGTCACCGAGGTTTATTTGAGTTTAATGTTATGCCTTTTGGTCTGATTAATGCACCAGCTATCTTCCAAGAGTTAACGAATCATGTACTTGAAGGCCTGGCCGACTTTTCTGTTGCTTATCTAGATGCTATTCTAATGTATTCTGAAACCTTGACTGATCATTTCATCACATTCAATTAGTATTTGACCGCCTACATGAGCACAATCTACGTCTTAAGCTGAAAAAGTGTACCTTTCTTAAAAAAGAGACAAATGATCTGGGTTTTGTTATCAATGAAAATGGCATTCAACCAGAACAAAATAAGGTTAATGTTATTAGATCTCTATCCCCGCCTACAAGTGTCAGAGATGTTAGAAGTTTTATAGGTATGTGTAGTTATTATCGGAGATTCATTCCTAAATTCTCTCAAATAGCTGAGCCAATTACAGCATTAACCCGAAAGTATACCAAATTCAAATGGGGGTCAGAATGTCAAGTAGCATTTGATAAACTAAAAGATGCCTTAGTTCAGTTACCTCTCTTATCGTTTCCTGACCAAAGGTTACCATATATGCTCTACACTGATGCAAGTGATAAATTTATTGGAGCGTGTCTGACTCAAGTTCTGGAGGAATCTGGGTCAAAAGTTAAACGTCCTATTTATTACCTTTCTCATAGGTTAAGTGATACTCAAACACGCTGGTCAACCATTGAAAAGGAAGCATATGCCATTTATTATAGTCTACAAAAGTTGGATCATTATCTCCACAATGCTGAGTTCACCATAAAGTGTGACCATCGACCTCTTAAATACCTTCTGGAATTGCCAATACAAAACAAGAAAATATCTTTGTGAACGTTGTCAATTGGTGGCTATAACTGCAAGATAGAGTATCTTGCAGGCACAGATAATTCAGTCGCTGACCTTCTATCATGTGTGCCAAATCAAACCGTTGACCTAGATGAATCACCACTGGATGACCCTGACATCAGTGCAAAAACTTATGAATATGAAATCAATGCTCTGAATTCTAACCAATTTAATACCAAAGACTTTGCCAGATGCCGACCTAAATTTCAGGATGAAGTCATAAAACTGACCTTGAACACATCTCTAAATATGGTCGAAGAACAGGAGAAAGACGAGGCATTACTGAGAATTAAAAATAGCCTCAGGAACGAATCACTTACTTACTCCGTGGCTAAAAAGTACATTTTCCTTGATAATCTCTTGTACTATATTTCTAAAACAGACACTGACCCAATTCTAAGACTATTTATACCAGAACATTTGAAACATGATATCATAATAGAGTATCATTCTTCGTTAGGCCACTTAGGAATTGATAAGATTCATGATGCCATACACTCCAAATATTATTGGCCTAATCTTTTTAAAGATATATCTTCCTAAGTAAATAAATGTGTTACTTGTTATCTAAGAAGTAACCAGAAAAGTAAATCACCTGTTCAAGAGATGGATATACCATCATTCGCATGGGCGAAATGTGCCATAGATGTTAGTAGTCCTTATCCTACCTAGCTTTCTGGAAATAAATATATTACTTCCTTCACTAATTTATTCTCTGGATATCCAGAAGCTTTTGCATGTCCAGATAAGTCTGCGCAAACAATAGCTCACCTAATTATAGATGAACTATTTCCAAGATACTCTTGCCCACTGAAATCCTATCTGATAACGGGTCAGAAAATGTTAATTCTGTTGTTAAGGAAACTTTGGCAGCAATGAATATACATCATGTTACTACCTCTTTTTATCATCCACGGAGTAATGGTTTGGTAGAAAGGTACCATAGAACTCTGGTTGACATAATCTTAAAAAAAAGTAAATACTAGTGAGGGTACTTTGGACATGTTCTTGAATCAAGCATTAGCTGCTATACGTTTTGGAGGAAATGAAAGTACAAAAAGGTCACCTTTCTTTCAGTTGTACAACTGAGAAGCTGTTGTCCCCATTGATAACTTGTTAAAACCAAGGTGTAAATATCAGGGTGAGGAACCCCATAAAATAGCTTTGGAACAACAACATAAGGCTTTTCTCCTTGTGCACCAAAATAGGCGAAAAGCAATGGAAAAAAGGAATGAGGTTATCAATAATAAACATAAATGACAGAAAGCAACCAGAGGTGATATCTGATAAAAAGTCATTAAGATTAAGCTTGAATCTTACATGATCAAAGAGAAAGCATGTTTAGAGTACCATTACATGCTTTTAATACAGCACCTATAAAGCAACCAGTAGACTCGGATGTATTTGTCATTGTAAGGCCTGAAGAAATTTTGTATCTCAAAGGTGGCCAGATCATTAGAGTGCTTTACATGTGAAGAAAGGTTCTGGGTTTGATCCCCAGCCACATACTTAAAAATTGTAGTAATGGCTTCCCTCTGTGGCCCTCAGGATTAACCCTTTACCATACAATCCTGACTTTCAACGACCCTGAAAAAGAAAGCATTTGAAAACATAGAGGGAAAAAGAGAAAATGCTGCTTACCAGCATTTTCTCCTTTTTCCACGGTGTTTTCTACCCATCCAGTAACAAACATCAGTTTTTGATTAACATTTATTTTGTCGTCTGCAAATGCCTTCAGTTTCTACCAGTCTAAAATTTTGTTATTTGGTAAGGAGCTAAGGGTATAGAAATATAACTGGTCCACCAGTTTCAGGAAGCTTATTGGTAAGAAATATACCAGAAACATTGATCTGTGAAACAAATGAAACAGTGTTAATGCATTGTTAACCCTTAACCACACAGTTCCAACTTGAATAACCCTGAAAACACTGTGGTAACCAGCATTTTGTCCTTTTCCCCACAATGTTTTCTATCCTTTTCAGATCAAATTTCAATTTTTGAGGCACTTTTTTTTTGTTGTTGTACGCAAATGCTTTCAATTTGGACAAGTCAAAAATTTTGTTGCTTGGTAAATAGTTAAACAACAAAAAAATAAAATCAGGCATTTGTCGTGATGTTTAGGCCAACTCTTAATCAGGATCAATGATGATCAAAATACTAAATCTTGCTATTGCAGTGATAAGGATCAGCTTAATGAGAAAAGACAATCTGGCAATTTCAAGTACGACATGGGTTGGCAAATGCGTGCTTCAGGAAGAAAATATGATAGTAAAAGTGGAGTAGGAACAATGCTAGGTAACCATACAGGCAAAGTTGTAGCTTATGGAGTGAGATCAAAAGATTGTAGAAAATGTACTATTTATGAAATGAAAGGACAGGACTAGAAGTGCATGACTGCTGTAGAAATTGGAATGGCAATTCAAAGGCAATGGAAGCCGATGTAGGTGGATGCCTTGTTCAGGAATTAGAATCCAAAGGTGTAAACGTGGATGTAATTGTTATGGATGATGATGCTACAACTATGGCTAATATTAAGAAAGTTGTTTCTCACCCTGTAAAAAAGTGGTCTGGTATTAACCATACCAAAAAACATCTTGGAAATGTTCTCTATACATTGCAAAAAAAACCACAAATGCCTTTCAAGCAAGGTTATTCAGTTGTTTCAAAAATGTTTCAGCTATTCTTTGGCACAAAATAAAGGTGATCCGGTGAAACTCAGAACAGCACTGCAGCAAATTGTTCCGCATAGATTTGGTGTTCATACGTTATGTGGTGAATGGTGTGGTTTCAATAAGAGTCCAAATTCATACAAACATAGAACTTCATTACCATATGGAAAATGTGGTGAGAATCACTTTGATCAATACATTTTACCATGTCAGACTATTTCTTCAGTTGCTTCACAAGTTACAGGTTTATCTGTTGTTGGAAAACAGTTATTTCATAATGGAAAACCTGTAAATAGTGAAACATTAAAAAATGTGTTACAAATGTTTTTGACTTGGCTGCAAAGTTTAGGTAAAGTGTTACTTATTGGCCATAATTTTTTGAAATTTGACTTACCCAGAATCATAAGATCTCTTGAAATATGTTGTCTGCTTGATGAATTTTTGGAAACAGTTGTTGGATCAGTAAATAAATTAATATTGTTAAAAAAAAACTCTACCCAGGGCTTGAATGTTACAAGCAAAAATACTTGTTAAAAAGATTCCATGATTTAGGTTATTCAGCTCACAATGCTCTTGCTGATGTTCAGTCTCTTGAAACACTGGTAATGAAAACCAACATAAGCAGAGATATTTTGTTTGAAAACAGTGAGTCCATAATATCTTCCCTGAAAATTTACAAATTTCACCAAAAGTCTGACTACAATGAGGCTACTATGGATTGTTTGAAATGTGAACAAGTTTTGTCACAATCAATGATACAGAAAATAGCTCAAAGTGGATTATGTCTTGATCATTTGAGGTTGGCAGTGGCAAGAAATGGTCTAGAAGGGTTGAGACAATTACTCAGGAATCATTACCAAATGGGAAAGCAAGAGTCACTAATGTAAGGTGCATCTGTGAGTCTGTATGCAATTATATTCAAAAGATGAATTTGCCTTGAGGGCTGTTGAAAATATTAACGATTATTGCAATAAACAATAATCAAATTTATTTTGTTTACCTTTGGCGTCCATTTTGGATAATTCGGATGTATTCTAATTTTATCGGTCACCCGCAAGCGGTGCAGGGGTAATAGTTTACCCACCTTCTCTGTTGTCAAAAGTCGTCGAAGAGGACAGTCAAATTAATTCGAGTCAAATTAATTAAATTACTCGTACACGTGGCACAGTACAGCTATGCCAAGGACAAGAAAAATGAAGAGGATGGTTGAGCAGGAAGAACAGCAACCGGCAGGTAATGTTGTTGACTTTGAGGAGATTTTGCGAGCTGCTAATATTGTTCCTCAGGTAAATTCGGAGCCAGCAGGTGTGAATATTGAACTCAGACAGTCTCCATCTGACTGGTCTTCCACCACGTGTCCTCCCATGTTGGGGTGTGGTGGGGGCTCTTCAGCGTCTGGGCTTGATAAAACAAGGTGCCTTAGCGACGAAGTATTTGCACACATTCCTATTTCTCTGCGGGAAAAAATTTGGAGGGGCACATTTGTCAATTTGGCATTACTCCTAAAAGGAAGCGGTGAATTAGATGAATTTTATACTGGAGGTTCTTTTTGCCTAACAAATGAGGGTACTACAGAGTCTAGGCCAAGGGAATTTAAAAACAAAGTTCCAAACATTGAAAAATGGACGGATGCTTTTATCATTTACATGTCCGTTTACATTGTAGCACACAAAGAAGACGCACCAGACATGTTAAAATACATGTTTAACATCAGAGAGGCTGCGCAAAAACAGGTAGAGCTATTATAGCAGGGAGGCCATTTTGCAGACGGTTAATTAATTCTGTTTGCGGTTTATCAAAGCCTTACCACCATTTGAGAATAACGAAAGCTATAAAGTTAGACCTGTTAATGTGGTTGGAGTTTTTTAATGACTTTAATGGCATTTCAATGTTTCATTATAGATTTTGGGTGTCCAACATTGATGAGCAGTTGTTCAGCAATAGTGCAGCTGCTTTAGGCTTTGGGATTTATTTCAATGGTCACTGGACTTGTGCATCATGGCCAGAAAGGTGGCATGATAAAGGAGTAACTGCTGATATCACAACATTAGAACTTTTTCCGATATTAGTGGCTTTACATATTTGGGGCTTAGAACTTAGGAATAAAAAAATACGATTTAATTGCGATAATATGGCTGTAGTAGAAATAATCAATAAAATGACCTCTAAATCGGAAAAGGTGATGGTTGTTTTAAGGCATATAACGATATTTTGCTTAAAAAACAATATTGTTATTAAAGCTTGTCATGTTCCTGGTGCAAAGAATACCCTCTGTAATGCATTGTCTCGTTTACAGGAAGAGAAATTCAAAGTTTTGGCCCCAAATGCTGATCCAGATCCTCCATTAATACCAGAATTCTTGTGGGAGATCTTCAACATGGAGTAAATAAGTTGCTGCAAGCCAGTATTTCAGCTAATACAGCTGCTACATATAATACTGCCATTACAGTATTTAAGCAGTTCTTACACAAATTCAATTTTCCTTTAATCATGCCAATTAATATTCAACACATTGTTTTGTTAATTTCATATTGTTTTGAGAAAGGTCATACACCAAACACAGTCAATACATATGTGGCTGGCATCAATTATTTTCATAAGCTAGGCGGATTTCCTGATATTTCAGAATCATTTTTGGTTAAAAAAATGTTAGAAGGATGTTCTAGATCGAGAAAGCAGAAGGACATACGTTTACCAATTACCAATGCAATATTAAAGGATATCTGTACAGTTCTTCCTCACATTTGCTACAGTCAATACAAGTCTAAAATGTTCAAGGCAGCATTCTTACTGGCATTTTATGGTCTATTTAGGATTGGTGAATTGGTGGCTCCATCAAACATGCATGAGGATAAAACTCTTATGTTCAGCAATGTTTCGGTTAATATGAGAGAAAAGAAGGTCAGTGTGACATTAAAGGTTACAAAGACTAATCAATCGGGTCCAGCTACAATCCTAAAGATTCCATGTGAACAGGATGAGATTGTCTGCCCAGTTTATGCTGTAAATGAATTTTGTTCTGTACGACCTAAGGGTGATGGTCCATTTTTCTATCATACTAATGGTTCCCCAGTAACAAGATATCAATTTTCATCGGTATTGGCAAAATGCATCAGAAAGGTTCGTCCTGGGTGCAGTAATATTAAATCCCATAGTTTTCGGATAGGTCGTGCAACTCAGCTTTTTGCTCTTGGGGTGTCAACTGAAAAAATTAAGTCTTTAGGTAGATGGAAATCTGATACATACAAAACTTATATCAGAGCAGCTACAGGCTAGAATGTACAATCTCTCATTAGCATTATATTGACAA
Source organism: Tridacna gigas (assembly GCA_945859785.2). NCBI lineage: Eukaryota > Metazoa > Mollusca > Bivalvia > Cardiida > Cardiidae > Tridacna > Tridacna gigas. The sequence goes on from OX244044.2 coordinate 27,368,199, forward strand.
GGCTCAATCGAGCTAACGTAGCAAAGGGTAACTAAGCAATTTCATTTTCTTTTTCTGTATTAAGTAACAATTTTTAACAAAATGTAATTTCTCCATCATTCATAATGATTAGGCCTTTAACTTTGGGGCGATACTGAAAAATTGGTTTTTAAAGGTTCAGCTGTATTTCATTTGCAGTCAAACTTGTGTTGTGTGGCCTTCTTGTGTTACAAACAACCTGTCTTAGGCAGCCACAAAGGCTGGCTCCATTGATAGATTTGAAGAGCAAATTTACCTGTGTTATGTTGCCAGTCTTTAGGGGTCCCTCCGGGTGGCCTTATATCACAAGTTTGACTGTATGCGTTTTCTTCAGATTTCTGGATGCTGGGAGATTCCATCATACACTGGGCCGGTCATTACGCAGGGGAGCAAGGAAGAAGGAATTTAGGATTGTCTTCTACCCTGGGATGGTATGGGGTCCGGGGAATGTGCTGGGTCAGTTTTAGGCATAACATGCAATTGAAGGTGCTTTTTTTCCCCTCCACCTAAGGGTATTTTTATCCATCTGGGTGGTAATGACGTGACAACTCAGTCACTTTGTAGAATTTTTACACTGATTAGGTCTCGGCTACGTTATTTGCGGGTGGCATTTCCCAGTACAAAGATTATTTGGTTAGATGTATTGCCACAGCTAATTTGGGTACAGGGAAGTAAAGAAGACAAAAAAAGGAGGAGGATCAATAGATTTGGGAGGCAAGTTGTTGGGACATTAAAAGGAGAAGTTCTAACAAGTGAAACTGATAATATGACCCCGGGATTTTTTAGGCAGGATGGGATTCATCTTAGCCAGATTGGACTGGAAATGTTGTTGGATGCCATTAAGGTCAAACTAGTAGCCTTTTAGAGTAAGGTTATTTCTTATTCAAGAATTTTGGGGGATAAATTTACGGTGTAAATTTACTGTGGCGGAAAATTCTTGTAGCTGATTGTCAGCCTGGAATGCACCTCATTTAATTTGCCTTCTCATTCAATAGGGATCCTTTAGGGTTACCGTTGTTAGGCCTAGCTTCATTGCTGGGGATTTATTCTAGCATTGGTTATGCTATGGGATTGTTTAATTTTATATAAATCTTGGGGCCACCCTGTTTGATAGGCTCAACTTTGTTGGGGATTCATTCTATCTCAGGAGTTACCACAGGATTTTAGTATAAAAAATTCTAGTTTTTTACAAGAGGTTGGTTTTGCTCGGATTTTATTAGGTAACTCCCTTCACTTATTTTGGCTTCAAATTCATTTTCTTGGATAGTTTTAGGATTTTGAATGGACATGAGGAATTGCGGATGGGATTGGGGAGTCCCGGATTTTACGGATTAAACAATGGAGGAATTGTGGATTTTAAGGATTAAACAATTAAGAATTTGCAGAGCATGCTTTGGTAGCGGATATTGATTATGCAGTAGAGGCATTCTGGGTTGGCTTTCAGCTACTTTTAATTATGTAGGGCTCCTTTGAGCGATGATCCTATGCCGAATTTTAATGTTGCGGCCACTATGCTCCAAACTTTAAACTTTATAGAAACGGTAACTGGGTCAAATGATTAAATAAGATTAGAAAAACAATTAAATGTAGAAATAGTCAGGGTAGTTATTTTGTTCTTGTGGTACATACTAAAACAATGAGATCTTATTACTGTTGTGAAATTTTGTCATCAATCAAACTGGTAACATCTGAGGAAAAACTAGTTATATTGTGAGAGTTCGTGAGCATGATTTACAAATGCAAGATTGTGATTATTCATTACAAGCAATTTTGTTTTCACATAATATTTTCAAAAGCTATTGGTATCCACAGATGTCAAGAGTAATAACTGTGAATGAAAGGGTAGGACCCTTCTGTAAACATCGTTTGACACCATTGCCATAGATTGGTTTTGAAAACATTGAAGTACGTAAAAGGAGAAATCACTGGTAGTATTCAATTTCTCTGTTTACCACAATGTTTTCCACTCTGTCAAAACGCTTTATAAATAAATGTCTTCTATAGATTTCATTCCTCATATACTATCATTGTTGCAAAGTGCTTGTATTTTACATATTCTTTTGGTTTTTCCTGTAAAATCATCAGGAAAAGGCAAAAATGCATGTATGTTCCATTGATTGATGAGTGTTTTAATGGTGCTTTTCACAGTCTTTCAGTAATATTATTGCAAAGTTCACGTAAGTGTTTCCTGGGAAGAAATGAAGTGGAACATAGATGTACTGCAAATGCTGGAGTTTTTAAAAAATAGGCATACCAGCTCTGATCTGCCAACCCCGTAGAATATGCTTTATATGTCTGAATTATATGTTTTAGGAAGATTTAGTTAAAAGGGACCAGTTGCTGGATGAGACTAGACTTATAGATCATTTGTACTAGGTTTTACTTTTTTGTATGCAAACTTTTTCAATTTGAAGGAGTCAAAACTGTGTTGTCTGTGAAGTGTTATGGTGGATAAATAAATAGGGCTCTTTCTACCCATACCCATTGTAGGCATATGCTGTAAGTCAAAGAAAAGGGCTAAAAGAAAAAAAAAGTTCCAACATTTCTAACTGCTTGGAAACAATGTGGTTACACATGAATTCACTATTACAAGCATATATTGATTGTGCTGGAAAGCTTGTTAAAGTACATATAATTTATGTATCTGTGTGATTCCAGGACAGATCTACATTTTCTGTTATTCTATGTATTGAAATGTTCTATTTTGCATTAATCCTTTCCTTAATATTTTAAATTGAAAATCCAAAATTGAGTGCAGCTACAAATGACTAATTATAAATGCTTTGAATTGAAGTTGAAATTTTGATTGTGTAGAAAATATTGTGGAGAAATGCGAAATTGCTTATGAGCACTTTCATCTTTTACAAATTGTTTTACCAAATCCGTCCGATAAGAATGTTAAATCGAGTATATGTCAGGAAAGGATTAATAAAACTGTTGCGAAAAAGACATGATTTTGTACTAGAAAATATATCACTAAGTAAATTGACTCTTGGCTGTTTTTTGTGTTATTTTCATTGTTCCAAGGGAGGTAATTAGTTGAGTTCAAATATTGGGAAAAGTGGCCAGGCAACCTATCATTTTTTTTTTTGCATTTATTTATGAAGATATAATTATTTCATAGATAAAGGTGAACAATCTCTGGGCTAGAGTTTTTTTTGAAGGTCAAACAATGTCCCGACTTTCACAGATAAAATGAGCATTTTCATGGGCTAAGCATTTGAGCAATTACACCTTTTTCCAAAATGTTTCCTGAAGCTTTTCCATAACAGTGTTAAGTCAATTATATGTATCAGGGAATAGGTTAACAATATCACCTTTTTTGTGAAAAAGGCATAATTTTGTGCCAGAAAATGTACAACTTACTAAGTAATTTGACTCTTGGATGTTTTGTGTCATTTTCATTGTTCCAGGGGAGGTAATTGAGTTCGAATATTGGGAAAAGTAGCAAAACAACCTATCTTTTTTTTCGCATTTTTTGATAAAGTATATAATCATGTATATTTCTGAGAAAAATGAGAAAAATCTTTGCACTAGATTTTTTTTTAAGGTCAAATAATGTCCTGATTTTCTGTGATAAAATAAGCATTTTTGTGGGCTAAGAGTTTTATTGAAACAGAGATAGCACACCATTAATTTGAAATATCTGTTAATTTCTCATCACAGTTAGGGGATCCATTCATTTACTATGAATTTAAGACACAGAGGACATGATTTGACTGAAATTACAGATTTTTATCACAAAATTATGAGGTATGCTGCAATAATTGTGTTTTTGTGTAATATGAAAAAAGGGTTATGTTCTTCGTGGGCTCAAAACTTTTTGGTTCATCAGGCAACGTATGATTATCTCCTCACATATTGAAAGAATATACTTGAAGTGTTTCTGTGTCAAATTTCACGAAATTCTCTACGCTAGAAATTACTTGCTAAAACACCTTTAATTGATATTCAAGAAAACACACCTGGATTTCTCTCTCTCATTTGTGATCCTAAGAAAGATGCTTGGCTGTACTATAGATATCTAAAAGGTACTACCTACTTTTGGAATGGGAAAATTATTGTTGTCCTGTCAATTCCAATGACAAGAAAGGACCAGCAGTATGAAGTCTATAGAGCGATGTCTATACCTGTACCACCACCCGTGCCAAATAATGGCTCACAGAAATTTAGTTTATTAGCCACTTACAGATTAGGGTTAATGGTTTCTTGATAGATAAAGCTCGGAAAAACTACCTGTTACTCACAGATAGTCAAATAGACACCTGTAGTAAACATAACTTTCAGTTTTGTAATGTACCAAGTGCCGTTTACCCTGTTGGCATAAGTAAATTGTGTATTATAAACCTTTTCATGTACGCAAATAGTGATATTGCCTTATTCTATACAGCCGAGGTAACAAAGGCCCCTTTGCCTATGACACAATACTTGTATAACGTTCATTGGTTAGTTCTAGCCAGGATGCGTCTGACATTTGCTCTTGTTTGCCTGGCCAGTAATGAGGAGTTAAAGTCGCAACCGCCCTTTAGTATTATCAGTGTTCAACCTGGCTGCACTGCCTCCATTAAGTATTTCACCATAAATACACCTTTTGTCGTGGGAAGGTCCAACACTTTGCCAGAAAATACTTTAGATCTAGCCTATGCTAACTTTTCAACAAGAGGGCCATGATGGCCCTGTATCGCTCCACTGGCTTATAAATATAAACCATAAATACTAAACATTTCAATTGAGCCAAATGGTTTCAAAATGAAGACTTACAAAGTTTTCTTTGTAAAAGCCCATGTTAAAGTTGAGACCCGCAGGGAAAAGCCATTTTTGATCCCAGAGCGATAATCACTTGAACCCTGGTAGAGGTCCACAAGATAAAGCCACATGCCAAAATAATACAGGTCTATGCTGTATGGTTATAAATACTGTGATTTTTCAAGTTTCGTCCATATGAAGCCTCTGTAAAACATAAGACCCCTAATGCAAGGCTAATTTAAAAAAAAAAATCAAAAGTGCTCCAGATTTTCCCTTGGGTTTGCGGTTAGGAGCAAAAGGATTTTTTGAATTTTCACCCTATAAGCACATGTTTATGACCAAATTTGGGAGTTCTTGCCTTATGGCTAGTAACAAGACGGTTTCTGAAGTTTTCACTCCATAAACCCATGTAAAAATTGTGACCCCTGGTGCAGGGCCAAACTTGATCCTAGGGTTGTAACTTGGGCCCTCTTTGTAGTTGTCCACTAGACAGAGCTATAATTATGCAAAATTTGGTAGCCCTAAGCCTTATGGCTATGTACACCAAGATTTAAAAGTTTTCCCTATATAAGCCCATGTTAATCTTGTGCACCTTCGCCCCTCCACCCACCCCCCAGCATGAGGCCAAATTGACCCCAGGACTATAATTTGGGCACTTTCGGTAGACCCCCACCAGATCAAGCTAAATGCAAAATTTGGTAGCTTTAGGCCTTATGGCTAGGTACTGGAAGATTTCTTAAGTTGTCTCACTATGTACGCCCATGTAAAACTTGTTACCCCTGCAGCAGGGCCAATTTTGACCCCAGGGCTAAAATTTTGGCCTGCTTGGTAGAGGCCCACTAGATATAGTTACATGCAAAATTTGGTAGCTCTAGGCCTTATGGCTTGGTACAGGAAGATTTTTAAAGTTTTCTCTATATAAGCCTATGTAAAACTTGTGACCCCTGGGGCAGAGCCAATTTTGACCCCAGGGCTATAATTTGAAGAAACTTGATAGAGGTCTACTACATAAAGCTACATGCCAAATTTGGTAGCCCTACGCCTTATGGTTTCAGACAAGAAGATTTTTAAAGATTTCCAATATTTTTCAGTTTTGTTGCCATGGCAACCAGAGTTTTTGAAGGAATCAAATTCTTTCAAGAAATTCAGAAGAGGACCATGGCAGGATCATTTCTGTGAAGTTTCATGAAAATTGGATGGGTAGTTTCAGAGAAGAAGATGTTTGAAATAAAAGTTAACGCACGGACGGACGCACGGACGCACGACGGACACCGGGCCATGACATAAGCCTGCTGGCCTTCGGCCAGTGGAGCTAAAAATCACTGTTTGGAAACTTTATCAAGAGAAGTTTTCCAACAATACAGAGATTAATATCCTGCCTGCACTGAGTGAAATTGAAAATATACCCTTTAACTCGTTGCTTCGAGAACTCGAATTAGCAAAGGTCGTTGACCCAGATGAGGGTTTGCCATGGTCTGTTTGGCCCTATGTTACCCTTAGCCTTGCTCTAGTAGTCGTCTTCACTATCATTCTTTGTTATTGTAAATATGATTGTGCACGAAAAAGTACCTGTCTGCCATAATGGTTACGTAATGTATGGAGGACAAAGCAAAAGGGAGCTGCGTAAGTTCCGACTGAAGTCGAGCTCCAGACAAGGGAGAGTGGTGGAAGCATGCCGCCAGCCGTTCCAGTAAAGGACACACCAGATTATACCACTAATGTATTATGTTCTAGAATATTTGGTACTACAGACATAGAAGAATAGATAACCTGGACACTTAATTGCCCAGCAAAAGTTGTTTATTGTCATTGTTATCTCAAGTATTTAGTCCTGGAAAATGTTCCAGGTCAAACTGTCCTAACTTTACCTCGAATCTTACCTGGACTATGATAGTGGTCATAATATTAATCAACAGATAAAACATGCACACACACAAAATACAATAATGCCTATGTATTATTTGGATGCTAACCAGACTACCAGATAGAAGTAAAAGTGAAAGTTCTAGTTTGGTGGAATACATGGGAAAAAAATGGATTTAAACTAAGGTCAGCTGGTAAACGACATTTCACGCTGTGCGGAAATAGTTATATGTTGACGCATGCCGTGGATTCCAGAAGAATAAATTAGGTATTTGTTGGTCGACATTGGCGTGGAAAGCGCAACTTGGTTGTGCCAGAAACACTGGTTCAGCCGACAACAGATACCGTTAACACCAGCCCAACAGACGACAGCAGCCCGCAGGACATTGGAAAATGACAGGCGACCTTCAGTGAGGAGGAAGAGACAATAAAGTGCAGAAAAAAAATAATAAATAGTCTATGAACGGTCCGTCAAACCCTTAATGGACTTTGATTCCTGAATACTTAGTGAATCTTTATTTTTAGTTCTTGTGTCCTTTGTTTTGCTTTGTGTTGTGAATATTTTAATGTCATTCATGTTATTGTGTTATATATATATTTTAATGTCGACATGTATGATTGACTTTCACAGAAATTTTCTGATGAGAAAATTTCTTAGGTGTGGGTGGATGTAAAACAATAAGGGTCTCCCTGCATAAAGTTGATGACCTAGAAGTGAGTACACCGTAATACTGCGTGATCAGTCAGCCGTATTAGGTAATGTGTTCTGAGCACTGGCAGCCTAGGTGATCAGCCAGAGAGGTATCACTGTCGTTGCTCAGGTTACAGAACTATAAATACTGGCACCCACAGCTAAGAAAGTCAGTTTCGGTTTTGAGTTTGGGTTCAGTTTTTGTTCTAGTCTTTGAGCTAGTTTGAACCTGGGAAATTAAAAATGTAAACCTTATACAGACTTAGTTTGTTCCTTTATAATAAGATCACAAATGTACACTCTAGAGAGCACACAAGGTAATTGTTGACACCTTGACGACTGATGACGCACGACATACACCAGACACAGCATGATCGCAAAAGCTCACATTGAGCACTTCATGCTCAGGTGAGCTAAAAACAGTTACTTTAACTCTTTATCAAACAACAAAATCTTAGCCTTGTCCAAACTGGGAGCATTTTTACAATGTTACTTAAAACTAAAACTTGAAAGCTGTCTTTCAAAAAGTGGAAAATAGTGTGGGAAAAGGAGGAATGCTAGCAACAAGCATCTCCTTTTTCCCCCACAATGTTTTCAAAAGTGTTTTTCCTCAGGGTTTACAAAACTCAAGCTTGTGTGGTAAAGGGTTATTCCACTACTGTACAAATACAACTTTTAACCCTTTACCACACAATCCAGAGTTTTAATGACTCTAAGGAAGAAGCCTTTTGGTAACCAGCATTTTCTCCATTTCCCACACTGTTTTCTACCCAATCAAAAACAGAAATCATCATTTGATCTACATTTAATTTGTTGTCTGCAAATGCTTGGAATTTGGTCCAGTCCAAAATTTTGTCGTTTGGTAAAGAGGTTAATGCCCATGAAGCTAACAGCTTTCAAAACTACTGCATAAGGAGGAGCAATTGCTTGTTAACATGAATGAATTGAAAGCAATGGATCCTTCTACCTCAGTTTCAAAATGATAACTTTCTTTCATTTAACCCTTTTCCAAACAACCTTGTGTTCTAACTACCCTTTGGATTAAGCCTTTTGAAAACATTGTGGGAAAAGGAAAAATGCTGTTAACCAGTATTTAATCCTTTTCCAGCATTTTTTTCCTACCCTTTCAAAGACGATCATCATCACTAGGCATCATTTCATTTGTCATCTGCAAAAGTAATGCTTTCAATTTGGATAGGTCTAAAATTCTGTCTGTTGGTAAAGAGTTAAATGCCTATTTTTTTATGTGATTAAAAAAGGAATTAAAAAACCATAAAATATACAGCTTTTTCAGTGTTTGATTTACCCTTGACCAAGTGACAATATTTTAGGCTTGTTCAAATTGAAAGTATTTGTATACTACAAATGAATTGCCACAAAAATGATGGAAATAGTCTTCGAAAAGTTAGCAAACACTGTGAGAAAAGGGGACAATGCTGGTTACCAGCATTTTCTCCTTTTCCCGTAATGTTTTCAAGAGTCAAATGTTACTAGGTCAATAAAACCCTGATTGTGTAGTAAAAATTTAAACAACATTATGTATAATGGACAGTTTTACTTCTTTAGCAGACAACGCAATAAATATAGACTTCTCCAACGTGAAGCCATTTGCAGGCAACAGATACATGTGGTAAAAGAGGGCCATTGGCCCTAATGCCCTCACCTGAGTGAATTCATCTAGGATTGATGAGGCTGAAAAGATCCTGGTCGTGATGATGTAAAATGTGGCCTCTACAGTACAAACAAGGTTTTTCTAAGATTTGGCCCTGTGACCTACTTTTTACCTGACATGACTCAATATCAAACTTTTCCAAGATATCACCAAGATAAACATTCTGACAATGTTTCATGAGCATCAGACTGAAAATGTGGCCTTGAGACTGCACAAACAGTTTTTCAAAGATTTGGCCCAATGACCTCATTTTTGGCCCTACATGACCCAATTTCAAACTTGTCTGAGATTTCATCCAGACAAACATTCTGATCAAGTTTCATGAGTATCATGAGTATCAGGCTGAAATAGTGGCCTCTAGAGTGCACACAAGGTTTTTCTAAAATTTGGCCCAGTGATCTACTTGTTGACCCAATTTCAAACTTGTTTGAGAATTTATCAAGACAAACATTTTCACAAGCTGAAAATGTGGCTTCTATAGTGCACACAAGGTTTTTCTAAGATTTGGCCAAGTGACCTACCTTTTGAACCAATGTGACCCAATTTCAATCTGTCTGAGTATTCATCCAGACAAACATTCTGATCAAGTTTCATGAGAATCAGGCTGAAATTGTGGCCTCTAAAGTGCACACAAGGTTTTCCTAAGATTTGGCCCAGTCACCTACTTTTTGACCCTACATGACCCAATTCCAAATTTGTCTGAGATTTTAACTCTTTACCAAACGACAAGACTAGTCCAAATTGAAAGCATTTGCAGACAACAAATTGATTTCGACTGAAACAACGAAATTTGTCCTGGAAAGGATAGAAAACATTGTGGGAAAAGGAGAAAATGCTGGTTACCAGCATTTTCTCCTTTTCCCACAATGTTTTCAAAAGGCTTCTTTCCCAGGGTCGTCAAAAGTCGGGATCGTGTGGTAAAGAGTTAACTAGACAAACATTCTGACAAAGTTACATGAGTATCGGGCTGAAAATATGGCCTCTAGGATGCACACAAGGTTTTTCAAAGATTCATTATGATCTGGCAGAAAATGTGGCCTCTAGCATGCACACAAGGTAAATGTTGACGACCGCACAGCGGACAACACACGCCAGACACAGCACGATCACAATAGCTCACCTCAAGTACTTTGTGCTCAGCTGAGCTAAAAATGAGACAGTTAGTCTTGGGAAAAAGTTGAAACATTGTAGGAAAAGCAGAAAATGCTGCTTACCAGCATTTTCTTTTTTTTCTGGATTGTTTTCAAAAGGCCTCTTCCACTTTGTCATTAAAAGTTAGGCAAAGAATTATAGGTATGCATTGAGATTTAGTGACATAATATTTAGCGCCATGAATCAAATTTTCGTGTAAAAAAGTGACTTTTAAACACATTATAGATTTTTGTACATATGTGTTACGGATTTGGACAAAGACATATACACGTAGTTTCATCCAACAAATAAGACCACTTATGCACCCCACAGGTATACAATGTAGCTTATCAGAACACCAAGTAAGGTTACAACAAAGCTAACATACATTGAAAACAGTCAGATTATTGATAAAAAAATAAGTAAATTCCTTTGTGGTTTAGTAAATCATTGAAAAATGGATATTACATGTGATTATAATAATCTTGACAGAAGTAAAGAATGCAAGGTAAGAGGCAAAATACAAATGAGCCATATTCTGTGAAAAGGGGGCTTGATGCATCCGCAAAATGTATCAGACTGCGCAGGCTGACACCGGTTGAAACTTTTTGCTATCGGTCTATTTTTTGTGTGTCAAAGGACCATTCTAACTCACAAGAAAATAATATCAGTATTTCATCTCTTGATGTCAATCACGAAGAAGAACTTTATCACAACAACAGTACAACAGACAAACTAAAAGAAGAAACAGTCAGCATTCAGAGAAAGAGATCGACAAAAAGAGGTGAATGAATGGAGAAGAGTAAACCCCAAAAAGCCATCGTGAAAGTAACAAGCAAAAGTCAGGTTCTGCTGAATCATTTTGGAATCACTTCCCACTTTATCTTTGCATTATTGTCGGGCTAAATCCTCAAAGAAGTATTTGGAGCCCCTGTTAAGTGAAGTTTATAGGGAATATCAGATTTAGTGTAGAAGCAAGGAAATAAGGCCATTAATAAAACTGCTTTTATAAATCTTTTCTGTCAAGTGTACATGTCACCATGGCAACCCAAAGAGGTCGAATGTAATATCTGTTGAACCTTTGATGTTGGAAATGTGGTCAAGGAAACTTACCAAAATCACCTTAGAAGAAAACAAGAAACTCATGAATCAAAAGCATTGGATGAAAAAGAGGCAGAAAAAAATGCCTCTCTGAAAGTAAATAGTGTTGATTTACAGTCTTTTAGTTTGTCCAAAACTTCAAGCTACATGTTGTAGTTTGTACTACAAAATGAAGCTCTCCTGTCATAACTTTACAATATGTGACTCCACCACAAAAGCAGTTACAGTATGTGTTATTTTTGGAACAATGATGTTTTTTCCCCAATAAAATGTTCATTTCTTCTTTACCCAATCACTGACAACTATATACATTAGTTTTGAAAAATATTCAAATCCTTACACAGAGCTAATGCTTTCGAAACTGATACAGTGGTGGGTCATTAAGAGAAGAACAAAGATCAGGCAAATGCACTGCAAAACTACATTGAAAGATGAGCCTGCACTTCAGCTGAGAGGTCAGTATTGGCAAAAACCACAACATGAGTTGAATCAATGAGTCAATGAGGGGCCTACAAATATAGATTAGAACAATTATGAGGGGACATTCCATGCCGCGAGAGAAACAAATGCAGCTCGATAAACAGGATTCAAACAGCGAAGATGATATCACACACTATCTTTCTAATGACAATATGGCAGAGGTACCCAGTGGGGTCAAAAATGAATGCAAAGCCATAACAGACTTCCTCATTGAGATAACAAGTGTTGTGACCCTATACCAGAAGAATTGGCTCTGTTGGTAAACAAGACTGAACTGCAAAGACATTATCACACACTATCTCTATGGTGACAGTAGGTATAGGTACCAGAAGGGATAGAAGTGAAGACATAACAGACTTCCTCATTGAGAATAAGGTGCAAGGTGACCCTATACCAGAACAATTTGCTCTGTTGGTAAACAAACTTCTTTGTGTCTACTGAGTTATGTGGAATCTGAAAAAATATGTAAGCACAAGGTTTTTCAGTAGCAGGTGCACCACAACCAGATGCCAACACTTGGCTACATGAGCTTTTTCAGGTAAAATTCCATGTCAAATATGGGGCATAACTGTGTCAAAAATATTTTCAAGGTTATCTCCCAATCTATTATGGGTTTCAGTTTTGACGGTTCACAACAAAACCAAGCTTGAAGTAATCATCTTCATTAATAACAGAGATAGGAGAAAATGGCAAATTTTTTGCCGGAATGTAACGAAGATGCAGATGATGACAGGGCTTTGACAATATCTGAACATTTTCTAAAAAAAACAGCCAAGCTAAAAATGAAGCAGAAAATTGTTTGAAACCAACGATGAGTCTGCTGTTGTGACTAGAAAAAGACAGCAGGACACATTATATTGACAGCATCATGTATATGATTCTTAAGGACCTGCAAATTCTATGCAAATAAAGAATTTTCAGAGCTCATGGCTGACAGTATATCAATGGCTCACATATACTGACCAGGGAATGCAATATAATCTTCTGAAACAAAACTATACAGGTGTGCTAATTATAGGTAAGTTAAACCTCGTATCCATCTTGAAATGGAGAGTTTGACTGGTACTAACAGCAAATATTGGCCGGTTATCATCCTTATGGGCTATCCAGGTGGCGCTACAATCACAGCGGTCCCTCGATACGGAATATCTTGAATGTTATCAGTATCAAGTTACTATTGAAATTTGACATAGCGTATAACAGTTGACAAAAGAAATCAACAAACCATGCCCATAACGATGTGTGTTGTCTCCAACTGTAGCAATAAAGGGACACACAAGTTTCCGAAGGACAAAACACGATGAGATGCCTGGATTCATACTGTTCGTCACGGAAAAACCAAGTTCAAAAAGTGGTCACCGCCATCCAAATATTCTTACATCTGTAAACATTTCACAGATGAAGACTACTACTCTCTAACCTATTTTGGTATGTAAAGTTTAAAAACAGTCGATTTCTTACTGTGACTTCTCTGCAACTTCTGTGTAACATTTCATAACAAAGCTTAATTTGCATCATGAACCAGTACCCTGTAATCATAATAGATCTAGCTAGACTGGTGAGACCACAGTTATGGGTCTTAATTTTGCATGTCTATTTTGGGATTTAAAAAAAGTTTTCGACACGCAATAATTATCCAAATCATTATACCAGTCTTAAATCACAGAGAGTCGTCAGCTCAAAAATTAGGATATAAAAAAGGAATGAATTGCTTCCCGGTCAGTTCTTAGTCTCAAAATCCTGATAATAGAGGATATGAATAAGACTGTGTGCAGGTATAAGATATTTAAATCCTTCCCTCACCACAATATTAGCTGGTCCAGATTTAAAGCATTTGAAGACAAACTATTACATGTTACTCAGAACATAAAATCTGTCTTTCAAAGGGTAGAAAACATTGTTGATAAAAGAGGAAAATGCTGATTACCAGCATTTTCTTTTTTCACAATGTTTTCAAAAGGTGTCCTCAGTGTCATTTAAAGTTGTTAGAGGGTTAAATGACTGCTGATTATTGATGTAGATAAAGGTAAAGAGAAGCCTTGATTGTGAAATTTCTGTTGTGTACTTTGTAGGTACTGAGCGAGGAGAGAGAAAGACATGCACTAAGAAAGACAGCTATACCAAGCAGATTTGCCTGGTCCAAACCAAGGTCTTCACCAGATGTCAGGGCTAGAGTGGAACGTGTGAATAGGAGAGATAGTAAACGAAGAAAACTATTTCATGATGTTGATGGCATCCAGGAGTCTGTACAATTTTTTGCCTCTCCTATAGAAAGCAACGATATTGGGGCCAGTGAGGAGGTAATCGAGTTTGACAAATTGATACCAGACTGTTCCAATGAGAAAACCTCAACCAGTGAATTAACCTGTGCAACAATAGAAACCCAAACCCCTGAATTGCCAGTGTTTAGTTTAGATAACTTTGTGGGAAATGATGCTGGAATTTCATTATTATACAGGCCCAGAAGAGTATTCAAAGCTCACATTTGTATTGCAGACACTTGGACCAGCTGCATACTGCCTCTAGTATGCATATCATCAGGTTACCAATATAAGCGTACCAGACCAATTTTTTATGGTCTTGATGAAACTAAGGCAGCACATGACTAACTTTGAGCTGTCCAGATTGTTTGGCATTTCAGAGAGAGTCGTTTCAAACATTTTTGTGACATGGATTATCTTTATGTCCAAACAATGGAGAGAAATCAAAATTTGGCCAAATCGGGAGCTTGTCAGGTATTTCACCCCAAAGGGATTTAAACGGTCATTTCCTAAGACCAGAGTGATAATTGATGGCACTGAATGCCCTGTAAAAAAAAAAGCCAAAGAAGCCTATATCACAATAGGCTACTTTTTCCACCTATAAGAATAGAAATATGGTAAAAGTTCTTGTTGGTTGTACACCAGGTGGTCTTGTATCATACATTTCTCATGCCAATGGAGGATCAACAAGTGACAGGCAGAAAGTAGAGTGCAGTGGCCTTGTTTCAATGTGTGATCCCAAAGACAGTATAATGACTGACAAGGGCTTTAATGTGCAGGACATGTTTGCTCCCAATGACATTGAAATAAACATCCCCACATTCTTCAAAAAGAAAAATAAATTGTCTAGAAAAACAGTGTTAAGAGACAGAAAGATCTCAAGCAAACGTGTCCACATTTAAAGAGTTACAGGGTTAACCAAGACATACAAAATATTAACCCATCAAATGTATAGGGGACCAACCTCTAATCATAGCTTCTGGTTTGTCAGATTGTTAAGGAAAGATGGGCAAATCTGCAAAGACATAATCAACCTATTAACTCTTTACCACATGACAAAAATGTAGACTGGTCCAAATTCAAAGCATTTGCAGACAATTCAACTGTGGCTCAAATGATGAAACTTGTCTTTGATAGGTTAGAAAACATTGTTGGAAAAGGAGAAAATGCTGGTTACCAGCATTTTCTCCTTTTCCTACGACGTTTTCAGAATGCTTAAAACTCGGGATTGTGTGGTAAAGGGTTAACTCAACTTATTCTACACAATGATGAACTCTTACTAATGTAAGATTTTAGGTGATGGCAAACAGTGGGAATAGTAAAGAAATGGACCAAATACACTACAGGGCCATGATTGCCCTGGATCACTCACCTAAACCATTATGTACAAATGAAATCCTGGGTAATATAGGGTGAACGTCTCAGGTCGGTATGCTTAATACATACTCCTATAAAATAATTAGGACAGAATGTTGCTACACCATTTTACTGAAGTGACTATGTATGGAATGAAAGAACTACTAATTTGAGAGACTTAAAAGAGTTTTAAAGAAGTAACTGATTCATGTGAACTAAAATCCAGGATAACATCTAGAGGAGAGTTATGTAACTTCTGAAGATAAACATATTAAACAACAAAGAAACTGTTGGTGCTGTGACCAGGTCTGGCTAAACAAATCCTACTTTTGGACTTTGGGGGATTCCTTAGTTGGATCAAAGAAATAATTAACAACAACAATTATGTGTTTTTTCTCTCAAGATTTTCTTGTTTAATGATGCAACAGTATAATGTCTGTTAATTATGTTTCTGATGCTCTTCAGTCCAAACTTATAGTCTTGCTGAAAGAAATTAAGAATTTAGAAGACATGGATAAGATTAATTTAATTAAATCTATTTTAATCTTTGAATAAATAATGTTTGGAAGAGAGAGTGGAGAGAAGAGGAGAAAGGCCAGCAGTAGTCAAAAAGAACCAGTAGAAATTCTGTCGTAGTTGGAAAAGGACCAACAATAAAGCAACACTGAAATAATGGGATCTAGATCATTGGGGATTCTCTGGTCAGATGGGCTGGAGTCCAATGTCATTCAAGATCAAGGCGGAGTTTCCAGGATCTTACATTAAAGTGGGATGGACATAGTGTCTCTAGAGGGTGTCAACTGAGCTGTGTGTAATACAGGGCAGAAACCCAAGTATGATATTTGTCCATGTTGGCAGAAATAATATGGCTGATAATAACCAATGTAAGATAATAAGATTATTAAAGGGAGAATTATTATACCTTTGGATTATCATATCTTTGGGAGATATTAACACAGTCTACAATTGTGTGGGTTTTCATATTGTCAAGGTTATCTTGGTCATCAGCACCTGGACGCTCTGACTTAGTTAAAATGAACTAAAAAAAGGACTCAAAAGAAACATATCAAACTTTGTCCTGAACCATGTCAATGGCAAGTCCCTCTACATTAAACCAATCCATACCAAAGCAATTGGTTTCTTTAGAACTGATAATGTTCATCTGAGTGGCATAGGCAATGAGTATTTTTTTTATTTTTGGCATAGAGGCAGTAGTAGAATAAAGGATGAGTAATGGATAAATGATTCATTGAAGGGTAATGCCCATAATCTTGCCAAACAAAATGCCCATAATCTTGCCGGACAAATTCTTGAAGCAATTTGTTGTGGTAGATTATTACAGGCTTCTGTCAACGGGACGGTTCCACTCACAATTTTAATCCAATCTATTTAGCAAAATCAATATCCAGCTTAGGTGTGGATGATTTTACCTGTTAAAAATATTGCTTAGGAAATTATCACCATTCTTTTAGATTACCAGTTTCCGACAGGTCCCTTCCATAATTTTCAAAAGTCTCTATTATATTCATCACAACTGGAATTGTATGGAGAAAGGGAATTGAACAGACATATGGAATGGGAAGGATATAAGGGATATGGAAAATATATATTAAAGGAGCCCTCGAGAGAGGAAAGGAATATTAAGATGGATGGACATAGAGTAAAAAGTTACAAAACATTTGGCACAAGCCCATGGGCATGAAAACAACTAACACAAGTCTACAATGCATTTAACTCTTTACCAGATGACAAAGTTTTAGATTAGTCCAAATCGAAAGAATTTGCAGACAACAACAATAAATGTGAAAAATTAAAAAGTGTTTTGGGAAGGGTAGAAAACATTGTGGTAAAAGGAGTAAATGCTGGTTACCAGCATTTTCTCCTTTTCCCACTATGTTTTCAAAAGGCCATTTCCTTGGGGTCGTCAAAACTCGGCATGGTGTGGTAAAGGGTTAATTGATGACCAGTGGCATTTACTTATTATTAGGTTTTCAGTGCGGTCGAAACATATGTTTTTATTTTTGAACATAATAAAAAAGTGGATTTTTCTAATTAAGTATGAGACACTAAACAAATTTTATCTTCTAAATAAAAATTACATATTGAATGGAATCAACTTGTTCTGCCTTAAAATAATGTGGATTAAATCATGTATAGTGAATGAAACCCACTTGTTCTGTCTTAAGATAACTGAAGAATGGAACTTAATTTTCACCATTTTGTCAGCTGAACAATTAAACCTTCACCAAACGACCTGTGTTTTAACCCTTTGCCAAACAACAAATTCTAGACTCATCCAAATTGAAACCAACTGCAGATGACAAATTCAAAATGATACAACTGAACCCAAGTTCTTTGACTGGGCTAAAACATTATGGGAAAAGGAGAAAATGCTGGTGACCAGCATTTTCTCTTTTTTCCACAATGTTTTCAAATGCTGTCTCCTAAAGGGTTGGTAAAGCTCTGGATTGTGTGGTAAGGGGTTAACGACCCTTTTGAACACATAATTATTACATGTATTATTAAAATACACTCTAGACTCCTAACCTTTGCAAAGAATAAAATGATAAGACCCTAAATATGTATCAGTGTTTACAAAAGAATTTGATTCATGGCACAAAATATCAAACCTCCCTTTTCAAACTCATAACTGCCCACGAACAACTTTGTATTTTGCATCAGAGTACTTTTTGAACCTTAAGGGAGGCAATTCCTCCTTTTGCCAAGATATTTTAACCCTTAACCAAACAATCACCAGTTTCACCTATTGATGGAGAGGGTTTTTGAAGAAAGTGAGAAAAAGAGAAGGTGCTGGTTACCAGTATTTTCTCCTTTTCTCACAACGTTTTCTACCCTATCACAGACAAATCACATAATTCGAGCCACATTTGATTTGTCATCTGTAAGTGTTTTCAATGCAGACAGCTCTAGAATTTCTGTGTCTGGTAAAGAGTTGACTTATTTTCATGGATGAAAACTGTAACCATGTAAATCCTTAAAGAGCAGGAACAGGCTCAATTTCACTTTTGTGGACAGTGTTGATCAAAATCTGACTGCATAGAATGTGCAGCCTGATCTAACTGTCTGCCACTTTGTTACATATTCTGGCTAAGACAACCTGGAAGCAGCAATATTTCAGATGTTTTTCCTGAATGAAATGTTCGATTTAACAAATTCAAGGCTCTTCAGGTTCATTTTTTCCACAATTAACCAGTTTTCCAAGTAATCTGCGACAAATTTCGACAAATTTGTCTCTGGAGGCCCGAAATAAAATACTGGCAAATCATGTATTGTCTTTCTGAATTTAAAATTCCCGCTCACTTTTCAACAACACTTTCACCATTCAGTATCTGAAAGCCCCACTTTGGCCTGCCTTTCTAATGAATTCTTTCAAGACATTTTCATCCAGTTCAGAGAACGCGACAGTCTGTGTAACTGCAGTCATGTGATTCATGGCAAATCGGAAACAAAAATCTTCCAGCTCCTAAATGAATAAAAATACAAATACATGGAAAGTAATTGTTTCGCTATCATAGAGATGAGTAGCACTTTGGCAAAAGGGGATTTAATGCATCTCTGTGATCCATTATACCAAGCAACACATCATTAGATCCATAAAATCCATTTTGTCAAGCAACCCACTGAATCATTAGGTAGATGGTCCTTTGACATGCAGAAAATTTACAAAATAGCAAAACGTTTTGACCTATGTCAGCGTGTGTGGACAGCGCAGGCTGACGGGTCGATACTTTTCGCAGATGCATTAAACCCCTTAGCATGACTCAGACATAATTTCACTGATTGAATACAGAAATGTATATTTTCAAGGGCAGCTAACCCACAAAAGAATGCACTGAATTTGGGTATTCACAGGTGAAATATACAATGTATATGGAATATTATGCTGTAGTAACTTTCCTGGCGATTGAATTCATTTGAGCAGCGTGAGAAAATTTGATATCGCACCAGACCAAAGGTCGAGCAAAAAGTCAAAATTTTCTCATGCAGCAAGAAGTAAATACAAGCATCAGGAAAGTTACTAAAACATAATATTCCTTTTATTACTTTCAATGATAAAATGCAGTTAGTGACATTTTATTTGTACACTGGTACACAAAATAAAACAAAAAATGGTGTAATGGCTAGTAACTTAGTTTTCATGAATGACAGATAAATGTCATGGCATAAATTTTGACCAATCAAATCGCAAATCAATATGTACTTTTTCCGCATGTGAGATAAGTCATCATACGTCATCATACCATACTTGGAACCGTATTTCACAGAGTGTATATACAAATGTTTTGTCTGTCCTGGGTATTATTTTATCCATGTGTGACACATGTATTTGAGGCGGAAAATTTTCAGGTATATGATAAATTTGAATCTTAACCCCTTTCCAGATGACAAAATTTAAGATTTGTCTACACCTTCAGAGGGCAATGATGGCACTGTATCACTCCACTGCTTTGAAGGTAACTGACCTGGCCAGCAATATTATTCCTTTACAAGTCTCCATTTCAAAGTCATCACTGATTGATTGAATAGTGTTTTACGCCACTTTCAACATAATTTCAGTCATGTCACAGAGACGGCTCACATATTCATGCATTTCCTGGGTTTCACCAGTGCTAAGCTAGGGCTCTGAAATATCTTGCCCAAGGACACTCCCATGAAAAACCCAGTGAATCTAGTGAGGCTCAAACCCGGGGCCTCCAGGTCATGAGTCCACCACTTTCCCACTGAGCAACACAGGACCCCAAACAAGTTTCTAGAACTTGAATCAAAAACGTACTAAAACCAGAATCACTGTGGTTCTCCACAAGAAAAAGAATGGCCATATAAGATACCATAATAACACCCAGCTAAATGTTTTAACCATTAGCCAAACAATATTGAACTTTTTGGGGGAAGAAGGCATTTAAAAACATTGTGGGAAAAGGAGAAAATGCCTGTGACCAGCATTTTCTACATACCCCACAATGTTTTCTACCCTTTCAATAACAAATTAAGTATCTGAGCCACATTAGTCATTTTCAAATGGTGTCAATTTTGACACGTTTGAAATTTTGTTGTTTGGTAAAAAGGGCTAACAGAGATGATAGATGTTCAAACCTATTGTGCATTATACATGAAAATGACTCTTCTGTGCTTCAACATGTGAAAATTGTGTCTTTTACATTTGAGCCATGCTCTGTGAAAAGTGGATTCAACTGTTCTTGCTTTACGTAACATTGTAATGTGTTGTTAAGTGAGAGGGTACGCCACATGGAATTCCCGAAAACAACTGTACATGATTCTGATGAAAGCCCTAACAAAAAAGGGGTAAGAAGCATGAAATAAATACAACATTTGTTTTTGTCTGTGAAAGATTGCACTTTATTTCACATCATGAACATCATCTGTAATATTTCAACTTGTGGCGTGCAGCAATGATGTTCATGAGATGAAAAAAACTCGATCTTTTATTAAAAAAAAAAAAAAAAAAAAAAAAAAAAAAAAAAAAAAAAAAAACCAAATATCCTATTTATCTTTTTTGCAGGGGTCACAAGAAGGGTCTTCCTACCTTGGCTTCATACTTTATGGCTGCAGCATACAACATAGCAACATTATTTACAGAGATTCCGTGTCGTATAATTTTTTTACAAAAAAAAAAAAAAAAAAAATATCCTATTTATCTTTTTTGCAGGGGTCACAAGAAGGGTCTTCCTACCTTGGCTTCATACTTTATGGCTGCAGCATACAACATAGCAACATTATTTACAGAGATTCCGTGTCGTATAATTTGTTCACAATGCTTCTTTAATACTGGTTCACAATACGCATTGGCTAAATCTAAAAGTCCTGCAAGAGATAGTAGATTTGTTATATTTAACTCCCTGCCAGAACAAACAAAACTGACTTGT
This sequence comes from Tridacna gigas, assembly GCA_945859785.2. Classification (NCBI taxonomy): domain Eukaryota; kingdom Metazoa; phylum Mollusca; class Bivalvia; order Cardiida; family Cardiidae; genus Tridacna; species Tridacna gigas. The sequence continues at coordinate 27,389,424 of OX244044.2, forward strand.
CTAATCTGCATGCATTTGCAGACAACAAATCAACTCTAGCTCAACCATGACTTTTTCTTTTTTAAGCTCGAAGACATTGAAGGAAAATGAGCAGTATTTTCTCCCTTTCTCACAATGTTCTTAAAAGCTTTCTTCCTCAGGGTCATTACAACATTGCTTCGGTTGATCCATCCAAAGAAAAAGATTTGTTACCAGCAACTACTCTTCTTACAAAGTTTCAAAAGCAGTCAACTTCAGGGACATTAACCCTTTACCACACGACAAAATTTTAGACTAGTCCAAATCCAAAGCGTATGCAGACACCAAATTAAATGTGGTTAAAATTATGAAAGTTGGCTTTGATGGGTTAGAAAACATTGTGGGAAAAGGAGAAAATGCTGGTTACCAGTATTTTCTCCTTTTCCTACAATGTTTTCAAAAGTCCTCTTTGTCAAGGTCATTAAAAATTGTCATTGTGTGGTAAAGGGTTAAAAGTTGTTTCTGTACAAAACTAGATTAAAACAGTTTTTCACAGACAACCAGAACAAGTGAAAAAACCATTTCTTTCACCCTTTTCTCTAGTATACTTGTACCCAATATCTGGGATATCTACAACTGACTCTTTACCTAACAATCCCGAGTTTTAACGATCCTGATTAACAGGACTTTTAAAAACATTGTGGGAAAAGGAGAAAATGCTGGTAACCAGCTTTTTGTCATTTTCCCACAATGTTTTCTATCCTACGAAAGATAAATCTTATCATCTAAGCCATATTTTATTTGTCATCTGCAAATGCTTTCAATTTGGGCAAGTCTAAAATTTCGTCTTGTGATAAAGAGTTAACCCTTCACCACGCAATCCTTTAAACAACCTTGAGGAAGAAGACTCTTGAAAACATTGTATGGAAAGGAGAAAATGCTGGTAACCTTACAATGTTTTCTACCCTTCCAAAGACAGATCCAATCAAATCAACCCATCTAAGATGTCATCTGCAAATGCTTTCAATTCAGACAAGTCTAACATTTTGCCATGTTGTAAAAAGTCAGTCCTTTACCACACAATGCCCAGTTTTAACAACCCTGGGAAAGAAGGTTTTTGAAAACATTGTGGGAAAAGGAGAAAATGCTGGTAACCAGCATTTTCTCCTTTTCCCACAATGTTTTCTACCCTATGAAAGAAAAATGTTATGTTTTGAGTAACTTTATATTTGTCATCTGCAAATACTGTGCTTACAATTTGCATATGGCTAAATTTTCGTCATCTGGTTTTTTAAGGCACATGGTAATGGATTAACTGTTTACCAAACGACAGAAGTTTAGACTGGTCCAGGTTGGATGCATTTGCAGACAACAAATTAAATTGACTAAAATTATGAAATTTATCTTGAATGGGTAGAAAACATTGTAGAAAAAGGAGAAAATGCTGGTTACCAGCATTTTCTCCTTATCCCATGTTTTCAAAAGTCCTTTTCCTAGGGGTTGTTAAAATTTGGGATTGTGTGGTAAAGGGTTAAGTCAAATCCACCTGCACACTCAATTTTTTTTCATCCGCAGACCATATTTGTAGCATGCTGAATTGCCCCTAATGTGCGTATTTGCTGAAATTTTCAAAATGCATCTATGTAATAAATCAATATTTACTCATACTGATTATACATATTTTATGAGCATGTTTCAATGAAAATCCAAAAATATGGAGAGTGCCCCATTTGTTAATTAGGAGAGAAAACATATGAGAAATATCCAAGGGACAATGAATGTTGTAAAATGTAAACAAAATGAAGTGCATCTACGTCCACATTCATCAACCATTCTTTAGAATATTTTTTGTCTAATTCTGAATAAGTTTCTAGATTTGAAAGTAACACAACTTCTGACTGGCTAACTGGTTTAGCCAATCAGAAGTTGTGTTACTTTCTAAATTTAGAATAAGACTTAGAATGTTCTCAAGAATGGTTGGTGAATACCGATCCTGGTTGCCCAAGGACGTCTACAGGTCAAATACATTTTCCTAGACCATCATCACCTGTTGGATCAACATGATCAGACTGAATGACTAGTCCAGTCTGATCTACTCTGGTAGCAAAGAAACCAAAGTTGTGACAACCCTACTAACTCTGTACATACAACTTTATCAAGCATTAGATTTCAGTCATACTCTGGCAAGAGGGGGGCTTAATACTTTTCCGCAATGCATGGTACCAAGCAAGTCATCACATTATTAGGGACCATTAAAATCCATCATGTCTAACAACCGACTGTATCATAAGGCAGAATAGTTCTTTGAACTACAGAAAATTGACTCATAGTGAAACGTTTCAGCCCAGATCAGCCTGCGCTGACTGTGCAGGTTGACCTGGATCGATACTGCTCGCAGATGCATTAAGTCCCCTTTTCACACAGCATGGCTCATTTATGTAATTAGACAGCATGCTTAGCTCAATTTGATCTTGTTCTACACTGTCAACAAAAGCAAATAAAAAAATGTGCAAGAGTTCAATGACTTACCTATAGCTTCATCCGGTGTTAGATCTACATTATCTGTGTACAAGTATCGCAAAAATGCTCTATAAACACTGTATGGGTACTGAGTTATTTCCACAACACTGTAAAACATAGAGAATATAAATGGACCATGCTTTGTGACAAGGGGATTTCATGCATCTGCAAAAAATATCGACTCGTAGTATCAGCCTGCACACTCCGCGCAGGCTATTATGGGTCAAAACCTTTTGCTATTTGTAAATTTTCTCTATGTTATAGTACCATTCTACCTCAAAAATCAGTTGGTTATTAGACAAAATGGGTTTTTGTTATCCATGTTTATGTGATGAATTGTTTGTTATAATGCATCACAGTGATGCAATAAATCCCCTTTTGCCAGAGCCCAGCTCAGATATAGATAATATGGGTAAATCATCGGAAAAGGGGTCAATCCAGAGGCAAAGGGTTTTTCCCTTGTCACAATTTCATATCTGCAATCAGTGCTATAGACAGGAAACATTCACATATTTAGCTTGGCAGTTTCTGGAGTGATGCCTTTGTCGCAGTCATTGGGCATACAAACACACAAATTAGAAATCAGCTAATGACTTTTTTAACTGAATGAATCGCATTTTAACTATACCACACAGCAAAATTTTAGACTTGTCTATAATGCAGGAACTTACGAATGACAATTCAAATGCTTTCCAACTTATAGTACATGTATTTGTCCTTACATAGGTAGAAAATATTATGGGAAAAGGAGAAAATGCTGATTACAAGCATTTTCTCTTTTTTCAACAATGATTTTTAAAAAGCTTCTTTCTCAAGGTGGTTAAAACTCAGGATTGTTTGGTAAATGATTAAATCACATTAAACACTATTTTAGCCCTGCCACTGCTCCAGCTTGCTTATTCATGCATGTCCTGGGCTTCATTAATCATAGGCCAAAGCTCTGAAGTGTCATGCCCAAGGACACTCCAACAAAAAAAGCCAGCACCTCTAGCGAGGATCTAACCTGGAGCCTTCATACACCTTCATCACTGAGGCACACAGGACCCCTAGAAATTATGTTACCCCATTGCCACACAATCCCAAAATTTAATGACCCTGAGCAAGACGGCTTTAGAAAACATTGTGGAAAAAGAAGAAAATGTGGTAACCAGCATTTTCTCCTTTTTCTGAAATGTTTTCTGTCTTATCAAAGACAAATCTCAACATTTAAGCCTCCTTTAATTTGTGGTATGCAAATGCTTTCAATTTTGACGAATCTGAAATTTTGTTGTTTTGTAGAGTTAAAGCAAACATTGTTTCTTACATGTTATTGTGTTCTAGAAAAATTTTGAATAACAATTTGGAAAACTCCACTTACTCTTTCTCTGATTCATCCCAGCATGGCTGAAACATGGACCTAAAGTGTTCACATCTGTAATACAAGGTATAAAATTAATCACTTGTTTTTACCCTTCTAGTGGCTTTCACAACTTCACTTTCATTTATAGATCTGAAAATGTCTTGTCTTATTTTGATCTACACTGTCTGCTTTACTACAAAGACATTCTGGAAGAGAGCAACCTAGGGATGGCAAATATGAAGCACCTATTTCTAGACTGAAAATGTATGCTGGGTTTATTTGGTGCACATAGGGTTAGGATTATTAAGATATCAGTTATGCTGTAGCAAAAGAGGGCTTAATGCATCTCTGTGATGCATAATACCAAGCAAGTCATTATGTAATAATGGATCCATAAAATCCATTTTGTCTAACAAACGACTGAATCATGGGGTACACTAGTCCTTTGACATGCAGAAAATCTACCGAATAAAGAAAGTTTCGACCAATGTCTTTGTGCACGGATTGAGCAGACTGACATGCTCGATATTGTTTGCCGATGCATTAAGCCCCATTTTCACAGAGGATGGCTTAATTATGAATTTTATGCAGGAAGCTCTGGACAGCATTGGAAAACATTGCAGGAAAATGAGTAAATGCTACAAGTAACAAGCAATTAATTGCTCCTTCTTCCAAAATGTTTAACATACTTTTGGAAAAGAACATTTTAATTGTTTGAAGGTACATGTAGTCTTTTATTTTGCTCCCTTTTTTTAAAAGTACATTTTTTGCTCAGAATGTGTTTGACAAATTAATTTATCTTTTTATGGTAATTTTCATCAATTTTTAAGGTATTTTAGTTTGATCTATGCCATAAGTCACTATTATCCATAGGCATTTCTTGGGTTTGTAGAGCACTAGTTAGGGTCTTTGAAGAAAACAAAGCACCACATGTGGATTGAACTCAGTACCTCTGGATTAAAATTTGTTTGTTCGTTTGTATTTAAGTTTCACGCCATTTTAACACGGCAGTCAGTGCACCTACACGTGCGTTTCCTGCCTTTCTCACACCAATACTGACACAACTTTCTTTCCAAGCCACTAACTACTTTTCCCACATGCATCAGAGGTGAGAGGCTCTGAATTACAAATCTAATCCCTTAACAACTGCACCATACAGGAAAGAATAAGATTTCAAATCTAGAAGCGCTAAAACTGGCAACTGTTCCTTTACTCCAATGTTATCAAAAGATGCAACCTCTGTGTGGTCCTGGATATCTTGGACCGTCATTGTCCCCTGATGGAAAAAGTAAAAGTGCAGTATGTAATTTGTTTTCAACATGCTGAATTGAATTTCTTGCGAAAGCTTCAAGCTTACCTTATTCTTAAAATAGACTTATGTACATTGATATCTCGTCCTTCTATTCTAAATTTGATATCACCAGTCACCTGTAATATGGGAGAGAAAAATTGTCAGTGTGTAGACCCTCTTCCTTCTTTACCAAACTACACAAATTTAGACTCCACCAAAGTCAAAGCATTTGCAGACGACAAATCAAAAGTGGCATAAATGATAAAGGTTACCTTTAATACAGAAGAAAACATTGTGTGAAAAGGAGAAAATGCTGGTAACCAGCATTTTCTCCTTTTCCCATAATGTTTTTAAAAGTTACATTCCATTAACTCTTTACCAAACAACAAAATTTTAGACTCATCCAAATTCAAAGCATTTGCAGACCTCAAATCAAAAGTGGCACAAATGATAGAGCTTGCCCTTAATAGAGTGGAAAACATGTGAAAATGAGAAAATGCTGGTTACAATTTCCCCTTTTCCCACAATATTTAAAAAGCTGTCTTCCTCAGAGTGGTTAAAACTCATGATTGCGTGTTAAAATCTTAACCAAATAACAAAGTTTTTGACTCACTTGCACATGATAAATCAAATCTGACTCAAAATTTTAATGAATGGCATTTGTCTTCGGAAGGAAATAAAACATGCAGGTAAAGGAGAAAGAGCATTTTTTCATTTTTCCAGCAATGTTTCCAAGTCTTCTTCGACAGGGCATGTGCACTTAACCCTAAATGAGCCATGCTCTGTGAAAAGGGGGCTTAATGCATCTGCAAAAAGTGTTAACTCATGTCAGCCTGACCTGGGTCGAAACCTTTTGCTATATTGGTAAATTTTCTGCATATCCCAGGACCAATATACCTCATGATTCTGTTGGTTTACAGACAATGTGGATTTTATGCATCCATATTTACGAGATGACTTGCTTGGTATAATGCATCACGAAGATGCATCGCTGCATTAAACTCCCTTTTACCAGAGCATGGTTAGTTTTTTGTGTTCATTATATATATTTTACCAAGATCTTTTCAAAGCTGCTTGGTGCAGGAGGTAATGAATTAACTCTTTACCAGATGACAAAATTATAGACTGGTCCAAATTGAAGTTATTCGCGGATGAGAACTTAAACTTGAAACCAAAACTGAAATTTTCCTTTGGAAGGGTAGAAAACATTGTTGGGAAGGGAGAAAATGCTGGGTACCAGCATTTTCTCCTTTCCCTGCAATATTTTCAAATGAAAGGCCTTTCTTTCCTTAAGTTCCTTAATACTTGGGACTGTGCGGTAAAAGGTTGAAGACAAAGCAAGAAATCTAGAGGACGGCAATTATTAACTACCACCTTGGTAGTCTCTCTCTCTCTCTCTTTCCAAACCCTTCCCTCAAACACTTTTCTCAATCTCACTGTCTGTCTTTCTCAATTAAACTTACAGGATCATCAAAAGCACTGGCAATACTGTTTACAACCTTACTTCCTCTCATTTGATCTGAAAGAAAAAAAAAATGTAACAAGTTATTTCGTTGAAATGGAATCCCCCACCAAAAAGACCTTTTTTGACACAAACATATAAAAGGTATTGTGTTTTACATGTACATGTGGCCTTTTTGTTATTCGTCCATAATGAAATTATACAATAAGCCTCCTTTTTCCATGAGATGGCATTTTCATTGAATAAACACAAATAATGACTGTCTGTGGCTTATGGTAAACAACATAAATACGAAGTTTCATAAAATTTTGTCCAATGTTTGAACAGATATTGGTCCATAATGGAAATATACATCATGAGCTCTTTTTCCATGACATGGCATTAAATTGAAAAAAAAAAAAATCAGCAGACTATCATAAGGAACAGAGTTTATTCAGTTTTCGTCAAGGACTTTGGAAGATATCTGTCCTGATTGATGGACGAATGGACGGACAGAGAGATGGAAAAAACTATTTACCCTCCACCCCAAAATTCAGCAGGGATAATAATAAATAATTAATTAACCCTTAAAGTGCCTTTCACAACTATAGTTGCCTTTGCGGCCAGTGTAGATCAAGATCAGGCTGCACAATTTTGTGCAGCCTAATCTTTGATCTACACTGTCCCTTTTGCCGAAACATTGGAGACAAAAACAACCACAAACTTGCGATTATTTGGGTCGTATTTCAAGGATGAAAATGTCTGATAGGTTTATTCGGCGCTTTAAGGGTTAATTACTACATTTAGAAAACAAAAATAAATGACAAATGTACCAATTTCAATGATCATAGAAAATGGTAATTCCAACCTGCATTTCAAGACAAATTCTTGAAATTTTGCAAGATACAGTTTAGTCTCAAATCCAATGAAACTTCTAAAGGTTCATAAAGTAAACAGGTGTTCAAACTACCTTCTTTACTATGCAATCAAAATTTTTATCAAGATACATTCAAAGTTCAGAGAATTCAAAGTCAAGAGAAGTCAAAGGCTTCACTCACTGACAGTGTGTGTCCTCCATGTGATAGGTGGGGTAGAGAAAGCCGCAAAAACATCATCAGTAGAACTGAACTGTGTTAAGAGTGGAGAAGTGATTGACTGACCTCTAGACTGACCCCACATGTACACTTTACCTGTCTCCGTCATTGCCGCAGATATATGTGAATAGTGACTAGCAGAAACTTCAATAAACCTGATATGGAAAAATGTTAATGTCTGTTTTAGGAAAATGTATTGCTGTATATCGGGTTTTTTTCGCGTCCCAAAATTTTCGCAAGTTTGGGTCAAAATTAATTTTTCACGTTTCTTATTTTCACGATTTAATTGGTATGTTTCTATTTTTCGCGAAATCGTTAATATGTGATAGCATCAAACCAACTAAAACTATCTATCGATGTGTCTGGTATTACATACCGGACGCATTAGTGCATATGCAAAATTGGAAAAAAAGCTAGAATCACAAGATACCTTGATAGTCAGGTATTTCAAAATCTCAAAATCACTGATTTTCCCAGTGATTCCGGTGGTATGTATAAATACATAAATAAGAAAAAGACTTATGCAAATCTGAGACTACCGGTATGTGCTGGTCAGTTTATTCATTCACAATTTACAGTATCACTTGACTACAAATGGACACTGTGAAACTAAGGGAAAAAACTTCGCTCAAACCTCAGTATAATGATTACCGGTATCTAACGACAACTATCCCTACACATATATAGATTGTTCTGCTAAGTCTATTTTTTTCATTTATATTTTTTTTTTTAAGATACCCAAATTTTCAAAGCCATTTCTTACAATGTCAGGCTTTTCCTTTGAATGATTGTAAAGATCTGTTATCCACCTTACACAGAGAGGAACATTACTACTCGCCTATTTCGTTGACAAGTGTTTCTCTTGATGTTTGGTATCAAAGGAAGAATTTTCAGATTGTATGGAATATTTAGCGAATATAATTTTCGCGGGAATGACCCACTCGCGAAAATAGCGAAAATTTCCTTCCCGCGAAAAAAACCCGATATATGGTACTTTAGCAATGTTTGTTGATTCAACTTCAGGTCAAAGCATCTCAGATCAGGAAAAAAGCACTCTACAAAAACTGGCTATGCTGCAAGGAAGCACAAGCACAAATCTATCTTAACTCATTAGCAGCAAATATATTTTGAAAGCATTGCTGCAAAAAAAGCTGCTTATAATGAGCATGAAGACTTGACCTAAATATATGTGCATTGATCTTTTCATCTCAAGATAAAGTATCAAACTTTGTATCATTCAGATACAAAAATAACCAAGGTTACCAGCATTTTCTCCTGTTCCCACAATGTTTCAAAAGCCATTTTCAGAGGTAAATGTTAAAACTCAGGCTTGTATGGTAAAGGGTTAATGCTTCAAAAAGTCAGAAAATCTGGCACTGAAACTTTCATTCAATGTGGACAAAATAACAAAAAGCTATAACATTTTAGATTTTTACCACCAGCTGAGTTTAGGTCAAACAAAGTTTGATATGCTCTCACTCTTTTCAATCCATGGACTACTTTCCCCAAATAAAACAGTCAGTAAAACATTCAGCAATACAAGGGGAACCATTAAGGTTGTAATGACATTCATCAACCCTTGGAGAAATTATTTTCTTACACAACAAACCCAAGGAAATGGCTTTTCAAAAACCTTGTGGAAAAAGGAGAAAATGCTGGCAGCCAGCATTTTCTCCTTTTTCCACAAAGTTTTCTACACTTTCACAGAACATTACCATTATTTTGATAAAAAGTTAATTTTGTTGTCTGCTTTGGATTTGGACAAGTCTAAAAACTTGTTTTGTGGTAAAGAGTTAAGGGTTAGGTTTTCTCCTATCTTTATCTCAATGTTTTCTAAAGACTACTTCCTAAGGGTCATTATAACATAGGGTCATTTAGGAAAGGGTCCATATCATGTGCTCTGATGTCAGTCAAAAGAAACATGAAAAATAACCTTTCTTGATCAGCTACAACCCTGGAAGGTGTGACAAGATTGGCTTTATTTCCTGTTCCTAATTGTCCATAAGAGTTGGCTCCCCATGAGAAAAGCTCTCCCTCATCAGACAGGGCTAGGGTGTGGGCATAGCCACATACAATCTGAAATTAATATTTTCACATACTTTGAGTTGATGTGTAATACTTGCTCTAGGACCAGCAAATGTGTAATTTTAAAAATAGCCCTTAGTTTTTGTCTAAGTGCACAGCAAGACACCCCTTTGAAATCAAAGGCATCCCCATCAGAAACAATGCCTTCGTCAATTTATCACAAGAGATAGTATGTGTTAATATTACCTGGAAAAACACACAATTAATTCTATAACATTACAGAAGTTACTGAATAAAGGTTTGATATTGATATTTAGGTCAGTTGGAGTTATTTCCCTTTGAGATACACATACATTTCAACAAAAGACTCCAGTTCATTCCCTGTTTCTCAATAGCATATATTTGAATCAGATATGTGATAAATAATAACTAATATCAATGTGTCAAAGAAATCATGTGATATTGAAATTTAAGCGGCTACTACATACATAAACACAGGCTTTGAAGTTTAAAATGACTGGAAACAACTAAAACATTTTACATATTCTGAATCAAAATGTCTGCACGCTAGTTGACAGCTGCAAATTATTTCAAGGTGCTTGATTCTGACTATGTACAGATTCTTATATGCACCTGTATAACAAGCTTTGTAACAAGCTTTTGCCCCAACACTTACCTGTGAGATGATAGTATTCTGTAACATTTGCACCCTACAGGGGTTTGGCTGGTTGACATTATTTCCCAGACCTAACTGTCCATTTCCATTATAACCCCAACCATAAATCTAAATGAAAAATATAATATACAGAACATCAGCAAAGTATTTACTGTTGATCTGACAATTTCTCTTTCACTGAGTAAAAGGGTCCACTTGAATGATATTGTAACAAATGGTAATCAATCTAAGTTCTAAGCCTTATGTGGCACTTCTTTAAAAGGAAAAAAAAAAAAGACATATGAAAACTTAATGTTTCAATGTTAAATACCATCCAACAACACTGTTTGCATGCTTGCATTGGTTTTGTTAATAGCTCAACATTTTTCCGATGATTCAACAGCACAGAAACCCACTGTTCATTTTTTCATTATAGTTTAGTCCAGTGCCTTTGGTGTTGACAAGTTCTCCATAAAATCCATGAAGAGGAAAGGGAAGATAGACTGTACTTTAGGTATCTAACTTATTGTCACCTGAAGATATTTTTTCTTCCAAAGAATACCACTTTTGAAGTCATTGTCTCAAGAAAAGAAATTCCTATAATTAATGGGCAATTTCTTCTTTTAGCCATAAAGTTTTCACATGTACTCATACAGTTGTAAAATCTTCATTCACATTGGTTATCCAGGTCATTTACAATGGTTGTCACAAAGTTGTTGGCTGCATTTGTTTCTCAGGGATTAAGGAGTTAGCCCTTTACAAAACAAAATCCTGTGTATCAACAACTCTGAGGGAAAACGCTTTTGAAAACACTGTGGTTACCAGCATTTTCTCCTTTTCCTACAGTTTTCTACTGTTCCACAAAGTTCACCACTTGAGTCAAATTTTATCTGTCAGCTGCAATTGCTTTCCGTTTTTTTAATTTATGTCATCTGATAAATAAGTTATTCTAAAGTAGAGGATTACTAAAAGAGAGACACAGTACCTCTCCTTTCTCCATGAGAGCCATTGACGATGTTTGACCACAAGCAACTGAAATCGCAACCCTAGAACCTGCAGAGAAAATGTGGAATAGGATTATTAACCTCCTACAGACATTTTTTTTTCTGGTCACTTTGCAGCAGACTGCTCTTGAAATCATTGCAGCAAAAAGAGATATTGCGTGTAACAACTAATTTTGTTGTTTTCAATGATGTTTTTCATACATATTGATGGGTTAATGATAACAGTATTTTGTACAACACTCTCTCTGAGCCACATCCTCGAAGAAAGTTTGGTTGAGCTGACTGGCTGTGCGAATCCTAAATATGCCCGATATTTTCAGAGACATTTTAGTAAAAATAACCCTGCAGATTGTTATATCCAAGTCCTCTGCTGACTGAATATGTTCATTCTATTTTGCAGTTTTATCTCTTTACCAAAGAATTCAGTGTTTACACAACCCCTAAAAAGTCAGCTTTTTAAAACATTGTGGGAAAAAGAGAAAATGCAAGAAAAAAGCATTTTCTCCACTTTCTAAAATGTTTTCTTTGCTTTTGAAGACAAATCCCATAATTTGAGCTGCATTTAATTTGTCATCTGAAAATGCTTTCAATATGGATGAATCTAAAATTTGGGAATCTTGCAGCAGTTTAACCCTTTACCACACAATCTTGGGTTATAAGGACCCTGATGAAGAAGGGTTTTGAAAACATCGAGGGAAAAGGAGAAAATGCTGGTAACCAGCATTTTCTCCTTTTCCCACAATGCTTTCTACTGTTTCTTACGACAGAAATCATAATTTCAACTACATTTATCATCTGTAAATGCTTTCAATTTGGTCGAGTCCAAAATTTTGTTGTTTGGTAAAGAGTTAAAAGGAAAAAAAAAAAGAATTCTTAGACGGATTTATGAGGACACGACAGGTGAAAGTTTTTACCTATAACTGCGATGACTTTTCTGGGAGTGGGCTGGTTAGTTGTGGTTCCTGATCCAACCTGACCACAGTTATTCTGCCCCCAGGCATAAATCTGCAAAACATTACACAACTGCAGTATAATTATCCTGGTTTCATATATAGATCTGCAAAACACTGCACTAGCGAAGTATAATTATCCTAGCTTCATACATATATTTGCAAAACATTACACAAGTGATGTATAATTATCTTAACTTCACACATATATCTGCAAAACATTGCACAAGTGAAGTATAATTATCCTAACTTTATACATAGATAGATCGCAAAGCATTACACAAGCAGGGTTCGCGTTTACGCCATAAACATGTCTTTTTACGCAACGGAATTGATTTGGGACGAAACGTAAAAATTGCTGTTGCCTCCACGGGACGAAATAAAAAATAGGCACCATCTAACCACCCTTTGAAATATAAATAAGGGTTGTTTTGACGAAAAATGTTTCCATGCTTGCAAAAGATCGCCACAAAACAAAATAATACTATTCTTTGGAAATCCCGCTTCTAAAAATAGCTTCAGACTCGGTTACATGAGAGGCAACCTTTTATCCAAGTTATTGCGATTTTCATCTCATAGCAACCACATCTGTTGCACTCCAATATGGCTACCCTGACAAAGAAAAAAAAAAACATGCTTGCTCTTTTCAAGAATCCTGGCTGAAAGAGCCTGAATTTAAGCCATGTCTGGTAGAAGAAACAATATTCGAAAGCAACCTATATGCGAATAGTCTGTTTTGCCTAGATATCAGATAAAAAAACGGGTTTACTGATGGATGCACAGACTTCCAAAGATCGCTGCTAACTAGGCACACTTCTTCAGACGAACATCGCCACGCAATTAAAATAAAAAAATCCACAGGCTTGTTACTGAAATCTTTCCAATGGGCAGAAGAATGGAACTCAATGACAGCCAGATGGGACTCATTTTTCTGATAGGCACTGAGTCCATGGGACTCAGTGAAAAAATTTAAAAAAAATGCCAACACTGACACAAGTGAAGTACAAATATCCTAATTTCATACATCCAGGAACAAATTAACAGAGGATGTGTTCTAAAACATCTTTCTAAAATATGGACAATAAACAGAAATCAGAATATTTTATTGTCGTATATATAGGCCTCTGGCCCAAAATACATGTCACACTTACAAATAAGTATTGATAATAACCTTGTCATAAAACCTCAAGATGCTATCGAAGTCACATAATGACAATTTGCTTTAGAAGGCACATATTCAACAAAGCCTCTCTTTACCTCTCCTTCCAACGTCAGGGCCAGAGAATGATGACTCCCACATGCTACTTTAGACACCCTTTTTCCTTGTAAGTTTGTGTTTACAAGTACTGGGCTGACACCCTGTGTGGATCCTCCATTACCCAACTGACAGTACCCATTATGGCCCCAGCTATAAACTTCTCCATCTGTAATAGCAAACATGAAGGTTTCAATAGCTCTGGTGGTAGAGTGTAAGACTTGTGAACCTCAAAACTCTGACCACTTGAGAGTGTGGGTTCGATCCCCATGGCTGGCATCTAACATTATAAAAAGTCATTTGGACCAGACATTAACCTGAGGTATAACTTAGGATGTATTCCATCCTGTGTCCTGCACTATGCCCCGTCACAAAACTAACAGTCTTCTCAGGGTGTTGCCCACATGGTGACGATAAATAAACGAAAATCAACCAAGCCAGCATGAATATATATATCTTGTTAGCCATGGTTTTGTTTGTTTGGTGCTTAACTTTTTACCATGTATCAAAATTTTATAGACTAAACCAAATTGAAACCATGCTATTTGCAGACTACAAATTACTAGTACATGTATATGAAGCTCATTTGGGCCAATCATTTACAGAAAAAATATGACAATAAATATACACAAAGTCCAGATACCAATACTTAAAAGAGGAATATATTTTCATGCATTCTGGCATTTCCTTAACTCTTTACCAAATGACATAACATTGGACTGAACCAAATTGAATGCATTTGCAAAATACAAATTAAAAGTTGCTTGAATGGTGATTTCTGTATTTGATAGGGTGGAAAACATTAGAAGCGGGAAAAGGAGAAAATACTGGTTACCAGCATTTTGTCCTTTCCCGCAATGTTTTTAAAAGCCTTCTCTTTTTGGGTCGTTAGACTTTGGGATTGTGTGGTGAAGGGTCAAGATCTTGGAGTTACTTCTGTCCAAAACATTTGTAAAGCAAACAAAATAGTTTTACAAATGTGAATCAACTTACTCTCTGAAACTGCTAATACATGTGGCCCACTTCCGAATGCAATATCAACAATCCTCTTCTTACAAAGTGAGTCAATCTTTCTTGGTTCTAAGCTACTATGCGAGTCACCTGCAATTAAAGATCAAACAAAAATTTGACTCTTTAATCAGATGATAAAATTTTCACCTGTAATAAAACAACAAATGAATTTCTGGCTTTATAATCAGATGATAAAATTTTGGACTGAAAGTTTTTGGGGACGAGAAATAAAACGTTGCTCCCAAGTATGAAGAAATCTGCCTAGGAAAGGGACAGAATTATAGTGGAAAAAGGAGAAAATGCACCACTAGCTCTGTAAGCAAGAGGACCAAGGTTCCAGTTCCAAACTAGCTGCACTTTTATTTCTTGGCATTTACAACAGTGGTGTCTTAAGTGGCCATGCCCAGCCACTCAATATTATATTGCATGCACTTTTAAAGTTACCCATAACCTTTCATCAGCTACAGACCTTTTATTATCAATTTAAGACCATTCGAATCTTTTTATCAAAATCTTAACTTCATCATTCAAAACTTTTTGAGCTGATAGGGATTGCCCTTTCGCTCACTTATATCTTATATGCATATTATGATCACACATAATCCTTCTTAATTCAACTCTTTTACTGTCACCATATCTCAAATCTTTTTAGCTCAAAAATTCTGCTTTAATCATCCTTTAACAGAGATATGAGCGCTAAATGACCAAAGCTGTCAATGTGCCATAAAACAACATTCATTCATTTATTCTTAAATGGCTGTAAATACTATTAGTAGGTGTCATAATGTGTAAAAGGAGAGTATACTAAAACAGTCACGTTATTCAGATTTAAACCCCATATCTGTTAGCGTACCACAAACTTTTGTTACCAGTATATGAAAAACCTCCAGCTGGAAAAAGCACAACACACTGTCTATCAGCCCTTTACCACACAACTGAATCTTAGATTTGTCCAAAGTGAAAGCATTAGCGGACGACAATTCAATTGTGGCTCAAATGATGGAACATACCTTTAAATGGACAGAAAACATTGTGGTAAAGTAGAAAATGCTGCGCACTAGCATTTCATCTTTAAGCACAATGTTTTCTATAGGCCTTTTCCTTAGAGTTGTTTAAATTTGGTATTGTGTGATAAAGGGTTAAGTGGTTCCATGCAAATCAAAATTGCACATTTCTTCCCCCAGTCCTTATAATGATCTTTAACTCTTTTGTAAGCAATTGCTGAGTTTGCATGCTTTTGAAAGCTTTGTGGGAAAAGGAGAAAATGCTGGTAACCAGTGTTTTCTCCTTTTCCTACAATATTTTCTATCCTGTCAGAGATTATCGTTGATTCCTATAACTCTGTGAATTCTCATATCTTCGTGAATCTATGTTTGCACTCAGTATTTTCTGTTTTGTGGCTCCTGTGAAACGTTTACAGATG
This sequence comes from Tridacna gigas, assembly GCA_945859785.2. Classification (NCBI taxonomy): domain Eukaryota; kingdom Metazoa; phylum Mollusca; class Bivalvia; order Cardiida; family Cardiidae; genus Tridacna; species Tridacna gigas. Next base: position 27,405,390 of record OX244044.2, read on the forward strand.
TAAACATTCCAGAAAAGCTGCCTGCACCGAAGAAATGTCAAAAACAGAATTGCAACTAAAAAAAGGAACATCTTATAAAAAATCATATTTCTCCCCCATAATTCATCATCTGTTTGTACAACACATCATTTATGCCCTTTTCTCATACCTTCGTGAACCTAACTGATATTTTCATGCCATCAAAGAGGCAAACAAGGCATAGATTTAATTTACGCATACTAATAGACAGGGAAAGAGTCAGGAACCATTTTTGGACATGGGAAAGTACAATTAACCTGTTTTTCATAGTGAAATTATCCTTAAAATACATTTGATCACCACTAGAAATTGACCAGATGATTTCCCATAACTCTGTGAATCATTTTCGAAAAAATCAGAATTATTCCAAATGTAGTCAAATGACGTCATACAGGGGGTATTCCTAAAGGTCACAGCCTCTACACTTATGACTGATGCATTTTCTGTTTCGAACTTAGAATTCATGAGCTCTCAGTGTAATTAAATGATGTGTTGTATAAACAAATGATGAATTATGGGGGGAAATATGATTTTTGATAAAATATGACTTTTTTTAATTGCAATTCTGTTTTTGACACATTTCTTTGGCGTAGAGAGCTTTTCTGGAATGTTAACGTCTGTAAAGGTTTAACAGGAGCCACGGAAACAGAGTGTGCAAGAAAATATTGATAGCAAACATAGATTCACGAAAATATGAGAATTCACGGAATAATGGGAATCAATGATAATTACACCGAAAGCCCATGAATTCTAAGTACGAAACAGAAAATGCATCTGTCATTTGTGTGGAGGCTGTGACCTTTCGGAATACCCCCAATTTATGACGTCATTTGACTTCATTTGGAATGACTCTGTTTTTTTCGATAACGATTCACAGAGTTATGGGAAATCGTCCCTCGTCACAACTCAGCCGATTCCGTACCTACATCTAACCTCGTCTGTATAAGGGAGGCTTCCATTTTGAACTACCAATCACATGATCTTAAACATGGCAGCCCCCCTGTAGATCGCTTAGCAACGACATGAACAACCAATGCGAAGTTATTCACTTCTATCGATCTGTCGATGAAAGCTCCTAACAGAATTGATAAACCACGCTAAAAATTGAATGTACGAACTGTTTCGACTGAAATAATCTTAGAAAGATAACAATAGAAAATTTACTCATGCGTTCTTTCTAAAGAGGAGCCTTACAATTTCAATAACGGTAAAGCGGTGTGCTTCCAGAGATGTGCGAAATGTACCGTGTAGGTGCATATCAAGCTACGTGATACAGCCGAGGGATATGATCACCGGATCACCCGAGGTATGCCGAATGGGGAAATCATCTGGTTAATTTCTGATGGTGATCAAAAGTGCTTTGAGGACAATTTCGCTCTGAAAAACAAGTTAATTGTACTTTTCCTGTGCCACAGATGATTTCTGACTCTTTCCCTGTCTACTAGTATGCCTAAATTAAACCTATGCGTTGTTTGTCTCTTTGATGGCATGAAAATACTAGTTAGGTTCACGACGGTAAGAGAAAAGGGCATATTCTCTTTGAGCCATTCTCTTTTACTTTAAGCCACATTCAACATGTCGTCTGCCACCGCTTTCAATTCGGTTGACGGTTGAGTCTAACATTTTGTCGTCTGGTAAAGAGTTGACCTCAGATTACTGAGATTCGCTCACCAAGACCAAGACAACCACTGCAGTTCGAGCCGATCGCATAGACATCGTCTGCCCCGGTAATGTAGATAGCTTCGTTACCGGAGCTCCCAAACACACATATTTTTGAAATTTTCGATACTTCTGTCTGGCTAAGAAGACTAAAAATCGGCCATTTTGTGACATCAAGCATATCTGATTTCTATCCAATGACACATGCTACGTTTGACTCCAAAAGTCTTCTTTTGTTTCAAATGAAAACCCTTCGGCAGAGTTGACAAATAACTAACGACTCTCGGCTCGAGGTTTAGTTTTTTTGTTGATTTTTTGAAAATGCGGAGAACCAGCTATGATCAGTTGAAACGGATATTATTTATGCCACTAACCTTACTTTTCATTAGTCAACTTTTTGAAAAAGCATCCAATGAAATCTTCATTTACAGACACGACTTGGACGTGCTGTCAAAATGGCGGAAGGTTCAACACTGAAAAGAAAATCTGAGGACAGTCCGTCTTGCGAACCTGGAAATGAAAAGAAGAAACGTCATAGACACTGGACTCAGGGTTTGCGTGAATCAATGTCTGATCCAGAGTTGGTGATAGAATCAGATGACAAATGTGTGGTCATAAAAGACAAATATCCGAAGGTAATTTTTCCTCCATTTTCGACAGTTTTCTACCCTTTGACATTTGATTGGTCGCCTGCAGATGCCTTCAACTTCGACATATCTAAAATTCTGTCATGTTGCAAAGACTTAGAATGCCTTTTTTTGCCATGGCTGTCTATGACATTCTTATTTATGATCATTAGATGTCTATTTGTCTTCTTTCTTACATCTTACATGCATATCACATCACATGTGTCATTAGTACTAGTGCATGTTGTTTAATGCTAATTCCAGTTTTCTTTCTTCCACTTGTATGTCAGAAAGTTGTGTTATTTAGTTGTGTGTGCTTCTATTCATTATGTCCCTTTTGACATTATGATTTCATTTATTTTACTTCCTTAGCCTTAAAATTCTTTTTGCTTCCCATGTCTGTATAGCTTGTCATTATGTTAGAATGCTACATTCTTCTTGTTTATGCATATTCTGGCGAAAACTAGGGGTTTGTATAATACCGAAGTGAAGCTATGATAGGTATCTGAATTAAGACGAATGAAGTATGCACGAGCAAGAAAGGCATTTACAGGCATACCACAAATCATATTATGATACCAGATGGCGCTTTCATATACAGATGTTAGAACAGACACGTTTGGTAAATTGGACTTGCAGAGTAAATCAATTGGATGTTTCTGTAACAAGGCAGTAATATACTGCCCTGACATTTCTCACACCAAGTACATGGCTTTCGTTTGTGCAAATTGTTTTTTTGTTTAATTTGCAATTGCTACTTGTTTGCTTTGTTATGTTGTGCCTTCCATGCTGTAAGTATATAAATGCCAGAAATTAATAAATTCTGATCTTATTATCGGTTTTCACCCACAGTTGAGTTAAAGAATAATACCCAATCCTAAACTTGTACCCGTTGCAATAATCCTACAGATAACATGCTCCCAGCTTAAGCCAGTCCTTAAGTTTATAAAAATGTATTATCAAAAAAGGGACTGTCCTTGTTAACATTTTCTGTGTGAAAATTATTTTTTTCTGGAAACAGATTGGTCGACTTCCAAACCAGATATTCCCTTCCATAGCTGTCTTCCCAGTGATAGCCTTGCACAAGTAAGATAGAACTAAAGATGTTTCGGTAACAGACAAATTCGGTAAATTGGAATTGTAGAGAAAATGGTTTAGACATTTCGGTAACAAGGCAGTAACATAGTGCGGTGATGTTTTTCACACCCAATACATGTCTTCTATTTGTGCAAACTATTTTTTTTTTTCAGTTTGCAATAGCCACTCATTTTCTGACATAATTATATTTGTTATGTTGTTCCTTCCATGCTGTATACATAAATACTTGAAATTAATAAATTTTTATCACCATGTCTTATTTTCATTTTTCACCCATAGCTGATGTTATGAATAATACCCGATCCTAAGCTTGTACCCATAGTAGTAACAGGCTCCAACTTCAAGCCAATCTTCAAGTTTTATAAAACTGTTTTTATCAAAAATGACACTATTCTTATTTACGTTTCTGCGTGAAAATAATTTCTTTTGGAAACAAACTGGTTGGCTTCCAAACCAGCCATTTCCCCTTAGAGCACCTTTCACTTTTGTTGCCCTTGTGGCCAATTCAGACCAAGATCAAACTGCACAAAACACAGAGTCTGATTGTTGATTTACGCTGCCAGCTTTTCTAAGACATTATGAGCAAGGACAACCTTGAAATAGCTAATATCAGATGTTCTGTTTCTATAATAAAAATAGCCTTTGGTTTATTCAATGTTCTAAGGGTTAAAATTATGTATAATTAACGTGAATTCAAAAATAAAGATAATACAGTTGAAACATTGTGGCAAATGAAGAAAGGGAGTGAGAGATAGAGAGAGGCCTTAACAATGCTTTGGTGCATACTTCTTGTGATTTTGACCATGTACATTTGTGCATGAAAAAAATAATAGATAACTGTTCTGTTTTGTTTCTCTCCTTTTGTCCACAGTTTTTAAATTTGGTCTGGTGCACACAAATCGTCATCTGCTGGTTTTAAAATGTGTTCATCAATACAACACTGTATAAAAAATCATATACATGTACATACTATGTTTACGAGAGCGAAGGGAGAACTGTATATTGTTTATAGACACATTTACAGCCTGTTTTCACACCTCCCATTTCCAATAAGATAAAATAAGTTTCCCCATAGATCTTTAAGATTAACCTCTGTTTTTGAAAAACCTGAAACACTAATGGACAAGAAGAAACAGATCAGACTGCACACGAAAAAGTTAAGGGGATAGGGTATGTTCAGATTACACACTGCTCATGCAGTTTGAAAAAAAAGTATTTGTCAAAAAAAGTATTTATTACTATCTATCTCTTGTGCGCACTCTCTTCATTTGCCACATTATTTTTACCTGTATTACAGGTCTATGTTTCTGAACTCAATTTAATTATCCATAATTTTAGATCTAAGAGCCTCGAATAAACCCAACGGCCATTTTCACTCTAGAAATTAAACCAGTATGTAATTACCTTGTTACCGAAACATCCAATCGATTTACTCATTAAGTCCAATTTACCGAACTCCTCTCTTACCGAAACATTTGTCACCCGTAAGGTAAATGAATCATTTTGAAAGAGAAAAGAAACAAAGAGATAAAGTTAAGGCAAGAAAGTTAACTAACTCATTCTTGTGCTTCATTTTCAAAATTTTGAACACTTCATTGTTTTTTTCAGGCTAGACACCATTTTCTGGTTCTACCTAAAGAGAGCATTCCAAATTTAAAAAGCCTAAAACCAGAACACCTTGATCTTCTAAAACATTTGCATCGTGTTGGAGAGGATATGATTGAAAAGTAAGTAATATGTATGGCAGTTTTTTTTAACCCTTGGGCCATGATATATCTAAATGTGACATCAAATGTGACTTTTTCAGTTACTGTATTAAAAGAAAGATCTGAAAAAAGAAACAAATGAGTCCTGCTCTGTGTAAAGGGGGCTTAATGCATCTGCAAAAAGTATTGACTCAGGTCAGCCTACGCAGTCCATGCAGGCTGCCCTGGGCCAAAACCTTTTGCTATAGGCCAATTTTCTGCAGCGCAAAGGACCAGTGTACCACATACTTCAGTCAGTTGTTATACAAAATGGATTTTATGGATTCATAATACTGTGATGTCCCACTTGGAATCACGCATCACAGAGATGCATTAAGCCTCCTTTTGTCAGAGCTTGGCTCAAATATGTCATATTCAAGGCTATTTTTATCCAAATATTACAAAAATTTTGGACCTTGTGGATCGAAGATCAGACAGCACGTCTGTGCATTTTTATTTTGATCTGTCTTAGGCTGTCAATAACCCTCTCCCACTCAATCTGGACTTTTAAAGATCCTGAGAATAAGAGCTTTAGAAAACATTGTGGGAAAGGGAGAGAATATTGGTTGCCAGCATTTTCTCCTTTTCCCACAGTGTTTTCTACCCTTTCCAACTCAAATTTCAGTTTTTGAGTCAGATATATTATTATGGCATTTGCAAATGCTTTTAATTTGGACTAGTCTAAATTTTTTTGTTCGGTAAAGAGTTATGGGTAACTTTGGGTGTGTTTAAGATTCTTAAGAACAATCTGTTTTTGATATCTTCACCCATGAAACTACTTGTTTTATTTCTCACAAAGGGCAACATGTTTTAGCCCCCATAATTTACATGCGTTTAGTAATATGAAGGCAGAATGGGCAATGTTTGCCAGTGATAATTTAGATAGGGAACTTGAAAAAATAGCAGACACTTTGAAATAAGTGCGACAAATGCACTAGCAACTAATAACCCAGTCAATTTAAAAGGAACAAAGTCACAGCTCTGTGCAATATGAAAGAATATTTTTCTTATGCAATGGAAGAATTACCCAGAATCTCCTCCCTGGCAGAATTTTTAATATAGGAAACAAGCATTGACCTTGCATTGTGATGTTAGTAGTAACCTATTCTGGCTCAGGGCCCATATTCACCAGCAGTTCTTAAGAACCTTCTGTCTTATTCTCCATAATTAATTTGAAAGTAACACAGTATTTGTTTTAGTTAATCAGAAGTTATGTTCTTTCAAGTTTAGAAAATCTTTGAGAATAAGACGAAGAACGTTCTTACGAATGTTTGGTGAATACAAACCCCAGGTTCATGGACTGATGTAGGAATGAAAACTAAGAATTGAAAATCCCTTTTTATGACTGAATTAATCATAGCCAAAAATCTAATTGTTTGAATTTAAACAGAAATCATGTTCCTTTGCAATTTTGAACATTTTTTTTTTAAATTGGAATAAGAAATTAATTTAGAACGGTGAAAACACCCACTGGAGCCGTCTTCCCCTCTATTCTAAAGTGTATTCTAAATCTAGTAATTCTAGGTTTAGAAAATAATGCAATTTCTGATTGGCTAAACCATTTGGTTTTGCCTTTGATCAGAAATTGTATTTCTTTGGAATTTGGAAAATTCTTGAGAAATGGAATTTAGAGTGTAATTCAGAATAAGGTGACAACAGCCCCTGGGACCCTATTCATCAACCATTCTACGTAGCATTCTAAGTCTTCTCCTAGGTTTAGAAAGTGATGGAATTTCTGATAGGCTTAACCATTTGGTTTAGCCAATCAGATATTGAGTTAGTGTATTTGCAGATTGAGAAAAGTCTTGAGAATTAGACTAAGTATATTACAAAGAATGGTTGATGAATATGTGCCATGATCTTAAATCTACCATGTTTGATATTTTTTAAACATATTTTATATACATGTATTTATTACATAAGCTATGCTCTATTAAAAGGGGGCTTAATGCTGCTGTTAAAAAGTATCAACCAATCTCGGCCTAGGTTGACCTAGGTTAAAACTTTTTCCTATTGTTCAATTTTTTGCTTATCCAGGGACCATTAGACCTCATGATTCAGTCAGTTGTTAGACAAAATGAATTTTATGGATCCATACTTATTTTATCAATTTCTTGGTATGATGCATCATGGAGATGCATTAAGCCCCTTTTTGCCAGAACATGGCTCAACTATTTTGATATATATAAGATTTTAGGAGATACTCTAGCCCTGATAAAATTTGAGATGGCAAAGTTGGTCTGGGTTTTACTTGCATGAGTGTGATATAGGTAGTACAACCTTATATGCTGGAATACTTTGTAGCTTTGTATCCTTTTTTATGGTTTTCATTTTTTGTTACATTTGCCCTGCTTTTGTATCAGGTTTGCTTTGAAATTTTTTTCTTAATTTTTATTTGTTGTGTATTTAATTTCAGAACTGACCAAGACAGACAGTTTAGACTTGGATATCATGCAGTACCTAGCATGAGGTAAGTACATGTGTTTGTTGTAATCTATTTTATGATGAATGATGCCTTCAGATCTAAAAGCAAAAATATGTATTAAAGTTTGATTTCTGTTCTTTGTGTTATCAGCACTTAACCCATGTCTGTACAGATGCTTTGGTGACAAACTGTTAATAACCATAGGTACAAGTGATATAAAAAGACATGTTGCTTACATAAATGTTCTGGAAAACCTTTTAGGAAAAGAAAAAAGTACTTGCTACAAGCTTTCTGCAAAATGTTGTCAAAAGCTGTCAGTTGCAGGTTTGAAAAAAAAAAAAACAAAACTCATTTTGTATGATAATTAGTTCAGGTAAGGATGATGTTGTTCCCATATACTCTTTTTTGATAAACAATACATCAGATAATTGCTTGTCTAAAGAAATTGCTTCTTTTCTCCAAACTTTTTTCTAAACAGTTGTCTCCTGCAGGGTTAAACACTTACATGTATTTTCTTCACTCTTTACTAGATGACAAAATTTTAGCTTGGTTTAAGTTGAAAGCATTTGCAGATGACAAATGTTACTCAAAACATAGAATTTCTCTTTTATTGGGTAAAACATTGTTGGAAAAGGAGAAAATGCTGATCACCAGCATTTTCTCCTTTTCTCACAATGTTTTCAAAAGCCTTCTTTCTCAGCATCGTGAAAAGTCGGCATTGTGCAATAAAGGGTTAACTTGTAAGAAATAAGGGCAAAGTTGAACAATCCTATGTATCTTTGTCAGAAGAACCCTGCGTAACCCTTTGCTAAACAATCCAGGGTTTTAAAGACCTTGAGAAAGAAAACTTTTTGGTCATCAGCATTTTCTTCTTTTCTCACTATGTTTTCTACCTCATTAAAGATGATTTCCCAAGTTGAGTCATATTTAACCCTTTACCACACAATCCCGACTTTTAATGACCCTAAAAAAGAAGCCTTTTTAAAACATTGTGGGAAAAGGAGAAAATGCTGGGAACCAGGATTTTCTCCTTTTCCCCACAATATTTTCTAACCGTCCCAAAACATATTTCAATTTTTAGTTACATTTATTTTGTCGTCTGCAAATGCTTTCAATATGGACCAGTCTAAAATTTTGTCATTTGGTAAAGAATTAAAAAAGTTGTTGGCAAATGCTTTCAATTTGGATGGTTCCAAAAGTTTGTTGTCTGCTAACCCTGTTTCATATTAAACAATCACATCTTCTTACCACTCTGAAGGAGAAGACTCTTGAAAACTTTGTGGGAAAAGGAGAAAATGCTGGTACCCAGCATTTTGTTCTTTTCCCACATTTTCTTCCACACCAAATGCAGAAATCATCATTTTAGCAACATTCAATTTGCCATCTGCAAATGTTTTCAATTTTGTGCCGTCTGGTAAAGAGGTAAAGCAGACCATTTTTCGATAACACATAGTTCCTCTTTTGTGTCTTGACGCTTTACCAAAACAAAAAAGATAAAGGTATTTGCAGACAAAATGTAAAATTTGCTAAAATGATAAAAATTGTCTTTGAGAGGGTAGAAAACACCTTGGAAAAAAAGAAAATGGTGTTTTCTCCTTTTCCCACATGGTTTTCAAAAGCTTTTTATTTCCAAGTTAAAAACACACACAGAGTTTTGTGGTCAAGACTAGAGAAATAAAGCAGACAACTTTTTCATAAAATGCCGACACATTTTCTTCTTTTGCAACAATGTTTTAGCATATATTCATTTTTAAAACCTCAGTTCTTAATTTTCAGCCATCTTCACTTGCATGTGATCAGTCAAGATTTTCACAGCCCGTGTTTAAAGACCAAGAGGCATTGGAACTCATTTACAACAGAGTATTTCATTGATTCTGAAGGTTTGTATGTATTAGTTGATAGTTACACTTGTACCTAGGGGATAACCCTTTACCACACAAAGACCCTTAGAAAAAAGCTTTTGAAAACATTGTTGGAAGAAGAGAAAATGCCAGTGACCAGCATTTTCTCCTTTTTCCACAATGTTTTGTACCCTCCCAAGAGCTAAATTCAAGTTTTAAACCACATATGCTTTGTCGCCTGCAAATGCTTTTAATATGGACAAGTTGAAAAATTTTGTCATGTGGTAAAGAGTTCATCCTTTAGCAAACACCAAAATTTTAGACTTGTCCAAATTGAAACCATTTGCAGAATGACAAATTAAATATAACTGAAATAACAAGACTTGTATTCAATGTTTTCAAAAGCCTTCTACCTCGAGCATTAAAACTTGAGATTGTGTTCTGAAGGATTAATCCTTTACCAAAATATCTGGATTTTAACAACCCTGTGGTAAGAGGCATTTTAAAATGTAGGAAATGGAGAAAATTCTGGTTACTAGGATTTTCTCCTGTTTCCATGATGTTTTATTAAGCATTTGTTCCTGAGGGTTGTTAAGATAAGGAACTGTTTGGTAAAGATTAAAAGATGTTAGAAAAAATACTTCTAGATACTGGGTTAATAGCCAGATGTTTTTGCTGTATTACATGTACAGGCATTTGCTTTTTTCCCCACAATGTTTTCAAAGTTGTCATTATGAAGGCAAAAATAAAATCATATTTGGACATTGGCATGTTTAACAGATGGTGGGGGAAAAAAAAAAAGAGAGAGAAATTGTTCCCATTAAAAGCCCAGTAGTGGCCAAAAGTAACCAGTTAGAGTGTTAAAGTGTATTTGAATTTAAATCATACCATTTAAAAGTATGGAAATTTTTGTGAAGATGACAATCTGTCCACATGTATGTCACTGGCAGAAAAGTGAATATTAAACTAGGTAAAACACTGCCACGTCACTTTAGCTTTTGTTTACTTTTTTCCTGGTTTTAAGATCATTTTTCTGCCAGTGACTAACACTTAGAGAGACCATACAATAACAGATTGCCATCTTCACAATAATTTCCATACTTTTAAATGGAATGATTTATATTTAAATGTATTTTAGCACCAGCATTGTTTACTTTAGCTGCTACTAGACCTTTAAATTATTAAAATATTCAAATACATTCACCATCATTACACGCCATTTTGTGTCTTGCTTTCCTTCCTTGTTTGTTTGACCACGTAGATGGATGCTGATTACTAGTCTAAGTTCCTTTTCCCAAAATGATTTGTACTCTTTAACCCTTCACCAAACAACAGATCTTTAGACTTGCCCAAGTTGAAAGCTTTTGCCAGAGACAAAATAATTGTGTCTCAAAAATAGAAGGGTAGAAAAGAATATGGGAAAAGGAGAAAATACTGGTTAGCACCATTTTCTCCTATTCTGTCAATTTTTTCAAAGCCTTCTGATTCAGGCTCATGCAAAACCACAGATAGTGTGGTAGAGGGTTAAAAGACCATTTCAACTCTTTACCACACGACAAAATTTTAGACCTGTGCAATTTGAAAGCATTTGCAGACGACAATTTCATTGTGGCTCAAATGATATGATTTTTCTCTGATAGAGTTGAAAACATCGTGAGAAAAGGAGAAGATGCTGGTTGCCAGCATTTTCCCCTTTTCCCACAATGTTTTCAAAACACTTCTTCCTCAGGGTCGTTTAAAGTCGGAATTGTGTGGTAAAGGGTTAACCATTTGAATGCCATTTTTCACTTTGGAAAAACATAAAACTGTGTTGTTTAGAGTTTTTTGTCTTCTTTCCAGACATAATAAATAGACTAGAAATACATGGAAGAATTCGGATAGATTCTAAAGAATCTGAAAGAATACTGAAACAGGATTTAAGGTAAGCGTTGGTTTCATTGATCTCTCCTGGCTCCCAGAACAAATAAAAGTTGCAGCAGGTTACCTTTGGAATATTCTCCATATTGGCAATAAACAGGAATTACATACATGTACATGAAAACAAAAGAATAAATTTCTGGTTAACCCTTTACCACACAATCCCAAGTTTTAATAACCTTTTGAGGAAGAAGCCATTTGACAACTATGTGCTCTACTCTATCCAAGACAAATTCCATCATTTGAACCACATTTAAATTGTCATCTGCTAATGCTTTCAATTTGGACAAGTCTTCATTCATGTCATTTGGTAACGAGTTACACAGCCAAGATGAAAAAGTCACTTGCAAGAGGTAATGTTTTACTCTTTACCACATACGACAAGATTTTAGCCTTGTCCATTTTGGAACCATTTGCAGACGTCAAATAAATGTTACTCAAAGCACAAAATTTGTCTGTCAAAGGGTAGAAAACATTGTGGATAAAGGAGAAAGTGCAGGTTACCAGCACTTTCTCATTTTCCCACAATGTTTTCAATGGCCCTCTTCCTTAGGCTGGTTAAAGATGGGGAGTGTGTGGGAAAGGGTTACACAAACCTTTTTACCTTTTGCAACACAATACCAAGTTTAACCCTTTACCACACAATCCCGAATTTTTACGACCCTTAGGAAGAAGCCTTTTGAAAACATTGTGGGAAAAGGAGAAAATGCTGGTAACCAGCATTTTCTCCTTTTCCCACAATGTTTTCTACTTGTCCAAAAACAAATTTCAATTTTTGATTCACTTTTATTTTGTTGTCTGCAAAAGCTGTCAATTTGGGCTGGTCTAAAATTTTGTCATTTGGTAAAGAGTTATATGACCATGAAGAAGGATTTTGAAAATTTCATGGGAAATGGTGAAATAATTCGTAAACAGCACATTCTGTATTTACCACAATTTTTTTTGCCTTGCATAAGATAACTTAAGTGCCATAATTTGACCAACACACAATCCTGACTTTTAAAGACCTTGAGGAGGAAGGCTTTAGAAAGCATTGTGGGAAATGAAGGAATTGCTGGTAACATCTTTGTGTTAGCAGATACAAAGTTGAACTACTTAGTTACCTCCCCTGAAATGAATCGGTATAGGTATTTGTAACCTTGAGCTTTAAACAGGTTTTCTATAAACAATAGTAATGCCAGGGTGCTTTTTAAAAGTGGCTTTCTACATGGCAAAGACATTATGTGCCTGTGCTAATTAAGATACATTTGTGAAATACAATAACATATTGGAAGTTGATCTTTTTTCACCTTTTTTCTCCATTTTTCAGGTGCCATGTATGTGAAAAGCCACAGAATAACATCCCTTCACTGAAGGCCCACCTTGTTTTGCATGACTATACTAAATCTGACTTACCTTATTATGAAAGATTGTGTCACTCTTCATCTGTTAACCCTTCGCCACACAATCCCAACTTTTAATGATCACGAGGAAGAAGGCTTTTTAAAACACTGTAGGAAAAGGAGAAAATGCTGGTAACCAGCATTTCCTCCTTTTCCCACAATGTTTTCTGCCTTATCAAAGACAAATTCCATCACTTGAGCCACATTTAACCCTTTACCACACAATCCAGACTTTTAAAGACCCTGAGAAGAAAGCCTTTTGAAAACATTGTGGGAAAAGGAGAAAATGCTGGTAACCAGCATTTTCTCCTTTTCCCACAATGTTTTCTACACTATCAACAACAAAAAACATCATTTTAGCAATGTATATATTGTCGTCTGCAAATGCCTTGAATTTGGTCTGGTATAAAATTTTGTTGTTTGGTAAAGAGTTAAAGCAGCGTCTGCAAATGCTTCCAATTTGAACAAGTCTGTATTTTTTTTTTTGTGGTAAAGAGTTAACAGACCTGAGATAGAGCTATGAATACTTTTTTTCAAGCTTGGCTCAGTCTTGTATGAACTTTCAGTTCTAAAGATGTAACTGTATACGCCTCTTCAGCGTTTTTAGAGGTAGGGATTTTGGCACATTGTCCCATTTAGAAAGAAAAAAATTCTGGCCACAAAACACATAGCTGCACTTTTGCACCTTTACAAATTCATATGAGAATTTTCCTTTATTTGAAAAGAGTGGCCCCTATTTGTGCCAGTTTAAGGGATAATTAAACCTTCTGTAAATAATTAGTTATAGACTGTACTTAAAACGTTTTTGAAAAAGGGGAAGTTGCTGATTTAACCTTTTACCAATCAATCCTGAGTTTTACCAACCTTGAGAAAGACGTGGGAAAAGGAGAAGGGGCTGGTAACCAGCATTTTCTCTTATCACCACAATGTTCTACCTTATCAAAGATAGAAATCATCATTTGAGCTGCATTTATTTTGTTGTCTGCACATGCTTTCAATTTGGTTGAGTCCAAAATTTTGTTGTTTGGTAAAGAGTTAAGGGGTAATTTACCTCTCTGTAAATAATCAGTTACAGTTCACTGGATCATGGATTAGATTTGAACTTTTGAAGTGTTTTCTTTGTTTCTTTGTATTGTATATAAGGTTAAAATTTCAAAGAAGCTTTCATGAAACTAAATTGCAGATGACAAATTATGTGTGGCTAAAATGATTGTATATTCTTCCTAAAGGTAGAAACATTGTGTGAAAAGGAGAAACGCTGGTAACCAGCATTTCTCCTTTCACACAATGTTTTCAAAGCCATACTTAGTTGTTAAAACTCGCAATTATATGGTAAAGGGTCAGTGTGTGAAAATGAACTGGTATATTTTGAGCAGGAAGTTGTATGAGTATAAGCACAAGTTTTATAAGCTGACCACTACTGAAAGCATTGTGAAAAAGGAGAAAATAGTTTATAAAATTGTTGAACAGCAAAACATTGAAAACTCACTAAAATTACACTTGCATTTTAGCATTAAAAGCAGGCAAAGTCTCCTTTTGCCACCATTCTTTTGTGACAAACTAGTATTCAATCAGTTGAAGTTTGTGTTAGTTGTGAAAAGTTTATAAAAATGTTTCAGTCATTTGCTACATTTTTTTTTTTTTAACATCAGGTGAGGAGTTAACACCCCTTTTGGTTTTTACATAAGATTTAATGAACCTGTTTACCTATTATGGCGTGTTAATATATCTAGGGCCAAAACCTTTTGATAACATTGTTGGAAAAAAGGAGAAAATGCTGGTAAACAGCATTTCCTCCTTTTCCCACAGTGTTTTCTTTTCCCCCAGTGTTTTCTTTTCATCCAAAGACATTCTTATATTTGAGCTACATGAAATTTGCCATCTGCATATATTTTGAATTTAAATAACTGTTAATTTAATCAGTTTGGTAAAGAGTTAACCTGTTACCACAATAGTATGCATTTAGACACTGTGCATTTGAAAAAAATATATGGCCACAGGTATAAGTAATGTACCATTTTTAGCTTGGCTTTTTAGCTCACCTGAGCACAAGGTGCTCAAGGTGAGCTAATGCGACCGTGCTGTGTCCATTGTCTGTCTTGCGGTCATCAGCATTTACCTTGTGTGCACTCTAGAAGCCACATTTTCAGCCAGATCCTCTTTAAACTTGATCAGAATGTTTGTCTGGATAAAATCTCAGACAAGTTTGAAATTGGGTCATGTCGGGTCAAAACGTAGGTCAAGGGGCCAAATCTCAGAAAAAGTTTGTGTGACCTCTAGAGGCCACATTTTCAGCCTGATACTCATGAAACTTGGTCAGAATGTTTGTCTAGATAGAATCTTGGACAAGCTCGAAATTGGGTCATGTGATGTCAAAAAGTAGGTCACGGGGCCAGATCTCAGAAAAACCTTGTGTGCACTCTAGAGGCTACATTTTCAGTCTGATACTCATGAAACTTGGTTAAAATATTTGTCTGGATAAAATCCTGGAGTTTGAAATTGGGTCATGTCGGGTCAAAAAGTAGGTCAAGGGGCCAAATCTCAGAAAAAGTTTGTGTGACCTCTAGAGGCCACATTTTCAGCCTGATACTCATGAAACTTGGTCAAAATGATTGTCTGGATAAAATCTTGGATAGATTTGAAATTTCTTGACATAGGGTCAAAAACTAGGTCACGAGGCCAAATCTTAGAAAAACCTTGTGTGTACTCTAGTGGTCACACTTTCAGCCTGATATGCATGAAAGTTGCTTAGAATATTTGATTTGATAAAACCTTGGACACATAGAAAATTGGGTTATGTCAAGTCAAAAAGTAGGTCACTGGGCCAAATCATAGAATAACCTTGTGTGCACTCACGAGGCTACATTTTCAGCTTGATACTCATGAAAATTTATCAGAATGTTTGTCGGGTAAAATATTAGGCAAGTTTGAAATTGGGTCACATCGGGTCAAAAAGTAGATCCCTGGTCAAATCTTAGAACAACCCTGTGTGACCCTAGAGGCCACATTTTGAGCCAGATTTACACTCATGCATTTTACATCATCACCATCAGGATCTTTTCAGCCTTATCAATCTTAGATGACCTTACTCAGGTGAGCGCTTTAGGGCCAATGGCCCTCCTGTTTCGAAGAAAACATCGAGGTATTAGCATAACCCTGGTGTTGTAGTCTGCGCTGTCGTCTTGTGAAAACTTTGACATTTTACAATATTTTGGTCAAATTGTTCATTGTCAAAAGGTGACCTTATAAAACAAGGGCAGGTTATAATGAAAAAGTTTTTGACAGAGTTATGTCCCTATTTGCAACTTGGAATTTTCATTGAAAATCAAGCATCTGCAGCCGAGTGTTGGCACCAGCATGTGGTGCTCTTGTTGTCCATATCATTCTAACATTGTCTTTTTATAAATGATTTTTTTTTCCTACATACATGTATGTTTCAGATGTTTGTAGATGTACACTGTACTCTGTACATGTACATTACCTGGGTTAGTTTATAGCGAGTCAAATATGATCTTGTACTGTAGTTGTTTAACCCTTTCCCAAACAAGCCCAGGTTTTCACGTGTCTGCAGTACAAATCTTTTGAAAACACTTTGGGAAAAGGAGAAATTGCTCGTAGCGAGCAATTTCTCCTTTTCCCACAGTGTTTTCTATCCTTTTAGGGAACTTTCTGCTATTTTCATAAAATTTCAAATTGTCGTCTGCAAACTCTTTCAGTTTGGACCAGTCTAAAATTTATCGTTTGGGAAAGGGTTAATGCTGATGGTAATCAAGTGTGGTCATTTCTTTTTTTCTTTTGGCTTACATTATACCATGGTATGTGGTTGTGAGTAAACTATCAGAACACCAATCACAAGTCTGGTTATAACCTCAATGTAACAAATGAGTGGTGCTCTGGCAAAAGGGGTTTTAATGCATTTTGGTAATGCATTGTACCAAGCAAGACATCTCACACAGGTACCGGTTGTTATGGATCCATAAATCCATTTCGTCTAACAAATGACTAAATCACGAGGTAGACTGGTCCTTTGAAATCCAAAAAACCAGTAGTAAAGCTTGATCAATACTTTTTGCAGATCCATTAGACCTCCTTTTCACAGAGCATTACTTAACCCTTTCCCAAACGACAGATTTTGGACTGGTCCAAACTGAAAGAGTTTGCAGATGACAATTTAAAATTTGATGAAAATGGCAGAAAGTTCTCCAAATGGGTAGAAAACACTGTGGGAAAAGGAGAAATTGCTCGTTACGAGCAATTTCTCCTTTTCCCACAGTGTTTTCAAAAGACTTGTACTACAGACACGTGAAAACCAGGGCTTGTCTGGGAAAGGGTTAAATGCCTTATAAGGGCATGATGACCTGATGTCTTAATCCTTTACCAAAACTCCCAAATTTATATTTCCCTGAAGAAAAAGGCTTTTGAACACATTGTGGGACAAGAGAATATACTAATAGCCAGCATTTGCTCCTTGTCTCACTGTGTTTTCTCCCCTTCCGAAGACAATCTCATCTTCTGAGTTACATTTGATTTGTTGTCTGCAAACACTTTCAATTTGGATGAGTATAAAATTTTGCTGTTTGGTAAAGAGTTGAAGGGTTACTATTGTGGACATTTTAGCTCAAGATCAGACTGCATAAACTGCCCAGTATGATCTTGGATCCGCACTTGCCATTATTTTGTGAATCCCTAACTAAACAGTACATTGATGACTTTCTTCCTTAATTTTGTATTGTTTCTCAAAAGGCAATATCAATTTTCTGACTATTATTTGCGTTGTAAATGTAATTTCCTGCTACACAGAGACATGAATTACATTAATGGGAAAACACACAGTTAATGATCACATTTCAAAGTGAGTCCTTTGGAAGAATAAATCATGTTTAATCAATGCTTTGTTTGTTTATAGATTAGTCATTACCATTGATTGTTTTCCTCCATTATTATGGACCTATATTCATGGTTGAAAGTTTTTATTTCTTTTATTTCAAGACTTGTAGTTTCTAAGAACACCTCTTTTCTTCCTCCTCTTTGTTATGAATAATCTTGAATTTGTAGGCCTTTGGGATTTTTCAAAAATCTAACTTTCATGCACATAATGTCCAATATGGCAGGCTCCCTTATAACCATGCAATGCAAAGCGTTTCTGGTTGACTAGAATTAGACTGTCTGTTTTCCATCTATCTGTTTCTTAGTGTGTCTGTCAGTGGTCATGCTTACGGGTAGATTTGTCCCAAAATAGTGACCACATGCAATTTACACTTTAACCTTTTACAAAACAATCCTGTATTTTAGTGCCACTGATGAAAAAAGCTTTGGAAACATTGTTGGAAAAGGAGAAATGCTGGTCTACCATTTCAGAGGCAAATCTGAACATTTGAGCCACATTTAACTTTGTCATCTGCAAATATCCTCAACTTAGAAAAGTGTAAAATTTTGTCGTATAATAAAGGGTTGAGGGTTATACTTCAGTTTCTGACAAGTTTTTCAGACTATCATTGACTTGTCAAACTCCACTTCCTTTCCTCTATCATATCAGCAGAGATCTCCTCTTGTTTTCAATCCTCTAACATAGAGTGCTGACTTTTAATGACCCTGAGAAAGAAGCCTTTTGAAAACATTTGGAAAAAGGAGAAAATGCTGGTAACCAACATTTTCCCCTTCTCCCACAATGTTTTTTACCCCATAAAAGACAAATATCATCACTTGAACTACACTGAAAATGTTGTCTGCAAATGCTTTCTATTTGGACAAGTGTACAATTTTGTGGTGTGGTAAAGGGTTAACTCTTTACCAGAGACATGGGTTTGTGTAACAAAGAGTAAAACATGGTTTTCACCATTATTTTATTCATATATGGCAGAAGCCAGTGAATATATCCAAGCATTCCTGGTATTCCTCGTACCAGTATTTCATAAAATACTTTGCGTGCCACTAGTTGCTTTCCACATACACACTGTAGAAAAAAAAAATGTTCAGAGGTGAGAGAGGAATGAAACCTGTTGTAATGAAAATCATTAAATTTTCAATATGAGCTTAGCTTTTTCCCCAAACAAGAGTTTTAACAACTCTGAGGAAGTAGACTACTGAACAGCGGGAATGATAACTAGCATTTTTCACCTTTTCCCAATATGCTTAAATGTTTTCGACTTGATCAACGGCAAATCCCATCATTTGAGCCACATTTAAATTGCAGACTGTAAATGCTGTCTATATGGACAAGTCTAAAGTTTGGTAAAGTGGTAAAGGTTACCAGAACTGAGATTAAATTTTAAGACCCCTTGATTGCTAACCTTCTATGTTACAAACTGAGCTTCTGGGTTTATCAGTAAAAGGCTACAATGACTACATTATTAAATCTTTACCAAACAACAAAATTTTAGATGTGTCCAGATTGAAAGCAATTGCAGATGACATATTAAAAGTTACTCAAAACATAAAATTTGTCTTTCAAAGGGTGGAAAACATGGTGGGAAAAGAAGAAAATGCTGGTTTCCAGCATTTTCTCCTTTTCCTACAATGTTTTTAAAAATCCATTTTCATTGAAGTTGCTAAAACTCGAATTATGTGGTAAAAGGTTAAGGCAAAATAGTGGCATATCATCAACTTCCTCATTCACACTTAAACCATTCCAAAATAGTTGATCCTATTATTCTAAGACTATGAAGGAAAATGCTTGTGAAAACTGTGTGTGAAATGATTCCCCCCCCCTTTTTCCATGACTTTTTTTTTCTACTCTTTCACAGGCAAATCCCATTACTTAACCCTTTACCACACAATCCTGATGTTTATTGGCCCTGATAAAGAAAGTGTTTGAAAACATTGTAGGAAAAGGAGAAAATGTTGGTAACCAGCATTTTCTCCTTTTCCCACAGTGTTTTCTATCCTTTCAAAGCCAGAAAGCACAAATCCAGCCACATCTAATTTGTCATCTTCATCTGCTTTCAATTTGGACAAGTCTAGAATTTTGTCGTAAAGGGTTAAATCTTTACCACACAATCCCAACTTTTAACGACCCTGTAAGAGAAGGCTTTTGAAAACATTGTGGGAAAAGGAGAAAATGCTGGTAACCAGCATTTTCTCCTTTTTCCACAATGTTTTCTACCCTATCCAAAACAGAAATCATCATCTGAGCTACATTTTATTTGTCATCTGCAAATCCTTTCAATTTGGACCAGTCTAAAATTTTGTTGTTTGGTAGAGTTAGCCAGTCTCAAAATGTTATTTGCAAACATTTAATTTCTATATGGACATGTGTAAAATAACGGTATAATCTTTCTTGTAGAGGTAATTGATTACCTTGTCCCAAGAAAATTTCATTTTCATTTATCATTCCTACCTAATTCAACTTTTTACAGCCTTGCAGAAAACAGCTTTTGAAAATATAGTGGAAAATAGCTTGTCAGCTACAATATTGAGGACACAATAAAACATGACTAACTTTGTGGGCCATGGTCAAGGACTACTTGGTTTAGAGATAAGATAATGCCTGCAATAAGGACTTCCTTATTTCTGATTAAAATTTCTTTCCCTATACCTATTGTGAATCCATAAAGTGCCTTTCACAATTATGGTTTTCTTTGCAGCCAGTGTAGATTGAGATCAGACTGCACATGGGTTCTCATTCTTGAACTGAGAACAAGGCTTAGGTTTATTTTGGGCTGTAGAGGTTAAACCCAGATATTTACAAAATTTTTCTCAAAGCTTTAGAAAATATCAAGGAAAAAATGAGCTGTAGCTTTTGTCACAACATTTCCATTCAACTTAACACCTCAACAAACACTTCCTTGTTTTAATATCCTGATGAAGAGGCCTTCAGAAACATTAACATGAAAGGCAGATATGCTGGTTAAAAGAAAGTGGTCCAACTTGGTAGGCCATCAACAGATGGCCTGTGAACTTCCTGATTCACAGATGATACAATACCCTTATTGAGGCTTCCTTGTTCGAGATGAAAATAGCATGTGCTATATCATTGTCGTTTTAACTCGGTTAACACACTTAACTCTTTAACACGTGGACAAAATGTAGCCTTTTCCAAACTGAAAGTGTTTGCAGACAATGTCTATTTGGCTCAAATGATGGAATTTGTCTTTGATATGGCAGAAAACATAGTGGGAAAAGGAGCAAATCCTGGTTACTAGCATTTTCTCCTTTTCCCACAGCGTTTCAAAATTTTTTAAGGCTTCTTTATCAGAGTGGTTAAAAGTCGGGATTGTGTGGTAAAGGGTTAAGTCCATCATTTTACTGAGCTGACACCGAAATGCTGCATCAACTCAGGATCTCAGAATTTCATCAAAGTCTGCTTAGTACTGAGATTGTGAGTTCCATACCCACTGCTGGCCAGCTAAAATTACTAAAAAGTCTATTGGATGAGATGTTAAACCTAAGTGCAGCATGATCTTGATCTATGCTATATGCATAAGCAATTCAATTTTTGAATGCACCACACTGCCTCTTCACCAAAAAATGCTGAGTTTTAAAGACCTTGAGGTAGAAGGCTCTTGAAAACATTGTTTGAAAAGTAGAAAGTGTTGGTAACCAGCATATCACAAAATAATATGAAAAAGGCAAAGGCTCAGTAGGAGAGACATGAATAATTTGTGGAATAAATATCAAATAATTCAAACCACAAGCTTGGTCCCAAAATCGTGGGGTTTTGAGTTCGAAACCATGCATTGCAATAGAATGCATTCTTCTTTTGTGTATGTTGTTTTTCAACATTATTTCGCTCACAGATCTATCATGAGACCAGAGCACCTATCTATGCTGTAACTGGAGTTTCTTTAATCATAGTGCATAAACTTCCAAAATCACATTATTTGTTGCTCATTTTTTCTTCTTCTTCTTTCCCACACATCCATGGTGTCAGTGGTGCTCGAGGAATAAATCCTGTCACAATGACTAATTAGGGTCATCAATCCTCAGAAAGATAGATCTACCAGCTTCTAAATTATCAGGTAGATAGATCTATATCTGCCATATGAATGAAAGAAATATATTTTTTTCTAGGTTTATTAACAAGCGTTCATAACATATGTATAAACATATATAGGTCTATTATAAAAAAATCAAGAACTTAAATCCTGCTTTCTCTATAATGGCACTTTGAAAGTCAATAAAACTTGTTTTTATCTTCAAAATTTTCTTTGACACAATTTTTTCCTGCGAGAAAACAGCTTGTGCATGATGTAAAAATAGTATGACTTACAACATCATTATTTTCTAGCATGGAACATTGTTGATATTAATACTAAAATAGAAGTTAAATACACTAAAATGAAGTTGGAAAAATTATACATTCTCTAGTCATGAAGCTGACAGTCATTTTTAATTAATTGTCCGATTGGTAAATAATTTTTGACCAATAAAGTAAATGAGCGAAAGATTGTAATACATGCGACGCCGTATGATCAACCGGAAGACATACCATTTTTAGTCATCCCCATCTACATTAAGACTAAAACCCAGAGGGAAGTCTAAATATTATGTTTGAAAAATCTACAATGGTGTTACATATGCCAGAAAATGACCTTCGCTTGTTAGAGGCTCTGCCCGTAACTGTCACTCATTATTTGTTATTGGTAAACAATTTCAGTATGAATAAGTCTTTGTTTTTGTCTGGTAAATGTTTAAGAGGTATCTCTTTCCCTATCAGAAAGATTAATTCTTTACCAAAGAATTCAGTGTTTTATGATCCTGAGGAAGAAGGCTTTAGAAAACGGTGTAGGAACAGAGAAAATGCTGACCACACATTTTTCAAACACCTTCAAAACATGGGTTCCTGAGGTGAATGGTTAATTCTTTACAAAACCACAAAATTTCAGACTATCTAGATTGAAAGCATCTGCAGACGGCAAAATAAACATTAATTCAAATATTGAAATTTGTACATGAAAAGGTATACAGAAAAAATTGTGAGCAAAGGAGAAAACATTGGTTACCAGCATTTTCTCCAGTGTTTCCAAATTTTCTTCTTCAGGGTCATCAAAAGTCAGAACAGTATTATTCTTCACCCTGTGAGCTATGTAACAGAATTCATAAACAAGAAAAACCTACAACCCTTTACCAAACAACAAAAGTTTAGACTGGTCCAAATTGAAAGCATTTGCTGACAACATAGTAAATGTGTCACAAATAATATGATTTGTCTGTAAAAGAATAGAGAACATTGTGGGAAAAGGAGAAAATGCTGGCTACCAACATTTTCTCCTTTCCCACATTGATTTTAAAAGCTTTCTTTCACAGGTTCCTTAAAACTCAGGATTGTTTGGTAAAGGGTTAAAAAGATATGTTAAAAACCAACAACTACAATTTTTTTATAAATGTAAAAAAACAATCTATCTATAAAAATAAAAATATCAACAAAAACAGTTTAAAAGTAAAATTAATAAGACTAATGATGATTATCCCAGGATAGCTGAAAATATGGGACTATCCATAATCGAGTAGTCAGCATGATAAATGGAAAATTTCGAAATTATCTCAATAGAGATTACCAGTATTAGTCCAGGACCATATGGCCACCATAGTTCTGCAAGATGACTGCTTTTCTCTAGCACACCACTTACAAAGCACTTTGGCAAAAATTTGTTTGTTTGTATTGGAGTTTAATCCCATTTTAACAGCTTATTTTATATCATGGCGGTCTGTGCAACCTAAACATCTGTTTTCTGGCTTTCTTACACCAGTACTGATACAACTTTCTTTCCAAGTCACTGACTTCTTTTCTCATGTGCATCAGAGGTAAGAGGCAACCAAATTTTGGCAAAAAAGAGGAATTACCCATAACAAGTGAATAATTTTTTTGCCACATGGTTTCATGGATTAACCCTTTACTACACAATCTCAAATTTTATCTACCCTGAGAAATAAAACTTTTGAAAACAATGAGGGAAAGGAAAAAATGCTGGTACCCAGCACTTTCTCCTTTTCCCTCAGTGTTTTCTGCACTTTGAGAAAAAAAAAAAAAACTCATGTCCTGAATAAAATTTAAAATATTGTCTGCAAATGCTTCCAATTTGAACAAGGCTAAAAATTTTAAAAGAATTTATGAACAAGAAAAATCTTTAAAAAGAAACGTCAAAAACCAATAACCACAAGTCTTCTGTTAATGTAAAAAAAAAAAATATCTATGAAAATAAAAAAAATCAACAATAACAGTTTAAAAGTAAAATTAACAAGACTAACAATAACTGTCCCAGGAATGGCAGAAAATAAGGAACTACCAGTATCCATAGTCAAGTACTCAGTATGACACATGAAAAATTTGGAAATTATCTCAATAGAGATTACTGGTATTAGTCAAGGACCACATTGCCACCATGGTCCTGCAAGATGACTGCTTTCCCTTGTGCATCACTTATGAAAGCATTTTGGCAAAAATCTGATTGTTTGTATTGGATTTTAATGCTGTTTAACAGCTTAGGTCATGTTGGTCAGTGCACCTATGCATGTGTTTCCTGGCTTTCTCATGCCAGTACTGACACAACTTTCTTTCCAAGTCACTGACTACTTTTCTCATATGCATCAGAGGTAAGAGGCAAAAAAAAAAAATGGGTAAAAAGAGGAGTTACTCGTGACAGCCATTTTTTTTGTCCTCATGCTTTCAAAAGGTTTTCATGGATTACTACCATGTTCTGACGACCCTGAAAAACAATGCTTTTGAAAACATTGAGGGAAAAGGAGAAAATGCTGGTAATCAGCATTTTCTCCTTTTTCCTCAATGTTTTCTGCATTTTGAATAACAAACTTCATGTTCTGAAAAGCATTTAAATTGTTGTCTGCAAGTTTCCAATATGAACAAGGCTAAAATTTTGTTGTCTGGTACAGAGTTAAACTTAGTAACATGCACCTGCTTTCACAAATTATCAGCTCTAAACTCCCTTAACAATAATCATGAACAAAAAGTTATCCTTGGCAAATTTTTCAGATGGCCTAACAAAGGACAACCCGGCCTGAATGCAGAAAAAAACATGCTATGACCCACAAAATGGGAGTCAGAATAGTGATTGGAAATTACTGACTGGCTGATTGTATGGTGTTTAACACCATTTTTAACATTATTTCAGTTTATCATGGCAGCCATTGCACCTATCCATGCTTTCCTGGAGTTTCTTTCACCAGTACTATGCACAATATTCTTCACAACCCACTGTGCTGCTTTCCAACGTAACCATTGTAGAAACAATAATCAGCCATTAGAGAGGATAGAATCTTGTTGCAATGACTACCATCATTCCTCTAAAGAAATTTGTCAAGCTTGGGATTCAAGTCCAGTGCACCACCAACTGCGCTACTGTGGCTTGGTTTGAAATCATCTTGCTAGAAATTATCGGTCTACGATCACAATGCCACCTGTAGACTAGTGCTTTAGTTTTGCATACTACTAATGAAAATTTGGCAAGAAAAGAAACATTGCTTGTCCCAAGCAATTCCTCTTTTTTTACATGTTTTTACATAATTCCATTTATTAACGCTTTACCACACAATCCTAAGTTTTAACGATCAAGAGGGCAAAGGCTGTTGAAAACATTGTGGGAAAAGGAGAAAATGTAGGTAAACAGCATTTTCTCCTTTTTCCATCATGTTTTCTGCCCTTTCAGAGACAAATCATTTGAGCCACATGTGATTTGCCGGCTGCAAATGCTTTCAATTTGGACAAGCCTAATATTTTGTTGACAGGTAAAGAGTTGAACTTTACTAACAAGCACATTATCACAGCTTATCGCTTCTAAATGTAGACATAAAAGCAATTTTTGATGCTTTAAAACAGAATTGATCCATTGCTCTTCAATTTTTCAGAACTGCCATAAAATCATGAAATCATGAAGACAAAACATTAAAATGAATATAAGCAAATCTGTTCTGGGTATTTGTGAGGTTCAAGGGAATACCAATGCTTTACTGAATATATAATTCTGACTTTTGTCGACCCTGAAGAAAAAGGCTCTTGATATCATTGTGGGAAAAGGAGAAAATGCTGGAAAACAGCATTTTCTCCTTTCTCCTTAATGTTTTCTACCCTTCCAAACACATAATTCAATTTTTAACTCACATTTATGTTGTTGTGTGCAAATGTCTCAATTTGAATATCTGTATACAATTTTGTTGTTTGGAAAGAGTTAATAACCTAAAGGTCAATTCTGTTTTGTGGTACTATATATCAGTGTAATCTAAAGTAATTATTAGATCTACAGTAATGAACTAACAGACATTTTCATTCATGAATAAGACCCAAAAAGATCTAATAATAGCAATTCGATGTTTGGTCTTGTCAAGGATATCTTTGCAAAGAGGACAGTGGAGATCAAAGATGCATGTTTTGTGGATCTACACCGGCCACAAAGGTATAACTTAAGTTCTGAAAGGCACTTTAAGGGTTAAAAGAACAGATGACAGCATTCTAGATTGATTGGCTATATCCTAGATCAGACTGCATAGAACGCAATCTGATCTTTTATTTTTGATCGATATCAAATGAGCAAAATTTGCCTACACAGTTAAAAAATGCAACAATCAGCCTGTTTGTCATGAAAACAAAATCATGTATTTGATCCAACCCTTCACCGAACAATATCTTAAGTTTTGTGTCCCGAGAAAGCAGGCTTTTGAAACCACTGAGTGCTAGCAACATCCTCAACTTGTACCCCTTACTGCACAGTACCGAGATTTAAAAACCCTGAAAAAACTAGCTTATGAAAACACCATGGGAAAAGGAGAAAATGCTGGTAAACAGCATTTTCTGCTCCTTTTCCCACATTGTTTTCTACTATTTACAAGAACAATACTAGTATTTGAGCAAATTCATCATATGCTTTCAATTTTGACAAGTCATTTTATCATCTAGTAAAGGGTTAACCCTTCACCAAATAATCCTGAGTTTTAAAAACCCTAAGGAGAGAAGGCTTTTGAAAACTTTGTGGGAAAAGGAGAAAATGCTGGTAACCAGCATATTCTTCTTTTCCAACAATGTTTTCTATCTATTCAAGGGCACGTACCATCATCTGAAAAACGTCTGAACTTTTGCCTGTAAATTCCTTTAACTCTTTACCAAACAACAAAATTTTAGACTGGGTGAAACTGAAAGCATTTGCAGACAACAAAATAAATGCAACTCAAAAACTGAAATTTGTTCTGGGAAGGGTAAAAAACACTGTTGTTAGAAGCACAATGTTTTCAAAAGACCCCTTTCTCAGAGTTGTTAAAAGTCCGGATTGAGTGGTAAAGGGTTGATACAGATGAATTTAAATTTTTGCCATGTGGTGAAGGGTTAAGTGCTGCCAGCATCCAACATTTGAGTGAGCACTGCCTTAGCTCTACACTCTTTACCAAGTAATCCAGGGTCTTACAATCCTGAGAGGAAAGACCTCTAAAAATAATCTAGGAAAAAGAATAAAATGCTGATCACCAGCATTTTCTTCTTTTCGCACAATGCTTTCAACTCCATCAAAGAAAAATCATTTAGGATGCATCTAATATATTGTCTGTGAATTCCATCAATTTAGACAAGTCTGGAATTTGTTTGGTAAACATTTAAATGCTACCAGTCTGATTAAGTTTCAATGCTACGGGCATACAAAACTTGGAGTGCTACCAGTACCCAACACTGAGTATTGCCAGTATCCAAGACTTTGAAAGCTACCAGCTTCCACTCTTAATTTGAACAAGTCTGAAATTTGCTTGGTAAAGAATTAAATGCTACCAGTGTGACTGAATTCGAATGCTCCCTGCATACAAGACTTTGAGTGCTGCCAATATCTGAGACTTTGAAGGCTTCCAGCTTCCACTACTTCAATTGTTTGTGAATATCCATGACTTTGAGTGATACTAGCATCAATGTCTTTCTTTATTGCTGACATCAACAACTTTAAATGCTGGCTGTATCTACTTGACTTTCAGTGCCGCTGGCGCCCAAGCTTTTGTATACTGCGTCTGTAAAATGGTTTTGGTGCAGCCTGCGTTAAAGACTTTGATTGCTGCTGATGTCCATGACTAAGCATGCTGTCCCCATCTGCCATTTTGTGTGTCACTTGCATCCATGACATGGATTTCTGCTGATGTCCAAGACTTTGAGTACTACTGATGGCCCTGACTTTGTTTGTGTCTGATGTCAATGACTGTGATTGCTGTGGGTGTCCATGACTTTGTTTGCTGGTGTCTTCCATGACGTTATTTGCTGATGGCATCTGTGACTTTGTATGCAGTTGATATCCATGACTTTGAGCATGATCATTGTCCATGACTTTGAGTGGTGCATGTGAAAATGACTTTGTGTTTTGTTGTTGTCCTTGACTTCTTTTGCTGCAAACATTTATAACTTTGAGTGCACTTGATGTCCATGTCTTTGAGTGCTGCTGACGTCCATGACTTTGAGAGCTGCTTGCTTGAACAAGTTTTGGTGTTGCCAGCATTGATGACTGTGAGTGGTGCAGGTGTTTATGATTTGAGTGCTGTTGGAGTCCATGACTATGTGTGTTACTAGCATCCACTTCTTTGTGTGTTGCTGGCATCAATTTATTTGTGTGTTGCTCATGTCTTTGGCTATACTGACGTACTGCAGGCATTTGTAACTTTGGATGTTCCTCATGCCTTTGGCTATGCTGATGTGCTACAGGCATAAGCTGCCCATGTCTTTGGCTATGTTGAAGTGCTGCAGGCATTTGTAACTTTATAGGTTGCCCATGTCCTTGGCTATGTTGAAGTGCTGCAGGCATTTGTAACTTTGTATGTTGCTCTTGTCTTTGACTATGTTGACGTGCTGCAGACATTTGTAACTTTGTATGTTGCTCTTGTCTTTGGCTGTGTTGAAGTGCTGCTGGCATCAATGACCTTGTCTGTTGCTGATGTCTCTGGCTATGTTGACTTGCTGCAGGCATCAATGATTTTGTCTGTTGCTCATGACTTTGAGTATTCCTGATATCTCTAACTCTAAGAGTGGCAGGCATTTGTAACTTTGTATGCTGTTGCCTTCCATAAGTTTGATCGGTGTTGATGTCAATGACTAATGCTGGTTTGCGAGACTTTGAGTGTTGCTGCACTGTATGACTTTGACTGCGACTGCTGTCTATTACTTTGAGCGGTATTGGTGCCAAAGGGTTTGAGTGTGGATGATAACATTGTCTTGGACTGCTGATGTGGAAGACTTCAACCACTTCATCATCCTTGGGTCCATGACTTTGTGTGTTGCCATTGTGGTAGAGTGATACCTCTCCTAATATGGGACTTATCCCAAAAAATCATATTATAGTGTAAGTTTTGCTGTAGAGTGAGCTACCTTCTGGAGAAAGACTGACTCTCCAGCAAGAGAATTCCACATAGAAGTCTGCACTACAGCCAAATTTCCCCATGAAAAAAATCTCTAAAGGTAATTGAAAAGTGGATTTTCCTGTAGGCGATTTGGCTCTAGCAAACTAATTAAGGCTTCACTTGGGATCTCCAAGATCCATTTTCACCAACTGTCCTTAAGATCCTACTGAGTCTAATTCTCGGGATTTTTCTGAATTTGAAAGTTACAAAATTTCTGACAGGCTAAACCAATTGATTTAACCAATCAGAAGTTCTGTAACTTGCAAATTTGGAAAATTCTGCAGAATAAGACTAAAAATATTCTTAAGAATGGTTGGTGAATATGGACCTGATCTACAGTCACTTCCCCCAGGGAAGAGACATGCTCTACTTCCCAAAATGTAATATGCATTACAAGTGGCTCCTATATGTTATAATCAGATGATCAAAACTTTATACTCATTAACCCTTAGGATTCTGAACACTACTCAGGGTGTTTCTTGTGGACAGTGTAGATCAAGATCAGACTGCACAGAATGTGCAGTCTGATCTTGTATCTACACTGTCCACTCCTGTATTTTTATTTACATTGAAATCAACCTTGAAATCACAATATTTAGGAAATAATCTTTTTTCTATCATGGTTTATTCATTGCGCCTCATAACTCACAACCATGGTTTACTGAAAGATAAACCAGGATAGAAAGAAGATTATTTCAATTCTAACATGACAAACTCTTGAAAAAAGGAAAACAAGTTCATACTTAGTATACAAAAGCGGATGCGGATTAATTGTTACTTTACATTAAAGAATAGAGACTGACACTGATTTTACCACGCTTTCATTGCACTGTTTTTTTTTTTTTTTTTTATAGAGCCGGATTCATGTGTCATGTTAGAATTGGGTTTTTACTATTTAATGGGAATTTTCATGTCATTTATTTACCAGCTTAACCCTTTACCACACGACGAATTTTAGACTGGTCCAAATTCAAAGAGTTTGCAGACGACAATTTTAAATATGATGAAAATGACAGAAAGTTCTCCAAAAGGGTAGAAAGCACGGTGGGAAAAGGAGAAATTGCTCGTTACGAGCAATTTTTCCTTTTCCCACAGTTGTAACGAGCAATTTCTCCTTTTCCCACAGTGTTTCAAAAGACTTGTACTGCAGACATGTGAAAACCAAGGATTGTTTGGGAAAGGGTTAAGGGTTAACTTTATAAGCAGTCATAGTACAGAGGACTTAACTTTTCATACTAACTATCCATATGGGAACCTAACAGACTAACCATCTTCAGATTTAACTCTTTAGCACACAATCCTGAGCTTTAACAACCTTAAAGAAGAAGGCTTTTGACAATACTGTGGGAAAAGGAGAAAGTCCTGTTTACCAGCATTTTCTCCTTTTCTCAAAATGTTTTCTATATGATAGAAATCATCACTTGAGCTATATTTGCTTTGTCATCTGCAAAGGCTTTCAATTTGGTTAAGTCCAAAATTTTGTTGTTTGGTACAGAGTCATTTCTTAAAGAGTAAACTCTTTTCTGAGCAATAAATTTTGGTCATGTCAATTCTGAAAACATTTGTAGACAACAAATTAAATCTAGCTCAAGTGATTGGATTCATTTTTGAAAGGGTAGGGAACATAGTGGGAAAAAGGCAAAAAGTTGATTGTTTGGTAAAGGGTTTGCTGGAAATCTTAGTGCTGGTATGACCCATTCAACAGAATAACTACTACCTTAACCATTATCAGACAACAAAGTTTTAGACTTATCTAAAGCATTTGCAGACAACAAATTAAATGTTGTCCAAATGCTCAAATTTGCATCAGAAAGGATAGAAAACATTGTGGGAAAACAAAGAAGATGCAGGTTACCTGCAGTTGTCTTTTATTCCCACTATGTTTGTGTGGTGAAGGTATCAGGAGAACTCGTACCCTAGAGAACTCGTACCCTGGAGAACTTGTACCCCAATCCGAAGGGTATGAGTTCTCCAGAGAACTCATACCCCAGGGTACAAGTTCTCTTGAGAACTTGTACCCTACAAATAGATATAAAGATACCTGATCATATAATTATGTTTTCAAGTTTTATTTTTCGAAAGTGACTAGACTCTAACATTGTTTTAGTTTTCCAAAAAAAATTATCAAAGTTTATTAATAAAATTTAATTAATTGTATTAGGTAAGTGTTAATGGGAATATATTAAGTGGTTAAAACAAACATGTAAATAATTAAATTTTCACACTTGGTTAGAGGGCATGTTTCCTTAACATAATAATAACATAATACCTCTTTAACTCTTTACCACACAATCCCGACTTTTAACAACCCTGAGGAAAAAGCCTCTGGAAAACATTGTGGGAAAAGGAGAAAATGCTGGTAACCAGCATTTTCTCCTTTGCCCACAATGTTTTCTACTCTTCCCAAAACAAATTTTAATTTTTGAGTAACACTTATTTTCTCGTCTGCTAAAGCTTTCAATTTGGACTGGTCTAAAATTTTGTCGTTTGGTAAAGAGTTAACAAAGATAGCGAGAAAGATGCACTTTTTACAATAGATTAATTACATCACAAACATTTTGTAATGATGATATTCAGTACTGGACCCTTTGCCCTTTTAGCACCAGAGGGTAAAACGGGTGGCAAAGATCAAGATCAAAATGCACAGATTTTGCAGTCTGACTAGATCTATACCGTCCAAGTTCCTTGTCAAACCTTTCAGATTAACCCTTTTCTAAGTCTTGGTGAATCATAATTTTAGCTGTCGACAGGGTCCATTGTATATAATTGGCACCAAAAGAGTTAAACATGTAGGATAATGATGGGTAGAAGCGTTAAACACATGGGATAATGATTGGTAGTTCAATAAGAACTTTTGAAGGTCATGAAAGTACCTTCATTTCTCCACAATGTTTCAGTAATACCAAAATGCCATTGTAGATTTGCCTGTAGCGTGCAAAGTATCATATTTGCCATCTGCAGAGGTTTTCAAAATCGACGAGTCTAAAATTTTGTCAGATGTTAAAAATAATGGTTTGTTTTTGGAAAGTAATAGTAAATTTGGAAACTACTTTTTTTTGTTGTTGTCACTGCCCTTGATGGCATTTGGGATAAAGTTTTAATGAGCTCATCTGGTGGGTGCTGTTGAGATCGCCCATTTTGTCCTTCTGCTTTAGTGGAATTTTTTGTTTTGGGACGCCAACTTATGTCAGTTATACAGATTTACATATGCAACTCTATTACATATGTATTGTATGCATAATATAGCATAATATATTGTATGATGGGCCGGAGGCCTTATGTATGTATGTATGTATGTATGCATATATATATGGAAAAAAAGAAATAACCCGCTCATTACCGGACCGACACAAGTAAATTAGATAGGCAAATTAAAAATAAGACGTAGCATGCCTATAATGCGTGTATTTTAATCATAAAACAATTAAACAAATATGTTTTGGCTCTCGCCTCATTAGTGTAACATTGTTACAGGCAGCAATGTCGTTCATTATGTCACTTCCCTTGTAATGTCATTGAAGAGTATAATAAAAAGGGGTTCACTTTGAACAATGTCAAGCATTAAGTAAAGGTCTGAAACAATCTATGAAACAATGTCAAGCATTAAGTAAAGGTCTGAAACAATCTATGAAGTATTTTTCTTTTGCTAACCTGACTGATAGCTTATTCGAATGTTACTTGTAAAAAGGAAATATTTTGAATTTAATTTCGTCCCTTGAACAACTATCTATGTGACTGCTTAATGGTAATTGTCGGGTTGATGGATCTCCTATTTGTTGGGCATGTACAATTTGAGGTGTTCTTAATTTATCCCGTTTGTCCTACATGGTATTTCCACACCCATATTGCATGTAATATGATATGGGAAATTTTGTACATCGCAGCTCATGTTTGCATTAACTCTGAATAATTTACCATTAAAATTATAGGTAGATCCTTCCGGCATGTAAAGACAGAGGCTGCAATTTGATCAACGACATCTTGTTACTTTATATGTGTCTGTGTTTATTTCCATAAATCTGGCTTTAGTACTGAGTGTTTTTAAATTTGGGGGCTGTCTTTTACTTTTTATAAATGTTATGTCTTTCGTAGCCTCTTTCATCCTTTCGTTGGAATTAAATAAATACATGTTATCTTTAGGTATCCAGTCATTTCGATACCCGTTCATTTATTTGGTCATTTCGACCCCGATTTTGGTCATTTCGACACCCAAAATAATTTTTTTGCAAAAAATGGTTGTTTCGACACCTGCTGATCCCCCCCAATTAAAAAGAAAAAAAAAAGGATTTTCTTCTTTCTCAGTATGTTGTAATATGCACTGATTTTAAAATTGTGGTGTATTTTTGCGGTATATACAGCGAAAGTCGCCTCTTTTCTGATCTTTGTGTTTACTACTTTTGTTATTCTATTGCAGGTGGGCAACTATCTTGATTGATACATCAGTAGAATTCTATATGGGAAGGTTGTTAAAAGCAGAAGACAGATAATGTATTATTAGCTAATAATCGAATATCTGTATCTACCTTGTGTTCTTTTATGCTGCTTTCATAAATGATAATTATGACACAAACTGTCGGTTAAGTTGGATTAATTGTTTTGTTTGATTTAATTGAATGTGTTGATTGTTTTTCACAAATTATACCCCCTCATTGCTTTTCGCTTAATTTTGAATGTTGTAGTCAATATTTTGTTAACAAAATGTCTTTAATGTAATTGATTATTAAAAGATAAAAAGTAACATTAAATTTGTTAACGTTGTTTTGCACTTGTTTACTAAATCAGGATCGAACTGCACCTAAGCAGAGGATTACGCTTGATTTTGCTCATGTATCGAAATACTGGTAAAAAAAACTACAGGAAATCATGGATAGATATGCAATGGTTGCCGCAAAATAATCCAAAGAATGTTGAAAACAGTATTTAACTCATGTATCATTGCATCAAGTCTTTGTGAGACTCTGACCACTGCGAATTACATCTATGAATCATATGCTTGGAAAGAATAATGTGCAGGGTACTGTTAAAAGATAGCCCAGTCGGGTAGCTTGGCGTATCTGACTTGGACCTGGGGGTTGTGTGTTAGATACCTGATTTAGGTAAACTTTCTTTCCGGCGATTTTACACCTCTCACCTCTGATGCATGTGAGAAAAGTAGTCAGTGACTTGGAAAGAAAGTTGTGTCAGTACTGGTGTAGGTGCACTGACCACCGTGATATGACCTAAGCTGTTAAAACGGCATTAAACTCCAATTCAACAACAACGATAACTGTTAAAAGAAATTCAAGGAAAGCATGCATAGTTGCAGTGGTTGGTGCAAAATAACTGATCAATACAAAAGCAGAACATTGATAAACATAAGTAATTTTAATTGTCTTGAAAATTAGGCGATAAAAGCAACACTTTGGTCGTTTCGACACCCGCTATCATTATTTATATTGCCGATTCATTATGCCTATTATTTGAAACTTCATATAGAACAAAAAAAAAAAAAACGTATTTTGAACACGCACTTATGAAATTACAAAGTAAACATTTAGAGTAATTTAATTCTATGAACTCAAATAAAAATGCTTGGAAAAACATCGGGTGTCGAACTGACCAAATTTTGCTAAAAAATTTTCACCGGGGGTCGAAACGACCAAAAAGTGTCGAAATGACCGGGTGTTGAAATGACCGGATGTCGAAATGACTGTCATTCTTATCGTTATACAGTCAATGAAACAGTTCCGAACCAGGACCAGTTCCGATCCACTTCGTAGAATCATACCCTATTACTCCTGTGTTATCTCGAAAGTCATTTATTTAACTGTCTGGTCACGAAAAGGTATCAATTTTCTTTTGAATTTTTTGTACATGCCGAACATTTCAAAATTGTTTGGGTTAAATGTTGAAATATATGGTATTGTGTTTTGACAATGTTTGTTATTTATTACTAGCAGATTTTTCTCTTGGATTATTTAAAGCTTTGTTTACTCCTCGAAAATTGGTCAGTCCACCGTGCTTCGGAAATAGGTCGTGTCTTGCGGATTCATGTGCCTATTTGCTCACTGGTTGACGTTGACGGTAAATAAAATACTGAAATCAGAGAACTAAACCATAAAAATTCGCACTTGCCGAGTTTTTATTACCTCGAAACATCTCTTTCGTACTCTACTCTGTTACCCATTGGCACCACAGTATTGACCGGAAACAAACACTTGTCTCATTCGGCATACCTCGGGTGATCCGGTGATCAAATCCCTCGGCTGTATCACGTAGCTTGATCACTCGTCACAACTCGGCCGATTCCGTACCTACATCTAATTTGATCACCGGATCACCCGAGGTATGCCGAATGGTAGCCTGATATGCACCTACACGGTACATTTCGCACATCTCCGGAAGCACACCGCTTTACCGTTATTGAAATTGTAAGGCTCCTCTTTAGAAAGAACGCATGAGTGAATTTTCTATCATTATCTTTCTAAGAGTATTTCAGTCGGCAAACAGTTTGTACATTTAATTTTTAGCGTGGTTTATCAATTCCGTTAGGAGCTTTCATCGACAGATCGATAGAAGTGAATAACTTCACAGTGGTTGTTCATGTCGTTGCTTAGCGATCTACAGGGGCGCCGCCATGTTTAAGATCACGTGATTGGTAGTTCAAAATGGAAGCCTCCCTTATACAGACGAGGTTAGATGTAGGTACGGAATCGGCCGAGTTGTGACGAGTGACACTTGTCTGTCACCCTGGTAAACAGCTGGTATCCGTTTTGTCCCGTAAATCGTTGAAAGAATAGTATTGATTCGGGTGAAAAACTAGATTGGTTCCTCCTCTGATACAGCAAAGTGTATGGTGTCACACCAGCTTGTTTTTGGCCAGACTGAAAATAGAGTGAAATTCACAATCCTTGATCATCTGCCGTAGTTTTACTGTTAAACCCGCAGCTTTGCTATTTTATGTTACATAAAGTCTATATGTCCTGTGGCCTAGGCATAAAGCTAAAAAAACTTGGATCTCAACCAGTTGTGGTTTTTGCTAGATCTATTTCACCTCAAACATTCCGGTGGTAGATCTAGACCACCGCACAAAATAATTTCCCAAGAAATAACAAACTTACACTCAGTATCAACAGAAATCACTAGATCAACACCAGAACTCATTTAAGACCAGTCTGAAGGTTTCCATTTTCTCTGATAAAACAGTGCAACAGAAGTGCAAACTTGCTGTCAAATCATCAAACGGCAGGCATGGCCTTGCAATATAGAATCTATGCCTAAAGCTTCAACATTAAGGGAAACTTTGAATGAAATGGGTGGCAGAGGGGCAGGCATTGAACATTTCGACCACAGCCACCTGAGTAACCCATTTCGATTTGAATTTCCTATCTAGTTCAGCCTAGCTTCCCTGCTTCACATTGATGCTTTGCACAGACAGATCTATGTTAAGATTATCGATTGCCTATGTAACAGTAATGAAGAATCATGGCCTAATAGAATAAAAAAGAAAAATATGAACCATACTCTGCGAAAAGGGGTCTTAATGCATTTGCAAAAAGTTTTGGCCCAGGTCAGCCTGCGCGGACTGCGCAGGCTGACCTGGCCAAAACTTTTTGCTATTGGTAAACATTTTGCATGTTAAAGGACCGTTTTACCTCATGATTCAGTCGGTTGCTAGACTTAAAGGATTTTATAGATCCCTAATTATGTGATGTCTTGCATGGTACAATGCATCGCGGAGATCCATTTAGCCCCCTTTTGTCAGAGCATGGCTAATATCTTTTTCAGAATCAACGGGTACATTTTAGATAACACCAGCAAAATAAACTAGCAGGAGACTTTTCCTCCTCATAATGTTGTTGAACACATCAAGGAGGTACTATATACTAATTAGTCTACCAATAGGATCATTTCGGTTTTTACTGACGGTACATTTAGCATTTCTGAAAGGGACAATGAGAGAGGTCGAGATGGTGAAATACAGAAGGAGCAGTTCTGCTCTGTGCAGTCAGGGGAAAATCCTTTAACATTGATCTTGGGGAGTGGGGGTGGCATGATAGCGTTCAAACTTCATTTTTTTTTTGGGGGGGGGGGGTTGATCACATGATTTTGCTAAATTTAGAATTTCTGCTCTTTCCTTTATCTTAACAGTGATTCTCTATCACAATATGATGGCGTGAAGGGAAAACTTATATATGTATTCACTCCTATGATAAGATAGTTCATCGGAGAGGTCATCAGACCTCTCCAACAGTGGTGAGTTTAAAAGGCAGACTTCCTCATAAGTTGCTGTCTAAATCCAGTCTTTTTGCAAAATTGTTCAGATACACAGTCTGTCTCGTCATGGTTTTATAAATAAACCGAAATTAATAAAAACTGTAAGAGGAAATGGACGCGGTTTGTTTTTATTTGACGGATTAAAAAAACAAAAGATTTGTTATATTGATTTGATTGCGAATTAACTCTCAAATAATTGTAAATTTTCATTAAAAATATAATTGTAAGCAAAAAGAAGGGCGGTAAAAAAAGAACTTCGTTCAAAAAAAGGGAGAAAGAACACCGCGGTAAAGGATCACGCGACTTGAAAACACGGAAAGAAGGTCACGTGACTAGCAGATGTTCTACGCAGTGGTAATCATTTAATGCCTTACTTGTTTGTTTACATCTATCAAAATGTATTGAGATTAAAAGCCAATAAACTATTTCAAACATTGACGCTGACCTCTCCTGGCTTCTTTTTTGAAGAAGCCGACTAGTTCTTTCTTTCTTTAAGCCCTACAGCACCAAATAAACCAAACAGCTATTTTAAATCTTGAAGTAAGACCAAAATAAATGCAGTGTCAGTGCCGACTTTGTCTAGACTGTCTCAATAGAGCGGAAAGTAAAGATCAAAGGTCAGTCTACACGTTTCTGATCTTGATCTACACTGATCTCAAAAGCAACTACATGTATCGTTGTGAAAGGCGCTGTAAGGTTAAGATGACTACCTTTCTGCCATTTTGAATTTACAATTCCTCTTTTGTTTATTTTTAGCTATTTCTGAACTCGAATTGGAAACTTAAAAGACGGTAGTAGATCTACTTACTTCGTAAATGTGGTTATTCATGACTACTTTTTTTTTCTGAAAATGGACGCAGTGGGTCGATTTTGTAATTCCACAGGAATTCCCTTTCAGAACCCTCTACCAAAAGTGCTCAAGTGAACAAGATGGCCACCAGAGCTAAAAAATAGAAAACACTTTAAATGACTTTTAAACCACTTGAAGGATTTTTAAATAATTTCCTTATCTGAAGCTGCTTAATTGTTTTTGCTCTGCTGAACAAGGTCTAGACAGAGCTTTATAATGAACTGCCCTTAAAAAGATTCACCACTTTACAAAGTTGCTGAAACTGTTTAGCTGAACCGAAAAAAGGCTGCACACCTTACTGTACTCATCATGCCATTTGTACAACTTAGATCAGGTAATTGATACACAACCATCATGGCCCTTTTGCTCACGTTTCTTTTGTTTTGTTTGCAATTCTTAACCTTTTATAAGACGACAAAATTTTAGCCTTGTCCAAATTGAATGCTTTTGCAGACAACAATTTCGATGTGGCTCAAAAGGTGCAATTTTTCTTTGTTATGGTAGAAAACATTGTTGGAAAAGGAGAAAATGCTGGTTACCGGCACATAATGTTTCCCAAAGGCTCCATTCCCAAGGTCGTTAAAAGGCGGCATTGTGCGATAAGGGGTTAAAAGTCATTTTGAAAATTGTTTTCAGTTTACGTTCTCTCAGGTCATGAAGTTGCCTCTACTGACACGATATTAAATTGTAACATGGGCAACGCTGTGTGAAAAGAGGGTTTAATGAATCTACGACAAGTATCGATGCGGGTCAGCCTGCGCGGACCTGTGTCGAAACTTTTTGCTTTGGTTCAATTCTCTGCATTTCAAAGGAACATTCTACCACAAGATTCGGCCGGTTGTTATACAAAACGGATTTTATGGATCCGTAAATTTTATGCGAGGATTTTCTTGGTATAAAGCATCAGGGAGTTGCATAAACTTTTTACCATACAATCCCGAGTTTTAACAACCCTGGGAAAGAAGTTTTTGAAAACATTTTGGGAAAAGGAGAAAAGTGCTGGTAACCAGCATTTTCTCCATTTCTCAAAATGTTTTCTATCCTTTTTCAAACACATTCCATCATTTGTGCCAATTTTAATTTGTCGTCTGCAAATGCTTTGAATTTGGACCAGTCAAAAATTTTGTCGTTTGGTATAATGTTAAAACCCTTCCGCCAGAGCATGACTCAAATTATGCCAAAGTCCAAACCCTTTCGGTGAGGGATGTCAATTCTGTGAATTTGCGCTTTCCCCCCGCCCCCCCCCCCCCCCCCCCCCACAAATGCTTTCAAAAGCCATCTCTCTCAGGGTCGTTAACAACTTAGAGGTATAAAGAGACCCATTTACTTGTATGGAAAATGAGCAAACCGCGTACCAAAATATCCCGTTTATTCACCACCATGGAAACGAACGGTTTTGAAATGTTTTTGCAAAGTAGCACTTTTTTTCCCTTTTCTCGTAATATATATAGTTTATACCCTTTTAAAGACAAAGTCCATCACGTGATTTGCATATGGCCCGCAACATGCCAAATGAGACCTTTGCGTAAAGTGTCGTCCCGGATTAGCCTGCGCAGTCCGCGCAGGCTAATCTGAGACGGCACTTTACGACTACATAAGATTTTGTCTCACAGTAGACTTTCGTGAAACAGAAAATCACGTAAGAACGGAAACTGTCGTCTCGGATTAGTCACAGACTGCACAAGCTGATCTTGGATGACACACTTTTACGCACATGTCCGAAGTCCCCTTTTCGTATGTTGCACGCCATGTAATAAGCTTATTGCAAGTTCTTTCGTAATGAATGAGACTAATATTGAGTCGTTTGATCACTGACAGTTTTCTGGTTTTGTTAGCTTAGCCACACTCTGGCAAAAGGGGGTTTGATGCATCTCCATGGTGCACTATAGCTAGCGACTCCTCACATAAAGTTCTATGGATCCATAAAATCCACTTTGTCTATCAATCGACTGAATCATGAGGTAGACTGGTCCTTGGACGTGTAGAAAATTGACCAATGGCAAAACGTTTCGACTCATGTCAGCCCGTGCGGACATGCGCACTGCGCGGGATGACCTAAGTCGGTAGGCTACTTTTTGCAAATGCATTTCAAACCCCCTTTTCACAAAGCATTGCTGAAGTGAATGTGTGTCTGGTAAAGCGTTAATTAACGTTGAGAGTTACACTGTAGGGCAAAGGTTCATGTAGCTTATCGATAGTAATTTCTTTGCGAACAATGATGGCGGTGAAAACAAGATTATCCCATGCTGGAATTAATGAATGAGCGATCGGTCATGGCAAAAACAACCCTATTAGGAGGCAATGAACACAAAAGAACAACAACAACAAGGAAAAAAAAAACGGAAAGGATTAGCAAGAAATATAAATGAGTCATGCTCTGTGAAAAGGGGGTTTAATACATTTGCAAAAAGTATCGACCCGAAACTTTTTGCTATCAGTCAAATTTCTGCATGTCGAAGGACCACTCTATCTCGGGATTCAGTCGGTTGTTAGACACAATGGATTTTATGGATCCATTATTATGTGATGACGTCCTCGGTATAATACACCACGGAGATGCAATAAACACCCTTTTGCCAGAGCATGGCTCAAATGAAAAGACAGGATTGGAAATATTACTGGACCGATATTAGCTCTGTGTGTTGCTTTTATTTTGAAGTGAATACCTTTGTGGGGAAAAATATGAAAAGTTAATTGGCTTTGAAAAGCAAACTGAGCGAGACCCTAATGATAATGGAGGCATGTTACGAAATCAGTTTAACCCTTTCAGCGCCATATTTAGGTGAAAGTAGCGAATCTCGTTCCTACGGCATTTCGGTCCGTTTTCACCAACCATTTTTTAGAACATTCTTAGTCTAATTCTGGATTTAGAAAGTAACACAAATTCTGATTGGTTAACCCGTTAGGTTTAGCCAATCAGTGATTGGCTAACCCGTTAGGTTTAGCCAATCAGAAGTTGTGTTACCTTCAAATTTAGAAAATTCTTGAGAATAAGACATAGAATACTTTTAAGAGTGGTTGGTGAACATGGATCCTGGGTCTATTGGAGAGACAAACATCAATGAGTAGGCTACCATAAGGAAAATTTTAGAGAATTTATGTATGAAAATTGCCCCGGTCTCCCCTATTCACCAACCATTCTCAAGAATGTTCTTGGTCTTATTCTCCATGATTTTCAAAATTTTAAAGTAACACAATTTCTGGTTGGCGAAACCGTTTGGTTTAACCAATCGGAAGTTGTGTCGCTTTGAAATTAGAAAATTCTTGAGCATAAGACGAAGAATGCTTAAGAATGGTTGGTGAATACGGATCCTGGATCTATACAGTCTGCTTGGTTATTCAAGCCTGTAAGATTAAATATTTGAGTTTCAGATGATTGGGCCAAGCCCCGGTAGCTCAGTCGGTGGCGTACAGGACTTGAGAACAGGAGATCGCTGGTTCGATCCCCGGCTCGGCCAATTTCTCTCTGAGGATTGATGAAAGTCATTGCGACAGGATTCATTCCTCTCTCACTGCTGACCATTGTTTCGAGGATGGCTAAGTGAGAAAGCAGCCAATGGCTTGGGAAGAATATTTTGCGTAGTATTGGTAAAATAAACTCCAGGGTAAACTGGCCGCCGTGATATAACTGAAATAATGTTGAAAACGGCGTTAAACATCATAAAATCAATCAATAATTCATTCAGTTGATTGTATCAGGGGAAGGGGGATAGGTGGGCAAATTTTCAGGAGAGCGGACAGTTTTCCAGGGAGCAGTTTTCCTGACACACGCCACTGTTGGCGCCCGAGAATTTTACGATGTCGCTATTTACCATCTCTCGAAAAACAAATCTAACACTTTTTGTATGGTGTTTGTGCCATTTTAATCATTTACGTATACCAAAATTGATGAAAACAGATTCGAATGCCTCAGTTTTTCAAATTCATATTTTTTTCCTTTGGTCTGACTGTCTAAACTAACTTTAATAGTTATAAGATCAGACGGCACGTTCTTCACAGCCTCAGATTGATCTAAGCTGTCCACAAAGCCAACTGAACGTGCCATTTGCGCCAAAATGGAAAATATCATTCATCTCTTTACCAGACAACACAACTGTAGACCAGCCTATATTGAAAACATTTGCAGACAGCCAGACGTCAAAGTAAATTGGCTCAAACGAGAAGAGTTGCTTGTAAAGGAGTAGAAAACATTGTCGGTAAAGAAGAAAATGCTGGTAACCAGCATTTTCTTCTTTTCCGACAATGTTTTAAAATTCTTTAATGTTTGACTGGCATAGTTTTCAGTTGATATAATGAGCGGCGCTGTTGGAAAAGGGTGGGAGATTAATGCTACTTCGTAATGCATTATACAAAGCGATTCACTGCACAATATGGATTCATTTTGTCTGGGAAAAAAAAAAACAACTGCATCAGGCCGTAGAATTGTCCTTTGCCATGCAGTAAAGTTTATCCTTGGCAAAAAGTTTCGATTCAGGCCAGGCTGTGCAGTCGATCATTTCTGCAGACGAATTTAACCATCTTTTAAGAGAGTTTGACTATTTTCATATGGTCTTCTGTCTTTCCCGCCTTAACCCTTTACCACATAATGCCGACTTTTAACGATCATGAGAAAGAAGCCTTTTGAAAACAATGGGAGAAAAGGAGAAAATGCTGGTAACACAATGTTTTCTTCTATATTCTCCTTTTCCCACAATGTTTTCTACCAAAGAAAAAACGCAACATTCAAGCCACACTGAAATTGTCGTCTGCAAATACTTTCATTTTGGACAGGTCTAAATTTTTGACGTAGGGTAAAGGGTTTAAACGGACTTCAAGCCTTACACTCTCACACCAGAAGCAGTCAATTTTACCTCTCACTTCATTAGTACAGTTCAGCTCAAACATTCAAACCTGCTACTTTAAAGAATATTGGCTAACATTAATTACAGTATAGCACAGCTTTCTATGATTAGTGTATCGTTCAGCGAGAGTACAATATTGACCGGAAACAGATCTCTGTCACCTTGGAAATCGCTGTATGGGGTCTGAAACAGTGTCACGTGTTTCCGGTCTGACATAATGTATGGCATTATTAAGCCTTTACCACACAATCTCGGATTTTTTCCACTCCTAGAAAGAAGGCTTTTGCATCTCTTGTGGAAAAGAAGAAAATGCCGGTAATCAGCATTTTCTTGTTTTACAACAAAATTCTTTCCACTCTCAATTCATTTGGCAACATTTAAGTTTAAATTTCTGTAATTTGGTAGAGTGCCGCCTCATTGACCTCTCGTAACTCGTCGAACTTTATTTTCTTCTGTTACATACGCTAAATCAATCCATACTGAGATTCTAAATGTGAAGAAAAAGGACACAGGAATATAATTTTGTTTTTCTTTTTGGACACACTGGCGCTCTAAAAAACCTACGATATAAAAGACAGGGTGTCAAGGTGTAGCATCTGCCAAGCGCAACCCTCATTTATATAAGCCATACTCTGGTAAAAGGGGGCTTAAAGTGTCTGCATGATCCATGATACCAAGCAAGTCATCACATAATTATGGATCCGTAAAATCCATTTGTCCGAAAACCGTGGATCATGAGGTACACTTGTTCCTTGGCATGCAGAAAGTTTATCAAAAGCAATTAAGTTTCGGCCCAGGTCAGCCTGCGCGGACTTTTTGCAGTTGCATTAAGCCTCCTTTTCACAGAGCATGGTTCATATGCATTTTCTTGTATACTTTTTTTGAAAGAGTGAAAAAAGTCATTACTTTTATCATGTTCAGCAGTGATTTGTCTTCGATCTGGTGCACAGAACGGAATAAATGAATGCATATTGAAAAAGTAATAAAGGTTACCCAAGTGTTTGTATGTCGTTTGACGCCCTTTTTAGCATTATTTCAGCTATATCGTGGCGGCCAGTGGCGGCCTATCCAGG
The DNA here is from genome assembly GCA_945859785.2 of Tridacna gigas. Classification (NCBI taxonomy): domain Eukaryota; kingdom Metazoa; phylum Mollusca; class Bivalvia; order Cardiida; family Cardiidae; genus Tridacna; species Tridacna gigas. The sequence goes on from OX244044.2 coordinate 27,449,426, forward strand.
CTTTTCTGGAGTTTCTTTTACCACTACTTCGCACAATATTCTTCCCAATCCACTGGCTGCTTCCCGACATAACTATTGTCGAATCAGTGATCAGCGGTGAAAGATGAATGAATTCTGTCACTTTGACTAACATCAATCCTCGAAAAGAAATTGGTCGAGCTGGGGATTCGAACCAGCAACCCCCTGGTCTCAAGTCTTGTGAGCTAACGACTGCGCTACCGAGACCCGACGTCACCCAAATAGAAACCTTGTTTTGTGTAGTAGATTATAGAGAGTAGTGTTTTTTTTCTTTTGTGGGGGGGGGGGGGGGAGTGCCCGAGGAAAAAAAAAAATCAGAAAGTTGAAAAAACAAAGTCAGCAGCCTTATCCTACCAGACTCTACCCTGAATAAAAAGTTCTATTGCTGAGAGTTTAGACCATGTGAAATCTGACTTTGGCCTGCGATCGGGGTCCTGTGTGGCTCAGTGGTAAAGTCTAGGACCCGGAACCTAGAGGCCCCGGGTTCGAGCTTTACTAGAAGCACTAGGCTTTTTGTGGAAGTGTCCTTGAAGAAGACACTTCAGAGCTCTAGCCTAGTATCGGTGAAACCCAGGATATACATGAATAAGCGAGCTGTCGCCGTGATATGACAAAAACAATGCTGAAAGCGGCATTAAGCATCATTCAATCAATGGCCTACACTCATCGCTCCTCTATTAATGTTTTCAATCATCTAATTCCTTTTAACTTTTTACCAAACGACAAGATTTTAGTCTGTTCCAAATTGAAAGCATTCGCAGGCGACAAAATAAATGTTTGCACAAATTGTGAAATATTTGTCTTTCAAAGGGTAGAAAATACCGTCGGAAAAAAGGAGAAAATGCCGGTTACCAGCATTTTCTCCTTTTCCCCAGAATGTTTCAACAGTCTTTTTTCTTGGGGATCGTTAAAAGTCGGGATTATGTGGTAAAGCGTTGATAGCTATAACTCAGCGAAATCTTATTTCATGATTCTCCACAATATCAAATTCGGTAGGACAAGGTTTAATCGCTGTGTTGCTTGTAAATAGCTGAATGATCATTAGTGGTACCGGTATTTATTGTTTCTGTGGGTGATGAAAACCGGATAATCAAGGTCGTATGTCCTCGGCAAATCTTGTCCTATTGATTACCAGAACAAAACAGGACAATGTTTGATTTAGTTTGGATTTAAGCATTACATTCCGAGCTTTGCATCCCGGTTTCGATCATTGCTGTTCAAAGACGCTGATTAAGCGGAATTGTTCCTGAGCAAGGGACGACAGGGTCCTAGCCTACTAGGTGTACTTGTGAGTGGAAAACCAACATGAATCAGAATAATTGCGACGTTTTTTTTTTGGCACATGTTAACCCTTAGAGCACCGACTACACGAAACAGACATTTGAATGAGCTGCACTCTGGCAAAAGGTGATACATTATACCAAGCAAGTCATCACATAGTTATGGCTACATAGAATCCATTTTGTCAAACAACCGACTGAATCATGAGGTAGACTGCATGGTCCTTGGACGGGCAGAAAATTGACCAATAGAAAAAATAAGTTTCGAGCCACGTCAGCCTGCGCGGACTGACCTAGCTCGATACTTTTTTGCAGATGCAGATGCATTAAACCCCCTTTTCATAGAGCATGGCTCAAATCTATTTTAAAAAAAATCTCAAATAAATGCATTCTCAAGGTCGATTTTGTATTGAATATCTCAGCAAAGCGGAAGGTGTAGATTAAATATCAATTTTCACGTTCTGTCCAGTCTGTGCTTGATCTACATTTGCCGCAAAAGTAACTAGTTGTTAAAGGCGCTTTTTTGGTTTAAGGCATGAATTCTGCTCTATCCATTTTAAAGGCACTCTAATTCTGAAATTCCAAAATAGCCATCTTATTGTCAGGATCAGGTGGATTAAACTGCATACGTGCATATAGGCAGGAGTAGTATAAGCAGCTCTTTGGATGTAACCAGTAACATGCAAATTTGCATGTTACTGGAATCTGATTTTGCAATTTTACATTGAAATATATAGGGAAAACTGGATTCAATTTTTCATGTTACTGGAAGTAAATTTTGGTGTTACTGGAAGCAAATTTTGACGTTACTGGAAGTAAATTTTGATATTACTGGGAGAAATTGGCATGTGACTGGAACATGTTTTTGCAATTTTACATTGAAATATATAGGGAAAACTGGATTCAATTTTTCATGTTACTGGAAGTAAATTTTGATGTTACTGGAAGCAAATTTTGATGTTATTGGAAGCAAATTTGCATGTTACTGGAACCCGTTTTTGCAATTTTACATCGAAATATATATGGAAAACTGGATTCAATTTTTGATATTAGTGGAAGCAAATTTTGATGTTACTGGAAGCAAATTTTGATGTTACTGGAAGTAAATTTTGATGTTACTGTAAGCAAATTTGCATGTTACTGGAACCTGTTTTTGCAATTTTACAATCTGTCATATTTTAATAGCTTCGGGCACCGTACTGGCGATTTTAAATTTAATGCTGACGATAGATCCGTCATAATTTTAACGCCTGAGTTTACATAGAAAACTGTCTGAACCGGGTCTTCTATGTTTGCCCAATCTTTAAAAGGCGTCACTATGAGGTAATGGATTAATTGCTTTACGCCGAATATACGCGCCGCAGAATCAATAAACAGACAAGCAGGTTTTTTTTTCAGGTTGGGCTACACGCGCGTACATCAAAGGCGATGTAGCTGTCAAAATTTATTGCGAGTTTATGACATCTGTCATATTTTAATAGCTTCGGGCACCATACTGGCGATTTTAAATTTAATGCTGATGATAGATCCGCCGTAATTTTAACAGAGGTGAAAATATCGACACGTGTAGTTGTAGTAGTAGTAGTAGCAGAAGTGATAGCAGCGATTCTTGCGCATGCCCAGTCTTGGGTTAAAGAGACCCCTGTAGTTGAATAGGTCATTGTTCCTATATCCGGCCTAAGCCAGACACAGTGGAGACTTACTAGGGATTAAATTGGGGAGTTAAATAGACCATTGTTTAGATCTTCTGGCTCCTATTATAGACTAAGCTGATGTAATGACTCTAAATATAGTTAATAATCACATATCAAAATATAGCTTAACGCATGCGCGTCCCTTCTACCTTAGGCTCTGTTCTGGACTTAAGGTCTCATTTGAAAGTCAGACTTTGACCAGGGCACTTCGCGGAGCTGCAGGTAAATTATTTATTTATCTATCGTCTGGTAAGGAAAGGGCCTGACCCTCAATGCCCTCGAGGGTCAGCACGAGCTATACACGTCAGCTCTGTATACCGTTAGTGTACTCGCTTATACGACTCATTTTTAAAGCTATTTCTCTCCAAATTTATAACAAAAAAAAAACAAACAAAAAAAAAAAAAAAAAAAAAAAATCAATATTGTGCCTAAAAGCACATTTAAATAAATGGTTGTCTAAAAAAAATAATTAGGTCATCCAAAATGGCTGCTGGTCTAAAAATAAAAATTAGGTCATCCAACATGGCGGACTCCCATAACCGTCACGAAAACCCATGACACATCAACAACTCCTTATATGCAAATGAGTTACTTAAAATAGTAACACGATGGCCGAAAGTAGGTCAAGATAGCCGCCGATTACGTCATCTTGGTTTACATCCAAAGAGCTGCTTATACTACTGGCAGGTAGGCGCCAAACCTGTATCAATATTTAGCCCAGTAGAGGCTTTCGCGGACGGCTGTAGATCAAGATCAGACTTCACGGAACATATGGTGTGATCTTGGATCTATATCGTACGCTTGTTTAATTAATACACCCTAATAGAAAAATCTATCCAAGTTTCAGTGGATCTTACCTTCAGCGGTCAACAGAGGTCAAATTAACAATTAATTAATTGATTGAATTGTGTTTTACGCCGCTTTTTAAACATTATTTCAGTTATATTACATCGACCAGTCACATATTCGTGTATGTCCTCGGTTTTAACCGTACTTAATGATGTCCATTGTTGTGAGGTAGAGCGTCAGCCTCGTAACCATAAGGTCTCGAGTTCGGGTGTCAGCTTTGGGAGTTCAATGGCCCACACACTCGGCGCGAGTACCGGTGTAGTTCTCAGGAAACAGAATCGAGAGAGATTAGCACAAGTTGCGATAACTTGTTTCTCAATCGATGTAAAATAAATACGTTTAACTCTTTACCACACAATCCCGACTTTTAACGACCCTGAGAAAGAAGCCTTTTGAAAACATTGTGGGAAAAGGAGAAAATGCTGGTAACCAGCATTTTCTCCTTTTCCCACAATGTTTTCTACCCGTCCTGAAACAAATTTCAATTTTTTCAGTCACATTTATTTTGTCGTCTGCAAATGCTTTCAATTTGGACTAGTATTAAATTTTGTCATTTGGTAAAGAGTTAAACCAACGTTTAAACCACACTAAGACTTACGATTACCGTTGAGAGATTTATAGTGATTTGAGAATATGACGTATATGGGTTCGTAAGCACCAATCATTCTGAGTACTGTTCTACATGTAATTCTGAAACGACCAAGACTAGTAATGCTATAGGCTGAGCCTGTCTTAGTCAATCAGGTGCTGAGTCATGTAATAAATAAATCATGCTCTGTGAAAATGGGGTTTAATGAGCTGCAAAAAGCATCGATCCAGGTAGCAAAAAGTTTCGACTCAGGTCAGCCTGCGCAGTCCGCGCAGGCTGACCCGAGTCGAAACTTTTTGCTATTGATCCATTTTCTGCATGTCCAAGGACGATTCTACCACATGATTCAGCCCGTTGTTAGATAAAATGGTTTTATGGATGCATGATCATGTGATGACTTGTTTGGTGTAATGTATCATTTTTCCTAGATCATGGCTCAAATATAATAGCACTTTTACCACAATCACGAGGTCTGACGACCCTGAGGGACGCTTTTGAAAACATTGCGAGGAAAGGATAAAATCCTGGTAGCCAGCATTTTCTCCTTTTCCCACAATGTTTTCTACCGTTACGAAACTAAGCCCCATAGTTTGAGCCACATATAATTCATTGTCTGCAAATCCTTTGAATTTAGACAAGTCCAACATTTTGTTGTTTCGTAAAGGGTGTTATATACGACCTGGCTGCTGTAATTTTCATCTGATTGATCAAAAACGAATTCCTTTGAAATATATCTCATCATCTTTTATGTCATAATGTAGTTCCAACTTGTCTGTAGAGTACACGTACTTAAATATTGCTGAACATGACATACACGTAATTGTATAAATTATTTGTCGATGCAGCTATCGACCATATCTAACTTAACTCTTAACCCTTTGCCACACGACAAAATTTTAGACTTTTCCAAATTTAAAGCACTTGCAGACGAAATACTAAATGTGGTTCAAATGGTTCACTTTATCTTTGATAAAGTAGGAAAGATGGTGGAAAAAGGAGAAAATGCTGGTTACCAGCATATTCTTCTTTTCCTATAATGTTTCCAAAAGCCTACTTTTTCAGGGTCGTTAAAAGCCTTATTGCTTGGTAAAGGGTTAATATACCAGACTATAGAATTTCACATTCTTTCCGTCCTGAAAGCACTTTGCAGCCGAAAAAGCAAATCTCTCTTAACTGATGGAATATGACTTTAGCGGTACTAACATCACCAGGGAAATGAGGAAAAAATGCTGACACTGCTTCCTTTTCCAAACAGAAGATTAAATAACCTTTTTCTCCAGGGTACATGTTGCACAAGTTTTACAAGGAATTGTTTTGTAAAGGTTTAACCAATTACTGTGCAGATAATATTCAACAAAACCAAGCAGTATTACAATTGTAACAAAGAAGAACTTTTGAAGGAAAGAAAAATATCGTATTTCAGAGTATTGAAAACTTAAATGAAATGCAGCAACTGCTTGCTATAAGTAGTTGTCCTTTCCCAAAATATTTTCAAAAGATCTTAAACTGCTGAAGAGTAAAAAGTGTTATTTGTACAATAATGGGTTAATTGAAGTAAATGATTCCGATAATCAATCTTTGTCGGCTACAACAACATAATTGTTGCCGATATCAATCACCCCAGACTGGTTCATTTTAGACCAATCACAATTACTTCCGCTTGCCGATTACAACCACTTCCGGTTAAAGTATTTTTGGAACACTACTGATGTTATATAGTACATTCTGCTAAATGCAATGTATACAAGTTTTTGTAATATTTGGCAGTCTAATAAACAGTTTCCGAAGCAGTATCTCCAAATAATATGAACTCGACTATTACGTGAACATATCCATAGAAAGCCGAGTCCCGGTAGCGCAGTCGGTAGCGTACAGGACTGGAGAACAAGGGGTCGTTGGTTCAAATCCCCAGCTCAGCCAATTTCTTTCCAAGAATTGATGATAGTAATTGTGACAGGATTCATTCCTCTCTTCGGCTGATTTTTGTTTCCACAATGGTTACTGGCCGCTGCGATATAGCCTCACAGTTTTCTGTTAAAGCTTGATAAAACAAAAATCTATAAGTCTTGCTATTTTCTTAAAATCCAAACTTAACAATCTCTTTCTATCTGTTCCTTTTGATTCATTCCTGCACAGAGCGTTGAATGCATTGCGGTCCAGCTGCATAGCGTTGAAGGTGTTGTGTCCAGACTGCAGACAGAATAACATGTTGTCTAAAAACTACAAGACGATGAACATGTTGGATACAAGCTACAGGGCGATAAACGGGTTGGATACAAACTACGAGGCATTGAACGCGTTGGGTACTGACTACAAGGCTTTGTACGCGTAGGATACAAACTACATGGCGTTGAACGCACTCGGAACAAACTATAGGGCGTTGAACATGTTTGAAACATACTACAGGGCGTTTAAAGCGTTAGATACATACTTCAGAGCATTAAAAGCGTTGAGTACAAACTACAGGACGTTGAAAGGGTTGAATACAAACTACAGAGCGTTAAAAACATTGGGTGCAAACTACAGGGCGTTGAAAGCGTTGGACACAAACTACAAGGCGTTCAATGGGTTGGATACAAACTACAGGGCGTTGAAAGCGTTGGGTACAAACTACAGAGCGTTGAAAGCGTTTGATAAACCTACAGGGCGTTTGTATATATATACAAATTGCAGAGCGTTGAACGCGCTTGGTATAAATTACGGGGCGTTGAAAGCGTTGGGTACAAACTACACGGCGTTGAACGGGTTGGATACAAACTTCAGAGTGTTGAAAGGGTTATGGAACAAACTACAGAGCGTTGAACTCGTTGGATAAAACTACAAAGCGTTGAACGCGTTTGAGACAAACTACAAAGCGTTAAAAGCGCTGAATACAAACTACAGAGTGTTGAAAGCCTTGGATACAATCTACAGGGTTTTGAACGCGTTGGATACAAACTACAGAGTGTTTACAGGGTTTGGAAACAAACTACAGAGCGTTGAAAGCGTTGAGTACAAACTACAGGACGTTGAAAGCGTTGAGTACAAACTACAGAGCGTTGAAAGCGTTGAGTACAAACTACAGAGCGTTGAAAGCGTTGAGTACAAACTACAGGACGTTGAAAGCGTTGAGTACAAACTACAGAGCGTTGAAAGCGTTGAGAACAAACTACAGAGCGTTGAAAGCGTTGAGAACAAACTACAGAGCGTTGAAAGCGTTGAGTACAAACTACAGAGCGTTGAAAGCGTTGAGAACAAACTACAGAGCGTTGAAAGCGTTGAGAACAAACTACAGAGCGTTGAAAGCGTTGAGAACAAACTACAGAGCGTTGAAAGCGTTGAGTACAAACTACAGAACGTTGAAAGCGTTGAGAACAAACTACAGAGCGTTGAAAGCGTTGAATACAAACGCGCGTTGTACGTGTTTGGTGTGAACTTCGTATTCTGGGTGAAGAAATCGGGTACAAATTGCAAGGCGATTAAGACGTTCGCTACAAACTACAATGCGATGAGGAAATTTGATACAAACTACAGGGGGGTGTTCACGTAGGGTACAAAGTACAGGACGTTGTACATGTTTGGTACAATCTACCAGACAATGAACACGTTGGGTAAAAACTACAGGGTGATGAACACGTTGTATACAAGCTATGTACAAGCCGTTTAACATATCAGAACCAACTGCAGGGAGAAAGTATTTTATCGAGCTAAAGAACCACAAGACTTAACCCTGATAATTAGTAATCATTTGAAAAAGAAAAAAATCAGTCGTTGACTAGGATGGGTTACGAACTGTAAGGTTAAAGTATATCTAGCAGACAAAAGAAGCTGCAGGTCCAACCCTGAATCATTTCATTAATGAGCCGTGTTCTGGCAAAAGGGGGCTTAATACATCTCCATGATGGATGATAGTAAGCAAGTCGTCATGTTGTTATGGATCCATAAAATCCATTTTGTCGAATAACTGTCTAAATCATGAGGTAGAATGGTCCTTTGACATACAGAAAGTTGACCAGTAGCGAAAAGTTTCGGTCTAGGTCAGCCTGTGGGGACTGCACGGGCTGACCTGAGTCGATACTTTTCGCAGATGCATTAATCCCCCTTTTCATAGAGCACAGCTCAATTTTATTTTAATTTGCCTGGCCAACGGATACCACGGATTAACGCAAGATGCCATTTTGATTGAAGTTTTTGTTACAAGGGCATATAATCTGAGTGGGCGGGGTTTCTTCTATTAGTGCAAACACATTCATAACGACGAAGGCAGAATCAGTTATGATATATTACTTACAATATAATCTTTGACCGTGAATATAATCCATTAATTACACTTTAGAGATCTAATTTCGCGCACTTGCGATAATGATCTCCACTACAAGATTCAACCATTAGGAGTCATAGTGTGTTTTCTTGTTGAACCCTTAACCTACTATGTAAGTCAAATGAAATGTTCAAGCCAATAGTATAAAACGCAAATATTGCACTTTCAAAGTTATTTTTTTTTTTTTTTTTGTGGGAAAGGGGGATATCTCCTTATCAGACAGTGTAGATCAAGATCAGATTGTACGTTCTATGCAGTCTGATCTTGATCTAAACTGGTCGCAAAAGCGTCTATAGTAGCCTAAGTGTTAATTTTGTCAATATGATATTAAACACTTTACCAGACGAAAAGATCTTAGACCCGGCAATTTTGAAAGCATCTGGAGACGACAAATCGAACATGTCTTGCAGGACTGGATCTGTCAATGAAAGGATAGAAAATATTGTTGGAAAAGGAGACAATGCTGGTTCCCAGCATTTGTCCAAAAGGATTAAGCCCTTTTCAGAACAACATATTTTAGAATTTTCGAACTTAATTAAAAGCATCTGTAAATGACAAATATGAAATTGGTCTAAACGAATTTTATTTTTCTGATAAGGTAGCAAATAGTAAGGGAAAATGAAATATTGCTTCCTTTAGTAAAATCTTATTTCCTACAGTGTTTTCAAAACGCGAAGTAAACTGTATATACATGGAAAAAACCGTTTTATTTAACACTTGATTAACAGACTCACCGATAGCGTTATGAATGAACAGGATACAGCGGATTATGGACAAAAAGGTGATTTGAACAGAACCATGATATAGTCCAAGAAGCAGTGGTAGGTTTGATCAAGCCTATAATGCGGGTTCCCTTGTTTTTTGGTAACCGCGCTCGTCTTCTGCTTGCATGTAAATACTAATGTTCATTTTGATTGTCAACTCTACTACATAATGGTAGATGTTATGAATGACTGTACAGTATCTTGTATATTTTGGATTTAAAAATGCCAGAGTTTCTACTAAAAATATTAATCATCTTACAGAGGTGCATGACACCCTTTTGGTCTCGGGCACGTGCTTAACCATTTACCATTGGAGTTTTGACGACCCTGGAAAACGAGGCTTTTGAAACGTTGGTATATAACTGTCACTTTCTTTCCCCCCCCCTCCGCCCCCTCCCACACACAACGTTTTCTACTCTTTCTAATACAAATTCCACTATTTGTACCATATATAAATTGTCGTCTGCAAATCCTTTGAATTCGGACCAATCTAAAGTTCTCGTTTGGCAAAAAGTTACATGTAAACCTAAAAATGGCTCTGTGACTATACAAAGCGCTTTCCAAACGGTGTGTGCAAACATCGAATCACTTTGAAGTTAAATTGGATTTACTTACTTCGCAAAATTGATGAAATAATGCTTTGAAGTGTAATTAGTATTTAAGTGCCTTGTCTCTGTGTAGTCAACAAAGTAACTTGTAGAAACAATGCTCAATAAAATATGAATACAACCTCACCTTTTACGATCCTCGATCGTTCGTTCCTTAGGACGAATGGTTTGAAAACATTGTTGGGGTCGGGGAATGGCGGTAAAGTAGACGAATTAAACTAATAGGGTATTTACGTTTTTAAATGTCCCAAACTAGAACACATTCAGACGTAAAGACGTGGTTGGAGATTATTACGATAACTGGAAAGTTTTTTTTTTTTGTTATTATTTTCTTTCATTGTGACGATGATTTTAAGCGTATTTGAAGTGACTTAAATAGATCAATGGTTTGTGATAAAAGAGCGGGTGTGCCTGATACATGCATTTTGTTCTGATTCTTCTGGGTCAGTGCAAACTGAAAGTAAACTGACAGTACTGCCTGAGTTGTACTTCCGGTTTGACATGTTTATTTAATGTTCAAAGCCGGGACTCACTTGAATCCTAAACCGGGACAGTTACAGGGAAACGGGGCTTAATCTTGAATAATAAGCACTAGAGTGCGCCGGATTTGTTGCACAGCCGTCAAGCTATTGCAGTAACTGATAACGCAGAAGCTCTCAAACGCCAAGAAAGAGGTTGCAACAGTATGAAAGGGGAAAAGCATATATGTGTGTGTGTGTGTGTGTGTGTGTGTGTGTGCCAAAGAGGCTTTAACTTTTAACCACACTTTTAGCAACTTTTAATGTGCCATCTTTAAATGAACCATGCTCTGGCAAAATGGGGCTTAATGCATCTCCGTATTATACCAAGCAAGACATCACTTAGTCACAGATCCATAAAAATCCATTCTGACTAACAACTGACTCCATCATGAGGTAGACTGGTCCTTTGACATACAGAAAATTGACCAATAGCGAAAAGTTTCGGCTCAGGTCAGCCTGCGCGGACTGCGCAGGCTGACCTGGGTCGATACTTTTCGCGGATGCATTAAGCCCCCTTTTCACAGAGAGCGGCTCAAATGTTTTCATTATGAAAGAGTATAAAATTTTGTTGTTTGGTAAAAAGTTAATGCATCTCTGTGATTCATTGTATCAAGCACGTCTTCACATTATCATAGATCCATAAAATCCATTTTGACTAACAACCGACTGAATCCTGTGGTAGACTGGTCCTTGGACATGCAAAAAAAAAAAAAATTGCTAAAAGCAAACAGTTAGCACTGCTCCTATACTAGAGTCATGCTCTGTGAAAAAGGTGATTTAATACATTGCAACAGTATCGATTAAGGTCAGTCTGCGCAGTCCGGGTAAACTTACCTGGGCCAAAACCTTTTGCTATTGTCAATGAGGGCCATTCCTGTAAATCAACTTATCTCCCTTGCCTGATAAAGACTGAAGGTAACCAAATAACAGATTGGTCCTTTTAAATGTGTTCCTTTGTTTTTATCCTGGATTCCTTTAGGAATGTTGCGATAAAAATAATTTGATTTATGATTAGGATATATGTAAGGTCCCCGTGTAATTTTTAAAGCAAATTGTGTTCTAAGTCATCATAGATGTGCATATATCTCGATTTATAAAACAATCTAACCAGATTTAGCCGAGATATTATCTCAAAAACATATTTGTGTAGTGCAAGAAAGTAAAGGATAAAATCCAAGTAATCTCCTTATCAGGACCAATGTAGTACTAGAGAGGAATCAAGGGAAACAACTGAAGAATGGCTCTCGTTCTGCACATGAAAGGACCGTTCTACTTCATGACTCAGTCAATTTCTAGAGAAAATGGGACCGCATTATGCGCTAACTTGCTTAGTATTTAACGCGTTACGGAGATGCATTAACCTTGGTCCCAGAGCGCCGGTGACCTGTAGTATCACCATTCCGTACCGAGGTAAAACTGTTTACCTCCAATAATCTGTCCAATCAGCTGTCCAGGACTTAAACTGGTCATTATTAGTGTGTATTTAATTTGTCTAATGATTTCTAGCACGGACCATAAAGATACTATCTGTAGAGTAAATACTGGATTATTGATTAGAACATTAGAATTCACCCTTCCGGTATCAATGTCGATGTTTTTTTAATCAAGATCAGACGGCAGAGAATTTGCAGTCTTATCTTTGATCAAAATTGTTCGATGTTTTGTGAAATATTTACAAGAAAAAGGAATAAAAAATCTCACTTCCCATTAAAACAGTAATTGAATATATCCGTTTCACTATTCAAGCGTTATAATGGTAAATCTTTTCACCTTTCCCAAACAAGCCCTGGTTTTCACGTGTCTGCAGTACAAGTCTTTTGAAAACACTGTGGGAAAAGGAGAAATTGCTCGTAACACGAGCAATTTCTCCTTTTCCCACAGTGTTTTCTACCCTTTTTGAGACCTTTCTGCTATTTTCATCAAATTTAAAATTGTCGTCTGCAAACTCTTTCAATTTGGACCAGTCCAAAATTTGTCGTTTGGGAAAGGGTTAAGGTCTAGTTGTTTTCAGAGCAACTTGCTTTATTCAGGTTTACGTTCACCGAGCCCGGTTGCTCAGTCAATACCGCAGAGGGCTTGAAACTAATGGATCACTGGTCCCATTTACAGCTCAGTTTTTTCCTCAAAGACCGATGAAAGGATTCCTCTCGAACCTCACTGTGTCGACGGTGTTTATTAACCCTTAGGCTGCTAAACGTGACTCAAGAACCTTTTGCGGAAAGTTTAGATCAAGATCAGACTGCAAAGAACGTGAATCTATACTGTCCGACAAGGAGGTATTTCTCCCCAAAGAAATAACTTTGAAATAGCAACATTTCTTTTTCTACTATAGACATGTAGGTATTACTGACTTATTCAACAGGGTAATTTAAATAAGAGCTAACTAAGTGAAATGAAACAATCAAGCCGATAGTAAAAACCCAAATTTGGTATTTCGAAGGTTTTTTTTTTTTTGTTTTTTTGTTTTGGGGACGGGGGATAGCTCCTTATCTGACATTGTAGATCCAAGATCAGACTGCACGTTCTGTGCAGTCTGATCTTGATCTACACTGTCCGCAAAAGGCCCTTGAGGTGCCCTTGGCAGCCTAAGAATTAAAAATGGCGTTAAACACCAAACAAACAAAACAAATTCGGAATTAAAAGCCTCTGTAGATGCCGATTTTGAAATGACACTAAAACGCTTAAATTACCTTAAAGAGTAAAACTATCGCGGGAAAAAAAGAATTTGATTGTCACATGAATGTTTATTGAAGCATTTAATTGGTCCCATCATAACCCTTTACGGAACCATTGACCAATGACTTGACTCGTTACAAATTATTTTCACGAAATGATTTTCCTGGTTTAATTTTAGTAACAAAATCCCATTTTTGTAATGTTGTTTCCAAAGTGATAGCTAGACTACAAAGGCAAGCTCAGCTAAAATTCTAGAGTCAACTCGATGAACTTGGCTTACAGTAAAACGACCGGCGTTCTTGATCGAATTACGTTACTTCATCTTAATCTTCACTCTAGTAGTTTCAAGGTGGCGGCTGACGAAGAAGAAACGGGCAACAGACAAATAGGCGTTGAAAAGTAGTTATCTTCAGTTGTTATCTTTATTTGCTGCACAAATGCCAAGATTAATTTGGCAACATTAAGTTTTGCATAGAACTTTTGCCGTTCATAGTGCTACCAGATCTTATTTGCGGTTTCATTTACATGCGTTAATCTGATGGACTGACCTGTCAAAATGTCAATTTCTTCGTTTAAAAGAATTCGTCGAAGGCGATACCCAAGTATGTCCAACGGAGACCACTACGTCCTGGTGTACTCGATGAAAATGGTCGTCATTAAATTTAATTGATGCGTGCGCATCTAATTCAAAGTCAGAAAAATAGTTCTAGGGTTTATTCTTGAGTTTCGAGCATACTCGACGTAAGTTGTGGAGTTTTAGATTTAAACGTGAGTTTTGATTCTTATTTAGCAATCGCTCTACACCTAATAGATATTGATGAGACTAGATTTTGACAGTGAAATTATCTACGACTAGAAATAGACCGAAACAGAAGAAGGACCTACAGCGCTCAGTTCATTGGTCAATAATAAAGATCGATAGAATCAGATAAGATAGCGCTCCACGAATGTATGAAGAAACTGGAAAAAAAAATCATTCCATTGGCCGTAATTTCATGATTAAAAGCAATAAATTCTGTTTCAGTCGTGTGGGTGGGAGAATTTTATGGTGAATACTAAATCGTTGTCTCCATTTGAAATGGAAATGTGTAAGAAATTCAGTACCCTTGTACTTTAACCAATTTTTCCCGTGCAGACAAGTTGTATGTCTTGCACCTGAAAACATTGAGGAAAAAGCAGAAATTGTACTTATTTTAGTTGAAAGTTATTTAATGTGTCTAAAAGCCGCATTGAGTTATGTGAAAATATTTGTTTGCTGTTTCGAAAGCTGAAAATAGCATGTAGTTTCGAAGTGTTATAGCTATGCACAGGGGAATGAAAATTGGGTTGGGGAAGCAGATCAACCATTTAATACTACAAGGGTCAAGCAATCCCGTTTTCGGTGTAACTGAATACGCTCTACTTGGATCTACTTCTTGGAATTGATATACTCAAATGAATAAATAGTAATTTTCGATTGGTAAAAAATGTGGCCATGTTTATTTGGCGGGTCACTGAGGCCTATGGGGTGGGGGGGGGGGGCATATTCTTATGATTATTTTTCGTAATATTGAACAACAACAACAACGACGACGACAACAACAACAAAACCGGCAAAATGTTTAAATATTCATATTCCAGTAACTTTTATACCGTTTAGCTTTTTTCTCAAATGTACATCTCGTTTTAGGTTTCATAGTTCTTTAACCCTTTACTAGACGACAAAATTTTAGCCTTGTCCAAATTGAAAGCATTTGCAGACGACAATTTCGATGTGGCTCAAATGGTGCAACTTTTCTTAGATACGGTAGAAAACATTGTGGGAAAAGGAGAAAATGCTGGTTACCAGCATTTTCTCCTTTTGCCCCAATGTTTTCAAAAGGCTTCTTTCCCAGGGGCGTCAAAAGGCGGCATTGTACGGTAAAAGGTTAACCCTTTACTACACTATTTCGACTTGTAACAACCCTGAAAGAGAAGGCTTTAAAAAACATTAAGGGGAAAAGGAGAAAATGCTGGTAACCAGCATTTTTTTTCTTTTCCCACAATAGTTTTTTCCCTATCATAAACAGAAATCATCATTTTAGCAACATTAAATTTGTCGTCTGCAAATGCTTTCAATTTTTTCAATTTAGTCCAGTCCAAAATTTCGTCGTTTGGTAAAGAGCAAATTCTTTCCCGACATCAAAATTTCAGACTTCTCCATAATCATTGTTTTCAAGCGTTTTCAGATCTCAAATGAAATATTCTTCAAAAACTTAACCCAACACCAAACGACAAATATTTAGACTGGTCCATATTGAAAGTATTTGCAGATGGTAATTCAAATATGGCTCTGATTGTGAGATTTGTCTTTGAAAGGTTAATCAAAATTGTGGGAAAAGGAGAAGATATTGGTTACCAGTTTCAAAGTGCTATCAGGGATGGTAGACACATGATCCCTGTTGCAACTACACTGACAAGATTTGGACACAGATCCTCTTTTCGACATAACAATAGAAAGTTGTGTGGGTTAGATCCGTATTATGCCAGATAAATACGATTAATTCAGTATCTATGAGTACATCACTCTTGACGTCATCATTTTAAAATCTCTTTAAGTGTCAAATATGACATAACAAGTAAGTAATCACTTGAGGATTAGATTTTGACCGAGTTCAATAGAGGTCGCGTGATTTAACAGTAGTCACGTGCAGATTCTTGTCCAATGAAATGTTGATAGAGTTTTTGTCTCTATATTTTGTTTTTCAATCCAAACGGCGCCACAGACCAATAAAGTTGTTTTTGCAGACACCGTAGATCAAGATCAAACTTCAAAAACAACGTTGTTTGAACTTGGATTTAAACTATCAGATGTTTCATGAAATATAAATCCAGAGTAGGCATGAGATGAGTTATGTTCTGGCAAAAGGGCGTTTAAAGCATTTCCGTAATACATAGTACCGAGCAAGACATCACTTAATTATCAGCGGCGTAGCTAGCCAGAAATAAAGTGTACGCCCTTTTCATGCTTCTCTGGATTTTTCTTTTACAAGTACTTCACGCAACAGTCTTTCCAAGTCACTGGCAGTTTTCCCACAATATTATAGTCATAACCGTGTTCGGCGGTGAGAGACCATTGAATCCTGTCACAATGACTATCTTTAATTCCCCCCTCCTCCCCCCCCCCCCCCCAAAAAAAAAAAAAAAATGGGCTGGAAATCGAACCTGTAAAATCTGGGGTTTTAGCCCTGTATGTACTGTTACGGGAGATCAGTCCTTCCTTAACAGCATAACTTGTATAAAATCAATACCTGACAACTGCGCTAGGGAGGATTCTCTTTAGCTCAGGGGTTAGTGCATTGGTCTTTTAAACCTCAATAAACGAGGATATTTGCCGCACGGGTTCGAATCCCAGTTGGAGCGGTTTATAATTGAGCTATGTATTTGTTGCGAAGTTTCATGTTCGTTAGAGTACATGTACTGAAGAAGGGAACAACAGGGCTCAGTATGAAGATCTGTGTCTAATTTAGTCAAAAGTTCCTATTTACTTCTATGGCTCTATTTGTAACAGAGTTACAGAGTTTTAGTTCGGACGTGACGATATTTCGTACGCTATTCCAACATAAAGCATCTTCGAGGTACACTGATTTAGCCTGTTACGCTAACTGAACTGATTGAAATGTGTTTTACTCAATTTTCAACATTATTTCATGCAAATCAGGGCCACAACTCACTAATTTATGGTTCCAGTAGTAGTGGGCTAAGCCTCTGAAATGTATTGCCCTAGGACACTCCCAACAAAAACCCGGCGCTTTGAATGGGGATTGAATTTGGGGTATTCTAGTTTAGGTATCCTGACCTTCGCCACTGAGCCACACGGGACTTTCCTACTCTTTGACGATACCATTTAATCTTTTACCGAACGACAAAATTTTTAGACCAGTCTTAATTGAGAGCATTTGCAGGCGACTATTTCAATGTGGCTGAAATGATGCAATTTTTCTTTGTTAGGGTAGAAAACATTGTGGGAAAAGGAGAAAAAAATGCTGGTAACCAGCATTTTCTCCTTTTCCCACGATGTTTTCAAAAGGCTTCTTCCTCAGAGTCGTTAAAAGTCGGCATTGTTTGGTAAAGGGTTTTAATTCATTTAGCTATATACGTATTAATGAGTCTCACTAAAAGATTAAAACTTTGTTTTCTGTTTATGGACCGGTAATCTGGGTTTTATTGGATCTTCTGTATGCGATAAAACGATTAACTTTAAAAGTCAGATTCGAAATTAAATTTGACACTTATTGCTTACATTATAAAGGGATTTACTCTATTCAAAACAATCTCCTTGTTTAACGGCCCTTAGGCTAAAGGCTGTTGAAACATTATTGGAAAATGAGAAAATACAAGTTTTTCCTTTTCCCATAATGTTAAACCCTTTCATAGACAATTTTTTATCACTGGAGCCACATTTCATTTGTTGTCTGCCAATGCTGTCAATTTGAACAAGTCTAAAATTTTGTCGTTTAGTAATGAGATAACCCTTTACCAAACTATCTCGAATTTCAACGACTCTGAAAAGGAAGGGTAACCAGCATCTTCTTCCTTTCCCACAATGTTTTCCATCCTTTCAGAGACAGAAATCATCATTTTAACCACATTTAATATGTCGTTTGCAAATGCTTTGAATTTGCACCAGTCCAAAATTTTGTCGTTTGGTAATGAGTTAACACTTTTGCCGCCTTAAAAATAATTTCGTCTTACTTCAGTGCAAAACAGTATGATTTTACTGCGGATGAAAGAACTTTAAGTCAGTCGTTACATTTCAAGTAAAGATCGTTGGAGATCCAAGACAGAACTGCAAGATCTGTGCAGTATCATCTTGATGTGCGCCCCAGTAAAAGCTGTTGTACTCATTAAAGACAATTTAACCCTTTACAACACGACAGAATTTACACTTTATACAAATTGAAGTAATTACTAGATGACAACTATACTAAGTAAAGCTCAAGGCAAGAAAGTTGCCTTTGATAGGCCAGAAAACATTGTGGAAAAAGGAGAAAATACTGGTTACCAGCATTTTCTCATTTCCCACAATGCTTTCTAAAACCCCTTTTTCTTAGGGTCGTTAAAAGTCGTGATCGCGTGGTAAAGGGTTACTGGTAATTTTGGGCTTTTCCCTATAGTCTACTTATAAAAGAGTTTTTTTTTTTAAATTTTGTTCCGCAGTTTTAGAATGCAACAACCACATTTAATCTAATTTCTATTTCAAAGACTGACCATTTCATTGGCTGTGACGTTCTTTCTTAGCCAATGAGATGGCTAGTCTTGGAATATTGAATTTAAAGAAAATTCAAGGACACTAAAAAGCATTTTCTCCTATTCCTGCATTGTTAGCTAGTCTTTCACCGCCAAATTCCTTCAGTTCAGCCATTTTTCGTTGTTCGTCTGCAAATGCTATCAGTTAGGACGCACCTATAAATTTGTCGTCTGATAAAGAATTAACTCTTTTACCAGACGACAAAAATGTAGACTTGTCAAAACTGAAAGCATTTGCATACGATTATTTTAAAGTCGTTCATATGATTGAATTTGTCTTAGATAGGATAGACAACATCGTGAGAAAAGGAGAAAATGCTGGTTACCAGCATTTTCTCCTTTTTCCACAATGTTTTCAAAAGCCTTCTCTTTTAGGGTCGTTAACAGTCGGGATTGTGTGGTAAAGAGTTAACTCTTTAACACAAAATCCCGAGTTGTAATGACCCTTGGAAAGAGGGCTTTTGATAACCAGCATTTTCTCCTTTTCCCACAATGATATGTTCTCTCCTTCATGCTTTTAGTCTAAGCATCTATGCGGGCCCATATAGATCGTCGGTTTTCGTTCAGATTTTTTTTTTTCAACTTGCCAAATCAAAATCCATGGTCTCGCCTAGATTTTCTTTTCGGTTCGTTTTTGGGCTAATTCGTAAAAAGGTTTACTTGGTTACGTCCGAACTGCCTCCAATCGAACTCGCGGTTCAACATTATCGGGGATAAAAAAAAAAAGAGTCCGACGATTTATGTTATTATTCCGCATTTATTTAAACGGAGAAAAATGGCTTTGGACGGTTATTTGGTTTTTCAATTATGGCAGTGTACAGTTTCATGGTAAAATGAATTATATGAAACAGTAGGACTATTGATTGGGTTTAATTATTATTTGTACGTCCTTTGTGTTTGTACATGAACACAGAAATAACTCTTTTGTTGTGTGATTAATTGTTATTGGATTCTAGTGAGGAGGGAGTAAATAGTTCAGGTAAATAACGCTTTACTAAAAGACAAAATTTTAGGCTCGTCCAAATTCAAAGCATTTGCAGACGACAATTTGAATATTGCTAAAATGATGATTTCTGTCTGTGATAGGATCGAAAACATTGTGGGAAAATGAGAAAATGCTAGTGACCAGCATTTTCTCCTTTTTCCCACAATGTTTTCAAAAGCCTTCTCTTTCAGGGTCTTTAAAAGTTGGAAGTGTGTTAACTCTTTACCACACGATAAAATTTTAGCCTTGCCCAAATTGAAAGCATTTGCAGACGACAAAATAAATGTTACTCAAAACACAAAATTTGTGCGTCAAAGGGAAGAAAACATTATGGGAAAACTTACCAGCATTTTCTACTTTTTCCAGGATGTTTTCTAAAGCCTTCTCTGTCGGGGTCGTTAAAAGTCGGGATTGTGTGGTAAAAGGTTAAAATGTTTTGCAACAGGACTTAATCCTTTACAACACAATGCCGAGTTTTAACGACCTTGAAAACATAGCTTTTGAGAACATCATGGCAAAAGGAGAAGATGCTGATTACCAGAATTTTTCTCTCCTTTTCTAACAATATTTTTCATTACATTTCAGACAAAATCCTATCTTTTGAATGATATTTAATTTGTCGTCTGCAAATGCTTTCAATTTGGACCAGTTTGAAATTTAGTCGTTTCGTTAAGCAGTTAAAAACGTCCATATTTGAACCATGCTCTGTAAAAAAAGGGGCTTAATGCATCTGCGAAAAGTTTCGACCCAGGTCAGCCTGCGCAATCCGCGCAGGCTGACCCAGGCCGAAACTTTTCGCTATTGGTCAATTTTCTGTAAGTCCAAGGACCTGCCTACCTCTTGATTAAGTCGATTGTTAAAATAGTGGCTACTATGGATCCATAATTATATGATTGCTTGACTGGTATCATGGATCACGGAGATGAATAAAGCCCCCTTTTGCCAGAGCACGGCTCATTTTTGTATGGCCGCTATTGTGAAGCGGGATTAATGTAAGCGATGGTATTGGAATATTCTACTTGTTTTTATATATTTTATTTAGAGCGATACCAAAAGGGTCATTCGCATTGTGGCTGAATACGTTTTAATGTTGTTATAACAGTTGGAGAGTGCTTGTCGAAAAATATTTATGAGTGCTTGGTAGGAAAACTTTTATACCTAATAGATTTGGTACGTGCGTTGTCAAACTTTGTGCCATACATTGAGGCAAAACGATATTGAATATATATATATATCATGCTCTGGCAAAAGGGGGTTTAACTGTTTATCTCATGAGAAAAATGTAGACTTGTCCAAATTGAAAGCATTTGCAGACGACAATTTAAATACGACACAAATGATGAAATATGTCTATTTATGTCCTTGATGGGGTAGAAAACATTGTGGAAAAAGGAGAAAATGCTGGTTACCAGCATTTTCTCCTTTTCCCACAATGTTTTCAAAAGGCTTCTTTCTCAGGGTCGTAAAAAAGTCGGCATTGTGTGGTAAAGGGTAAATGCATCCCTGGGATGCAGCATACCAAGCAGGTCATCGCATACTTACGGATTCATAAAACCCATCGTATCTAACAACCGACTCAATCATGAGGTAGAATGATCCATGGACAGGCGAAAGATTTACATATAATAAAAACAAAAAAGTATCGACCCATGTCATCCTGCGCAAATTGCGCAGGCTGACATGAGTCGATATTTTTTGCAGATTACACCTTTTTAACAGAGCATAGCTCATGTGATATACATATTTTATAGGTTTGATCGGTGGATTTGCAGACTTAGTGCCATACATTGTGGCGAGTGGATACTTCATTGAAACATAACAATTTTGAATATACATATTTCAAAATTAAGTGCTGATAAAATATGAGCAAAGGATAAATTTGACTGAGGGAACTTAATTGAAGTAACTTTGACTTGTGACGAAAAAAAGAAAAACTTACTCGAATCAGGCAAACGAGTTGATGTAAAAACAAAACAAAACATTTGGTAATGTGATCTCAATAATCACGCACGCAAAAGGACAAAATCACCAGCATTCGTGAAGGAAAATAACCCAAAAGCATTTCTGTTCATCGTGAAAATGTCATCATCCACACAAACAGTGTCGACCCAGCTCGCCGACTCCAAGCTGCAAGCGTCCACAAAGTATCGTTGGGTTGCGGAATTTCTGGCGGGACCCAGCGGGTATATGGAGAAAGAGGAAATAGTTAGTGACTGGTTCCCGGATCTCAACGAAGCGAAAATGAACGCGATAGATAAAGCCGAAAGGGAAGTACAGGACTACCCGTACTCACGTGGCAGAATTTTGAAGCTTTTTGTAGAAGACGATGCGGGAAAAGAAGTCAAAGAATTATGCAACGCAAAAACTAATGTGCCTGTTCGGTGACTCATGTTTACTGTAAATGTGCCTTCATTATAAACTGTTTGAAAATCTTAATTAGCTGTTTTACGACCCAGGTAGAGGACCTTTGTAAACATTGCGAGAAAAAGAGTAAATTCTGGAAACTAGCGTTTTCTTCTTTTCTGACAATGTTTACTCCCATTTCAAAGACAGATCCTGTCTTTCCAGCCACTTTTAATTTGTCATCTGCCGCTGGTTTCGATTTGGAATGGTGCAAAATATTGTCGTTTCTGAATAGGGTATAGCCGTCATCCTGCGGAGTACGTGGTTAGAATCTATTAGAGCGACTCACAACTGGCTTTTGATCGAGCAAGTTTAACCCTTTACCTGACGGCAAAATCATAGCATTGTCCAAATTGAAAGCATTTGCAAATGAAAATTAATCCTTTCTGCACCAAATATATGAGCCATGATCTGTGAAAAGGGGGCTTAATGCATCTGCGAAAAGTATCGGCCCAGGTCAGCCTGCACAGTCCGCGCAGGCTGACCTGGGCCGAAAGTTTTCGTTACTGGTCAATTTTCTGAATGTCCAAGGACCAGTCTACCTCATAATTAACCCTTTACCCCATAAGACATTTCTGTGGTATCACTAGCTGACCTTAAATAACAGGAAGGATGAAGCCGTTTCTTATGTGTATATGACACCTTTTGATAGCATAGAAAACATTGTGACAAGAGGTGAAATTGCTCGTCACGAGCAATTTCACCTTTTGCCACAATGTTTTTAAAAGGCTCCTACAAGCAATGCGTAGAAATGAGTATCTATGGAGTAAAGGGTTAAGTATGTTGTTGAAAAAAAGTGGCTGTTACGGATCCATAATTATGTGATACATTGTTTGATATAGTGCCTCAGGGAGATGCATTAAGCCCCCTTTTAACAGAGCATGGCTCATATAGACTCGACCTCTTTTGACATCTGCACATACAATCTATTGAAACTTTAAGAATTTCATCTTAAATGCTTCACTAAATAAGCAGACTGTATAGATCCAAGATCAGACCGCACGTTCTGTGCAGTCTGATCTTGATCTATACAATCCGCAAAAGCCACTGTTTTCGCCGATGGCGCTGAAAGAGTTTAAGTGTAACTCAAATGACAGTATTTTCTTTCAAAAGGATTAAAACACTGTGGGAAAAAGAGAAAACATGCCAAGCATTTAAAGTATTAATTCATTGTCGTATTATATCGTATACTTTTGTTGATTGTTTCGATACCCACTGGGTCCGTATTCACCAACCATTCTTAAGAGCATTCTTGATCTTATTCTCCAAGATTTTCTAGATTTGAAAGTAACACACCTTCTGATTGGCTAAACTAAATGGTTTAGTCAATCACAAGTTATGTTACTTTTAGAATTAGAAAACTCTGGAGCATAAGACTAAAAATATTCTTAAGAATGGTTGGTGAATACGGACCCTGGATCAATATTGTAGCAGACGAATTTGAAAATATTCTTGTAAAGTAGGGATCTACATTGTCCGCGGAAGGATTTGATGATTCTTATGGCATTGAAAGTCAACAGTGTATGTTCGACAGTACAATTATATCCACCAACCTGTATCAGGTAAAATTCCCTGGCACGCTCAGAATGTGCTTGCTTAAAACTCTTTACCAAACTACAAAATTTTAGTCTGGTCCAAATTGAAAGCATTTGCAGACGACAAAATAGATGTGACTGAAAAATTGAAACTTGTTTTAGGAAGGGTAGAAAACATTGTGGGAAAAGGAGAAAATGCTGGTTACCAGCATTTTCTCCTTTTCCCACAATGTTTTCAAAAGCCTTCTTCCCCAGGGTCGTTAAAAGTCGGGATTGTGTGGTAAAGGGTTAAGACAGGTGCTGGCTTAGTGCTGGTGCATTTCAATATGAGCCAAGCTCTGGCAAAGGGAGACTTAATGCATCTTCATGATGCATTTTACCAAACAAGTCATCACATAATTATGGATCCATAAAATGCGTGTAGTCTAACAACCGATCGAATCTGAAGGTAAACTGGTTCTTACACACGCAAAAAGTTGACCAGTAGCGAAAGTATCGACCAAGGTCAGCCGGCGCGGACTGTGCAGGCTGACCCGAATCGACACTTTTTGCAGATGCGTTAAATCCCCTTTTGCCAGAGAATGGCTCAGTCATAATATTTGCCTTCTCTTGGAATTCAACATCTGCTTTTTAAATACAGGTTGCAGGAAAACATGAAAAAGGGTTTAATGCACTTGCAAAAAAATATCGACTTATGTCAGCTTGCGCAGTCTGCGCAGGCTTTCATGGGTCGAAATCTGTTGCTGTTCGTAAATTTTCTGCATGTCAAAGGACCCTTCCATCTCATGATTCAGACGGTTATTGGACAAAATCGATTTTATAGATCCGTAATTACGTGATGTCTTGCTTGGCTCAAAGCATCACGGGGACGCATTGACCCTCCCCTCCTTTTTGCTCGAGCATGGCTCATATATTTGAGCCATGCTCTGTGAAAAGGGGGCTTAATGCATTTGCGAAAAGTCTCTACCCAGGTCAGCCTGCGCAGTCCGCGCAGGCTGACCTGGACCGAAACTTTTCGCTATTTGTCAGTTTTCTGAATATTCAAGGACCACTCTTCCTCAAAATTCAGTCAATCGTTAGACTACGTGGATTTTATGGATCCATAATTATGTGATGATTTGCTTGATATGATGTATCACGCAGAGGCATTAAGCCCCCTTTTGCCAGAGCATGGTTCATTTGTTTTCTACAGTTGCATTTTCACTAGAGGTGGCAAGTAAGACAGGTTTTCCTGAAATTCAAAAAGAAGACATGTGTCTCTTTTAGGGAAACGAATCTTGGAACATAGGCGTCGGGATGTTTTTGTTTTGGGTAGGATGAAAACTCTTTGTAACCCTTTACCTAACGATACCGTGTTCATACGGGCTGACAAAAATTAATTTGAAAAAAGTTGAAGGAAAAGGGGAAAATGCTGGTAACCAACATTTTCTCCTGTTCAAACAACGTTTTCAACTTTCAAAAACAAGCCGCATGATATCAGTCGCAGAACAGATTTTACCCTACCCAACCATCACATTATCGGAAAGAGCCTAGGTCCCTGGTGCCCCAGCTTGTCCAAGCCCAATGCTGCTTTCCCCCTCCCTCCGCCCTTGTACATCTAATGAGAGTTCAGGAGAGAGATCAAGAAAATGTCGTGAGAAAAGAAAAAAAATATGCTCATCATGAACAGTAGTATCTTTCATTTTTATTCGCAAAAACCAAATTATCTGCTGACACATGTGAAGGAAAGCAAGAAGTATTTATTATGGAATGGGTTATTTTTACAGCGTTGTCTCACATCTTTTATTCACTATTAAAATGCGCCATGTTCTAGCAAAAGGGGGCTTAATGCATCTCCCTGATCCATGATACCAAGCAAGTCATCATACAACTATGGATCAATAAAATCCATTTTCTCTGAAAATCGACTGAATCATGAGGTACACTTGATCTTTGACATGCAGAAAATTTACCAAAAGCAAAAAGTTTCGGCCCAGGTCAGCCTGCGCGGACTGCGCAGGCTGACCTTGGTCGATACTTTTTGCAGGTGCATTAAGCCCCCTTTTGACAGAACACAGCTCAAATATATGTTGTGTGTTATTTTAACTCTCTACCAGACGACAAAACTTTGGACTCATCGAAATTGAAAAGATTAGCAGGTGACAAATTAAATGTGACTCAGAAGATGAATTTTATTTTGAAAAGAATAGAAAAAAATAGTGTGGAAAGGAGAAAATGCTGCCTACAAGCATTTTCTCCTTTTCGCACGATACTTTCAAGAGCCCTTTTCCTCAAGGTTGTTAAAACTCGGGATTTTCTGGTACAGAGGGAAAGCTTGATTTCACATTTTTATAACATATTAATTGAATGTTCATTCTTAAATCTTTTCTTTTTTTACTCATTAAATACTGTTCTCTTTAAAATTTGTTCTTACACTTTTACAACATTTAGTGTTATGATTATTTATTTTTACGGTGATTGACGTCTTTCTTCAGCATTATTCCAGTTATGTCACAACGGCCAGTGCACCTTGCCATGCTTTTCTCGAGTCCTCTTTTACCAGTACATCGAACAATATTCTTTTCAAGCCAATTTTATTTCTAACTGTCGAAAACAAGGTCGAAGATACCGGTACGGCAGTAAAATATCTCCCAGGTCATGTGACTGTTTTAAATGAAGCGAATGAAAATGAAATTGAACACGTTTATGGGTAATTGAAAATATCAACTACCATTTGAGCCATGCTCTGGCAAAAGGGGGCATCTCCGTGAAGCACTATGCCGAGCAAGTTCTCTCATAATTCTTGATCCGGAAAATCTGACAACCAACTGAATCTTGAGGTATACTGGTCCTTTGAGCTGCAGAAATTGACCGATAGCTAAACGTTTCGACCCATGTCAGCCTGCACTGACTATGCAGGTTGACATGAGTCGATACTTTTTGCAGATGCATTAAGCCTCTTTTTCACAGAACATGACTCATTTCTACCTGTCGAAAACCATGTCGAAATTATCATGGGTAATGTGACCGTTTCCAATAAAGCAAATAAAAATGAAATTGAACACGTTTATGGGTAATTAAGAATATTAAATACCATTTTTATGCAAAGATACCCTTTACCATTTGAATGTGGGCAACAAAAATGTGATAGATTCGTCAGCTTATAAAAAGTATTTTTTCCTGAACTTTGTTAAAAGTAACTATGTAAACACTTGGTATACGTCATTGAAATGTGAGTTTTGTTCTGTTTGTAGTAATTTCGTCAGAGTGTCTGACCTTTCATCAAAATAAGCAAGAAATAGAGGATCTTACATGAGTGTTTATGTAACCTATTATCATTTTTATCAAACGAGATGACTAAAAATGTATGACGCGAGCCTTGGCGAGCGTCAAATACATTTTAGTCAACGAGTTCGATAAAAAATGATAATATATAAACACGAATGTGATATTCTATTTATCACATAAAACGAATGACAGATAAAAAATATCCTGCATCATTACCTTTAGCCTATACAACATTGATGGGTCCATGTTTACAGTTGTAGTTCGGTTTCAAATGTGTATATACCCAAGTAAATAGCTCTTTGACATTTACACCAAAAGTAGAATGAAACAGTTTCTAGAGAGGGCAAGTTCACCTATTTCCGCACTTTTGTTGATTAAAAAAAAAAACCAAAACTTTAGCTGCATTTTTTTTTTTTTTTTTTATTATTATTAAACATGAATATTAAACATGAAAATCAAAAACTTTCCACGCGTATGTCCTAGCAACAATGACGTCATTTTTCCGCGAAACGACACATAGTGCAAATTCCAGCACGTGCTGTGGCTGGTTTCTCCGGCTTCAGGCACTAATGACTGAAACCTGATCAGAACCGGGACCCAAAAACGATAATACACCAGTGTATTATAAAAAATAAGTCCTGGGTTTAATACACTACCGAAGGAGGTTTTATGTGATGAATATCTTTGAAAAAGATAGACGGCGTGAGAGATACTAGAATATGAATATTGAAACTCTTTTGTCACACAGTTTTGTGGCTCAGTATGAAGTAAAATAATGAAAAACAACCTCGTAAGCAATTGCCTCTTTTCCCTCACTGTTTTTTTATTTTGTTGAAAAGTAGTATTGGGTTATTGAGTAACGCTTATGAAAATATCAAATTTCCAAATAGCACAAGAAAAGAATTATTCTTTACTATATTATTTTGCTATGGTATGAATCAATGCCCCGGGGAACGTTTGTTAACAGTGGTTTTATAAGTATGTGAGCAAATATGTCAGCGGGGCCCGCCGAATAAACATATGCACATTTTTTTTTACTAATCGCAAATTACCATTTAGTCATTCTTTGTCAGTACCAAAAAGAAGGTCAAAAACCAGCGCAAAAGAAAAGAAGAACAGGGTAATCTATTAACATATTTATCATCTGATCGATCCAAATTACTTTTTATGAGTAATTCTAAATTGCCTACCCGAGTGAAACCAGAGTTTGAACTTTTGACCTTTCTGTTATGACAGACATGCTATCGTTTCAACTGATTAAACCTTTCATCTATAGGCGAAAACATGGGCTTTTGCGGACGGCATAGATCAAGATCAGACTGCACAGAACGTGCAGTCTGATCTTGGATATACACCGTCCGTTTGTTTTGTCAAGCCTGTAAATTAAAAAAAGTCTTTCTGAATTTCACTGGATCGTATTTCAAAAGAGGTCGAGTATATATGAGCCACGCTCTGGCAAAAGGAGGCTTAATGCATCTCTGTTATCCATGATACCGATCAAGCCATCACATAATTATGGATCCATAAAAGCCACTTTTTTTTAACAACCGACTTACTCATGAGGTAGACTGGTCCAGTGGACGAACAGAAAATTGACCAATAGCGAAAAGTTTCGGCCCAGGTCAGCCTGCGCGGACTGCGTAGGCTGACCTGGGTCGATACTTTTCGCAGATGCATTCAGCCCCCTTTTCACTGAGCATGGCTCGATTATATTTTGAAGCATCCTCTGGCAAAAGGGGGCTTAATGCATCTCCTTGAGGCAGTATACCAAACAAGACATCACATATTTAGGGATCCATGAAATCCACTTTGCCTAACAACGGACCGCATTATAAAGTAGAATGGCCCTTTTGAAGAAAATTCAAAGATAGCAAAAAGTTTCGGCCCATGTCAGCCTGTGCTGCGCCCGTGTAAAATAATTATATTGGTTGATATTAGTAAAATGTACATACATATTCTGGAAATGCTACACTGAAAATCATATTTAGTGATTATATCATTTTTGGAGTGACAGTGACGACAGAGGTTTATAATGAACACTATATTGCTGAATATGTATCGATCCATGATAAATAATTCATAAGAATTAGAATGATGTACTGCTTTCGTGTGATGTCAAATATGCGACACCGGAATGAAATCTTATGTTTATCTGATATGGGCAGGGACACCGGCCCTCTACCAAGGTTAACTAGAACTGTCGCAAGGCCCCCTCCTTCCCCACCAGCTCATTGTCACTGAAGCAGCACAATCAAAGAACAGAAATGATTTTCAAAACAAAGATCATCAGTGACCTTGACCTTTGACCCATGTGACGCCAAAACAATAGGGCACCTCCTTGGGTCATGAGCATTATTTAAATAAAGTTTCAGGGTCCTAGGTCAAACAGCTATTGAGTTAGAGCACGGAGATGATTTTCAAACAAAGTTCACCTGTGACCTTGACCCATGTGACCCAAAAGCTACAGGGCACCTCCTTGGGTCATGGACAGTTCTTGTATGAAATTTCAGGGTCCTAGGTTAAACGGCTTTTGAGTTAGAGCAGGGAAACGAAAAAGTTTACAGACGGACGGATTGACGGACGTACGGACGGACGAAAGGACAGACAGACAGACATGGTGAAACCAGTATACCCCCCCCCCCCACCTCGTAGGTAAGGGTATAACGATATCACGATATGTAGATGGGGCATATAGGGATGCAGAGGAGGAGAATGGAGGCGGGACTTCTATTAACCCTTATCCTGCTAAATAAAATAAATGAAACTTTCAAGCCTAAAGTAGAAACCTAAATTTTGCCATTTCAAATGCATTTCTTTGTGAAAGATATTTCCTTGTCGGACAGTATAGATCCCAGATCAGACTGCACGTTCTACGCACTCAGATCTTGATCTTCATTGTCCGCAATAGGTCCTTGAGTTGCGCTTAGCAGCCTAAGGGTTAAGTTTTCTGTGCATGCGCATTGTTCTTTTTTTAATCGTGCACCATTTCTATTTCAATTACGCGCACTGAAGAGCTTTAAATTGATTAATTTCATTTATTGTCAAATAAAGACAACATAAAGAGAACTACAAACTACTACTTTGCATTGTTTTTCACCAATGGTTTTTATCTAACGTTTTTGCACACGCAGAAAATTATCTACAGATCAACGGACGCACAAAAAAGGATAAAAAATTCATACGATCGAACCATAAAAATCGGCCGATTTCAATCGAGAAAGCACTTAACTCTTTACCTCACAGTATCATTTCACACCTTCGTATTGAAACAATTTAAAGACGGAGTGTATAGCATATGGCTCTCACGATGTGAATTTTCTTTAAAAAGTTAGAAAATACGCAATCAAGGGGAAGTTCTGTGTATCAGCATTTTCTCCACCTCTCTCGATGGTTTCAAATACCTTCTACCCCGGTGTTGTAAAGCCCGGGATAAATTAGTAAAGGGTATAAACCGGAAATAGATTCCGACCGGAAATGGAGATCTGAATGATTAGCGGTGTGAGTGGACAGTTTCTGTAATTTCTGAGAAACTTAAATGTAAATCAATTAGGCCATATCTAGCGTATTCGCAATTTCTGAGAGCTTCAGTGGAAAGAAATACCAGACTTAATTAGTCCTTAACCCTTAAACTGCTTAGAAAATGAAACACATGTGTTAGTCGGTGGATAATTGTTTTGACCATTCGAATACAGGTTCTTTGCCGCCTGATCATAATCTAGACTGTCCAAAAACGCAGCTTGTATTGCATTTCTCTTAACTGTACAAAATGTGATGTCAAATATGCGACACCGGAATGAAATCTTATGTTTGTTTATCTGATATGGGCACGAAACACTGGCCCTCTACCAAAGATACATCTTTATAGCCAGAGAGAAAAAACTCTGTGTAAATTTCATAGACTGTAGAATGGTTCTGAATTCAGTCAGCTTTGTAAACATAGATAAATTACTGATTTATATGGCGTAAGAGAAAAGTACATATATCAGAAATCTTCGATTTAAAACTGGCAATGTCAAAATAGTGATTTCTTTGATGGTTCCAGAAAATGAAGTGCATTTTCTATCGGTCATAATCTATGCAACCTTGCAACCGCCAGGAGCAATGTTTGGCATGAAGATACAAGAATGATTATAGTTTGATATACAAAAATGAAATTTTAAAGCTGTCTGAAAACTAATATAGATATATCTTCCCAAGCCACTGGCTGCTTTTCCACATAACCATCGTTGAAACAATGATCAGCAGTGAGAGATAAATGGATCCTATTGCAGTGACTATCATGAATCCGCAAAAAAAAAAAAAAAAAACCGAGCAGGGGATTCAAAGCAGCTACACCTGTTCTTAAGTTTTGTATGCTATCGACTGCGCTACCGGGGCTCGTTGCATACTAAGTGGGAACATGTGCCCCAGTTTTAACTCCTTTAGCGCGAGGTATATATACATGTATTCATCCTCTTTCAACGGCTGTACTAGAATCCACTGAAACTTATAAACACAATTTTTTTATAAGCGTGACTAGATAGGTGGCCTCTCTCACGGCTGATTATTGTTTCCACAATGGTTTTGTGGGAAAACAGAAAGTGGCTTAGGAAGAATATTGTGCGAAGTACTGGTAAAAAAAAAAACTCTAGGAAACAATGAATAGATTCACTGGCCGCCGCGATGTAACTGAAAAAAAATGTAGAAAAGGGCGTTTAACACTATACAAATAAACAAACTATCAAACAGGCTGACGGAATAGATCCAAGATCAGACTGCTTATGATCTTGATCTTTAAAGTCCGCAAAAGTCTAAGAGAGTTAAAACACGACTCAAAGGTTTTCTTGGAGCTGAAATACATGAAGGTGCGTCGTTTTGTTTATCCTTTTCATCAAATTTTCCGCATTTGGGTCCATCTCGGTAGTTACGTTGGCTTATTTTTCAATGCATCGCTAAATCCTTTACCTGCTAAATAAGTGAAATGAAACTTTCAAGCGGATAGTAAAAACTCAAATGTTGCTATTTCAAAGTTATTTTTGTGAAAAATATCTCCTCATCGGACAGTGTCGATCCAAGATCAGACTGCACGTTCCGTGCAGTCTGATCTTAATCTACACAGTTCGCAAAAGGTCCTTGAGTCGCGCTTAGCAGCCTAAGGGTTAATGATTTACCACACAGCCCCGAGTTCAAACGACCCTGAGGGAGAAGTTTTTAAAAACATTGTGGGAAACAAAGAAAATGCTGGTAATCAGACAATTATTTTCCCTTTGACACACAGGTTTTCTCTTTTTTTCGAAGAAACATCCCTCAATTGGAGCCACATTTAATTCTTGTTGTCTGTAACTGTTTTGAATTTTGAGAGGTTCAAGACATTGTCGTTCGATAAAGAGGTTGAACGCTTATCCTGCTAAGTTAGATAAAACTTTCAAGACGATAGTAAAAATCCGAATGATTTTGTTTCAAACTTATATTTTGGAGAACAATATCTCTTTACCGGACAGTGTAGAACTAAGATCAGACTGCACGTTCTGTGCAGTCTGATCTTGATCTACACTATCCGCAAAAGGTCAGTGTGTCGCACTAAGCAGCTTTAATGTTAAGGAAAGTGGAGCCAATGACAACATGTACATGCAAGGTAGACAACTCCTACAAATCATAGAACGCTTCTGACGCAGTTATTGGTATTGCATTTAAAATACTGTTAACTTCAACCACGAGGCAAATCTCATGCAGTCAACCATTGAAAATATTGCAGTAAAGGACATATTATTCTTACTGAACGATTTTGTTCCTGTTCGCCACAGTATGTTTAAACGTTCGTAAATCTAATTCTGCAATAAA
Source organism: Tridacna gigas (assembly GCA_945859785.2). Classification (NCBI taxonomy): domain Eukaryota; kingdom Metazoa; phylum Mollusca; class Bivalvia; order Cardiida; family Cardiidae; genus Tridacna; species Tridacna gigas. The sequence goes on from OX244044.2 coordinate 27,482,003, forward strand.
AATGTCGTTTGTATTCCTGAAAGAGCCGTTTTGATACGAGTGTATACGTTGCTCATGGCCTGTTTTGTTTAACATTTTTTTTTTTGCACTTGTTTTTAGTCGTAAATCGTTTTGATTATCGATATTTAATATGGATATTTGAATTGTTAAGTATCTACTTCACAATTTTCACTTCCATCTCTAGGAACTGCCAGTGCATGCTCCTGTAAATTATTATCAGCTTTCCCGTTGACAGAAGAAACTTTTATATGATCGCACAACTGCCTCCATAAAATTTTAAAGTTTTTGTTTAAAACGATATGAAAACAGGGATAAACTATAACATTAAGTATCCCGCTGACCAGTCCTAACCACATCATTGCTAACCTTATGCCACGTGGACACTGTACATCAAACAACGACTGGAGTATTGATATCACGTGGTATGGTCCCCAACACAGAACAAACACCAACAAAGATAGCAGGTGGGAAAACACGTGACTGTAGCACTTTAACAAAGATCTACCAGGAACTAGGTTCTGGAGAGCACTTGGTGCATTTTGGTGTCTTTCTTCAAAACAAATCACAGATGGAGTCAGGTCCAAATAATTAGATCGTGGCGTCTCGTTGCTAGAAAACTCTATAAAACTTACTTCAGGATGTCCACCACCGGTAATCACTTCAACTTTTTCGGGTTCAATATTATCTACGTCATTAGCCAGATCAAAGTAACCTTCATTTTGATGGCTTTCTCGAACTTTGGCTTTCGCCTCAGTTTCTGTCTCGCATGCGGTCGCATTTTTAAGCGGGTGTATTTCCCTTTTCTTGTTCTCTACACCAGTGTTTTCTGCATCAGCGCAAAAAATATCCATCCTGTTGTCAGAAGCAATAGACTGGCAAATACTAGTTCCTATCTGTGAGGATGTATCTTCCTGTGGTATACAGTTCGGAAGAAAATCGTCCATTTCAAATTCGTTATTCAAGTGTAACCGGTGAACAACATAGTTGGAATTTTGTATACATTCTCTAGAATCACTCTTTAGCTCAGTGACTGTATTGGGACCAGTAGACGGTCCTGCATCTTCGCTTTGAGGCAAGGGAGCCACCAAACTTGCTTTTTTTCGACCCTTTCTGACTGCTACTACTGAAGTTATAATACTTAAAAGAACAACAAGTGTATTAACACAGTCAACAACAATAAATGACCTTGAATTATGTAGCTGGAACACACAGAGGCCGAGTTGACAATCGTACACGTGCTTACCAAGACCTGCCAGTACCATGACCACCTGATATACACCTGACAATATCCACAGTAGTATTGCAAATGAAGATTTTATCTCTTCCTGAAAGTGTCGTCGGTATCGACTTGAAGACACCATCAGGTAGCCGTCGAAACTCGCTGTAAAATAGGTCAACGTCTTGGCGCAGCGAAGTCCTTGCATCGGAAAGGCGCACAATAAACACAAAATGGACGCGTCTTGCACTCTGTCATACTTCTTTGAAGCAAAGATCATGGCCACGGGCAACACAGACAGACATAATACAAGATCTGCTATACTTATCGATAATAAGAACGGCGCAAATGACGGTGAAGAACGTCGGCGTTTTATGATTGCTACGAATAACGTGGATGACGCAAGCGTTAGAAGTAACGTCGATACTGATAAAGCAATGGAAGAGTTATGTTCCTTGTCTGAGAGACAATCACTTGTATTACTTAGAATGGTTCCTATGCTTGATAAGTTCATACTTCTCAGCAAGTCATGCAAAATGTGTCCTAAGCGAATGTTTATTGATATTTATTGTCAGAGTTATTTCTCTTCCACATATCAAAAAGATCAAATTATTTCGTATCAGTCAAATACGATCCAAAAGATACTCCATATACGAAATACGTAGCATAAGTAATACATTTCACAAAATTGGATCGGGATTAGATGAGTTGATTTTGTTGTAAGTACATGTATTGTGTATACTTTCCGAGCATTTGTGATGAATGGTATTCCAAAGTCTTCCACAATTGATAAAATTCTTATTTCTACACACATAAAAAGTCGCAGGTATACTTCAATGGATATTTTGTCACTTGTATATTTCTATACGAAAAAATCCAAATCAGTGACAGGCTACAGAACAGTTATCATGAACATCAGACTTGTCGTATATGTATGGTTAGGAATGTAAGTCATCGTTCATAAGATGTGATTAGTTTCATTTATACATTCCTACCGAAATAAAATTTGGTTAATCCTTACTAATTGACACATTATCGCTGTTATACTATATCACTATATGCTCTAACAGCACTTGCTATCTACGACGCTAGCTTGATTGTGAGTGTCTTTGTGTCACAATACAAACAGAGATCTATACATGAATAGAACAACCAGCATGTGATAAGTAACCAGCTGTGCTCTACAAAGTCTGTCTAGATGAATATAGATTAATTAGTGTATCCAATCAAATATTCATATTTTATGCGGTCATGTCCATACGCACATAATGCTTTCATTGTTTTTTCCCCTACGGCTCGAACTCCGCAACAGCCTCGAAATATCGTTTTGTTAGGTTGAATTACGAGATTGGTTTATACATGTAGTGTCCTTGGTATACCGACCAATCTCTATAAATTTCATTTTTTGTTTTATTCTAATTTGAAAGTAACGCAATTTCAGTTTGGCTAAATTGCGTTACTTTGAAATTTAGATTTTTTTTTTTTTTGAGGATTAGAATGAAAATTTCATCAAGAATAGTTGATGAATGCAGACCCAGGTTTTTAAACACATTGTCATCTGTGAGCGGTTTCAACTCGTTCGTGACGAGAAGGGTCCTCCTCGGTTCCATGTCCTATAGGCAGTTGGTTTGTACTTCGCTAATTCTTTGACCGAATCCCGCTAGAAGCTCCCGTCAGGTCGAAGTGTTCTCGGGCAAAGACGGCAGAGCCTAAGCTCAACACCATTTAAAGGGACTTTAAACCAGATAATTTTGTCTCGCATTTTTTCTTTTAGAAAATCTTAACCAAGACTGCTAATTTTCATTTACTTGCAAAGATGGCTTTATAATAAAAACCTAGGTAAAATTACATATAGAAAACACCAGGAATCATTGAGTTTTTTTTTTTTTTATATTTTTACTGTAAAATCTGCTATTCCGTTAGTAACGGAATAATCTTTATTGCATAGCAAGGATAAATACATTTTTAACAAAAGTATCAGTTGGCTGGGTATCTCAGTTGGTAGAGTCGCCGTCTACGGTTTTGAAGGCCAGAGGAATTTTGTTTCAGCCCTTTTTCCCACCTCTGAGGATATACTTACAGCCACGCCTCTATGATTTTTTTCCATGCCCAATATCAACTTTCTCTCCCCGCCCCACCCACGTAAAAGAAAAAGTCCAAAATGGACAAAAATATGTATAATAATAAAATATAATAGAACAAAGGTTTTTAAAGTACGTATCGATATGAGCCATGCTATGGCAAAAGGGTGCTTAGTGCATCTCTGCCATGCATTATCAAGTAAGTCATCACGGTATGATGGATCCATTTTGTTTAACAACGGACTGAATCATGACGTGCACTGCTCCTTTGAGCTGCAGAAAATTGACCTATAGCAAAAAGTTTCGGCCCAGGTCAGCCTGCGCAATCCGCGCAGTCTGACCTGGGACGAAACTTTTTGCAGATGCATTAAGCCCCAATTTCACAGAGCACGGCTCAAATGTATAAGAACAAAGGTTTGTAGAGTACATGTGGTATAGCATGTATTCTAAACTCTTTCAGCTCTGAAACAAGCGTTGATTACCGGCATTTTCTCCATTTCCCACAATGTTTTCAAAAGCTGTCTTTATCAAGATAGTTAAAAGTCGTGGAAAATACTTAATAAGGATACTGTTTCTTTCATACACGAGGTAGATTTTCTACAAAAGTAACAGTTTCTGTCTTTTATTTGCAAACATCCCTGTCAGTATCAGTGCAGCAGAAGTCCAGGACAGAATCCAGCCCAGCACACACAGTATAAATCCAGCATTGAGGTCGTACAACACCGCCCAACCTATGGGGTAAAATATTTCCTCTAAGTAAACAGCGAATCCGGTCATCAGGAATAAACCTAAAATACCAGAGAAAAGAAGTGATGATATATGCACCTCTACGTTCAGTATCTGTTGATCAAATACTGCACAAAGTACCCTTTGACGGACCTGACGATAGCCATTGAAAACATTAACCCTTATACTGCTAAATGAATGTCCACTCAATAATAAAAGATTTCAAAATTGATTTTACCGGCAAAAATACCGTGTCTGGCAGTATACATCAAAGATCAGACTGCACACTTTATGCAGTCTATTCTTGATCTACATCTACACTGTCCGCAAAGGCGCCCCGAGTCGTGCTTAGCAGCCTAAGGGTTAAGTCAAAAGGAGGGTTTCTCAGTGACTAGCAATAGGTTTTTCTTCCTTTCCATTAAATGTCTCAAAAACAACTTAAGAAAATTACATGTATTATATAATTGTTAAAAAATTAATTACATCTTTAATTACAATACAGTATCAAGTCATCCATCCCTTCATCCATAAACTAACCAACCAACCAACCAACCAACCAACCATCCATCCAACCATCCATCCATCCATCCATCCATCCAACCAACCATCCATCCAACCATCCATCCATCCATCCATCCATCCAACCAACCAACCAACCAACCATCCATCCATCCATCCATCCATCCATCCATGCATCCATCCACCAACCAACCAACCATCCATCCATCCATCCATCCATCCATCCATCCATCCATCCATCCACCAACCAACCAACCATCCATCCATCCATCCATCCATCCAACCATCCATCCATCCATCCATCCATCCATCCACCAACCAACCAACCATCCATCCATCCATCCATCCATCCAACCATCCATCCATCCATGCATCCATCCATCCATCCATCCATCCATCCAACCATCCATCCATCCATCCATCCATCCATCCATCCACCAACCAACCAACCATCCATCCATCCATCCATCCATCCATCCAACCATCCATCCATCCATCCATCCATCCATCCATCCATCCACCAACCAACCATCCATCCATCCATCCATCCATCCATCCATCCATCCATCCATCCAACCACCAACCAACCAACCAAGAATCGAACCACATACCGACTGTTCATCCACTCATTCAGCAATTTTTTTGCATGTTCTTTTCATCGATTTTTCCTTCCATCCAATCAGTTCATTCATCGATCCATCCATCCTTCCATCCATCCAACTACCCATTCATCCAACCTTCGATCGATCGGTCCGTCCGTCCATCCATCTATCCATCCATACCTCCAATAGTCATTCCCAACGACGCAATGAATCCAAGATGTGACTGTGCAGACAGTTTGTTGACCACGAGAGAGAAACAAGCCACGATGACGGACAGTAACACAAAAAACGTTCCTATAATTACCATGGATCTCACAGCATTTAGTGCAGGCTTGTAGTCGTTATCTATATGCAAAAAAATATAACAAAATAAAAAAAATGTTGAACATTGGGGCATGTATTCACCAACCATTCTTAACCCTTATCCTGCAAATTAAGTGAAACAACATTTTCAAACCGGTGGTAAAAACCGAAATAATGCTACTTTAAACTTACTTTTATGAAAAAAAAAAAATCCTTATCGGACAGTGTGGATCCAAGATCAGACTGCACGTTCTGTGCAGTCTGATCTTGATTTAAACCACCTGCAAAAGGTCAGTGAGTCGCGCTTAGCAGCCTAAGGGTTAAGAATATTCTCAGTCTTTATCTTCAAAATTTTCTAAATTTGAAAGTAAAACAACTTCTGATTGGCTAAACCCTTTGGTTTAGCCAATCAGAAGTTGTTTTGCTTTCAGATTTAGAAAAATTAAGAATGGTTGGTGAATACAGACCCGGATCTTGATCTGCGCAGACCACAAAAGCGCACTAAATCATGTTTTACGTTTGCCAACATAAAAACCAGGGTCCACCCTATCACGGTTTCGTTGTTTCAGCCTTTGGTAATTAATAAGCGAACAGAATGTCAAAATTCAAACAAATATCACTGTAATTTGAAGGTTGTTTAGCTCGGATATCTGGCGCAGATTCAAGAACAGACTGCACACAAAGTGCGGTCTGATCCTGATCTATACGGCCGGCAAAAACCTATCTTATGTCAGCTCCTACATGCCTTTTCGCCGAGCCGCCGGTAGCTCAGTCGGTAGCGCACAGGACTTGAGAACAGGAGATCGCTGGTTCGATCCCGGGCTCGGCTAATTTCTTTCCGAGGATTGATGATAGTCATTGCGACAGGATTCATTCCTCTCTCACCGCTGACCATTCTTTCGACGATGGTTATATGGGAAAGCAACCGGTGACTTGGAAAGAATATTGTGCGTAGTACTGGTAAAAGAAACTCCAGGAAAGCACGGATAGGTGTACTGGCCGCCGCGATATAACTGAAATAATGTTGAAAACGGCGTTAAACACCATACAATCAATCAAACATGCCTTTTCAGGTCTGATATTTAGTCAATATTGCAGAGTACCGGTCTAGTTTTGTTGAATCCCAGGAAACAACTTGAATAAGTGAACTAACGCCGTTATGTACATGTAACTGAACAATGTTGAAAGCGGTCAAAATACCATTCACTCAAATGAGCCGTGCTCTGGCAAAAGGAGTCTTAATGCATCTCCGTGATGCATTGTACCAATCAAGCCATTACAAATTTATGGATCAATAATGGCCATTTTTTATAAAAACCAACTGAATCACGAGGTAGGTTGGTCCTTTGACATACAAAAAAGTTACCCATAGCGAAAAGTTTCGGCCCAGGTCAGCCTGCGCGGACTGCGCAGGCTGACCTGGGCGATACTTTTCGCAGGTGCATTAAGCCCCCTTTTCACAGATCATGGCCCAGATAAAATATTTCGACAAAACAATAAAAATTATCTCACCAAATGAATCAAAATCTTCACAAGATTTCCCACCGGTCTGTGTATCCGTACAACGCCTCCACAAGCCCGAAAAGGCGTCACCCGGAAGGTCCTCAAAATAGCCCTTCACCCAGTACTCCAGCCCGAGGGCACAGGCCGCGCACCCCAGGGCCAGAATACCTATCGTGATACCCAGATAGCTCATACAGCTATACATTGTGGCTGATAACGCTCGATTGAATGATAGGGTGTTGTAAGTATATATTTCTTCAGGTGAGTGATTTTAAACCCTTAGGCCGTAAAGCGCGACTCAAGGCGCTTTTGCGGCCTGTGTAGATCAAGATCAGACGGCACAGAACGTGCAGTCTGATCTTGGATCTACACTGTCCGATGAGGAGATATTTTCACTAAAAATAAATCTAAAATTATAATATTAGGGTTGTTTACTGTTGGATGGAAAGTTTCATTTAACTTATTTATCAGGTTAAGGGTTCATGGTTCCCCCATTGGGAGACTGTTTGAAACACCTGATTTTAAACCTGTTTTAGGTCTAAAAACATCTTGAAAAATGGAGAAAATGATCTGCGTGGGTAATTTCTCCATTTTTCAACAATGTTTTTAAGTGTACCTTTGTTATCCACACTTTAAAAAGTAAATATTTATGACTTCCTCTTCCCTCTTTCCCCCCCCCCCCCCCCCAAAAAAAAACAACCTGTCGAGATAAACATTTTCGTCGGCACTGAGGTGTGTCAAACCTTTACCAAACGACAAATTTTAGACTTGTCCAAATTCAAAGCATTTGCAGACGACAAATTGAATGTGGCTCAAATGATGAGTTTTGTCTGTGATGGGGTAGAAAGCATTGTGGGAAAAGGAGAAAATGCTGTTTACCAGCATTTTCTCCTTTCTCACATTGTTTTCAAATGGCCTCTTTCTCAGGGTCGTTAAAACTCCGGATTGTATGGTAAAGGGTTAAAAGTAGCTATAGGCGTTTACCTCTTTTCCAGATGACAAAATCATAAACTTGGCTAAACTGAAAAAATTTGAGGACAACAAAACCATGTGGCTTAAAGTATGTCATTCGTCTTTCACTGGTAGAAAACATGGTGGGAAAAGGAGAAAATGTTGGTGACCAGCATTTTCTCCTTTTCCAACAATGTTTTCAAAAGGCCTTTTCCTCAGGGTCGTTAAAAGTTGGGTTTGTGTGGTGAAGAGTAAAACCGTTTAAAATGCTATTTAATGACTCTATCAAATGTTCATTTTACTCCATTAAGGGCAAAAAAATGCGCACAGTAGGAGCCCATTTCGATTTAACTCTTTACCCAACCACAAAATTTCAGACTTGTCCAGATTGAAAGCATCTGAGAACAACAGGTAAACGTGACTCAAAAACTTATATTTGTCCTATGAAGGGAAGAAAGCATTATGGGAAAATGGTTCTGTTCTGTTCTATTCTGGTAAAAAGCTGATTGCCATAAATTTCTTTCTGTTCACTGAAATCTTGATCTATGATCTGCGCTGTCCGCAAAAACATCAACAATTAAAGCCCCAGGAGCACCCAAAACAATGCGGGTGTAAAGTGAATTTAAATTTAAATGATACTATTAAAATTATCGCATTTATTGTGAGGATGATAATCTGTTATTGTACAGTTGGTGAACGTGCTAGTCACTGGTGAAAAAAATGGATTTTAAAAGTGTGTCAAAAGTTGCCAGGTCGCTCTGTCTTTTGTTTACTTTATGACTGGTTTTAAAATTCATTTTTCTGCCAGCGACCAACCTTTGGGCCGACCGTACAATAACAGATTGTCATCTTCAACATAATTTCCATTCTGTTAAATGTTATGATTAAATTCAAATGTATTTTGACACCCGCATTGTTTACTATTGTCTGTAGTTTCGGCTTTCAGACAGGCAGTCTAACGGCTAATATATCTCACGAACACCTTCAAAACCACCGCTTAATACATTTATTTGCATAAAGAACAACTCTATGTTATTAAGAGCTTTGTCACATAATATCAGAGAGCCACTGTCAGTTCGTTAACTTCTCTGCAGTCTCGTCACACCAGAGCCAGCGACGACACCTTTTTCATCGTTAGTATTGTCTCCTCTTTCAGAGCTGGAATATTAAAGGGAAAAGTTTGGATTTATCAACCTATTACCATATTGGATAAACTACAAACCCTACTATGTATGACGTATATGTACATATAATTTAATATCAGTTGCTTTCATGAATATTGGCGAGTTCTGATTGGCTGAAAATCTTTTTTCATAGCTCCATGAAAAAAAAAATCACGTTGTGCCGGAACTACTTTAGCTGTCAAACTAATCTAAACAAACATGTATACATACAATATTCCACATTTTTTTTAAAGAATTTTATACAAAGTCCCAAGTTTATTAGTTAGCTTTTTTTTGCCTGTAATATTAAATTATAAGGAATGAAGAGAATATTTTTTTTTCATGGAGGTATGAAAAAAAAAAAACCTAATCAGTGTGATTAGGTTTTTTTTTTCATACCTCCATGGGAAAAAAAAAAAAAATATTCTCTTCATTCCTTAAATATTATATTATATTATATTATATTATATTATATTATATTATATTATATTATCCATGTGCTGGTAAGAGGAGTTCAATTTCATCTCCATGATGCATTATACCAAGCATGTCATCACATAATTATGGAACCATTAAATCTAATGTCACTTTGTCTAACAACCGTCTGAATCTTGAAGTAAAATGGCCCTTTGACATCCAGAAAACAGATCAATAGCAAAAATTATCGACCTGCATAGACTACACAGGCTGACCTGGTCGAAACTTTTTGCAGATGCATTTACGCCTCCTTTTACCAGAGCATGGCTCATGTATATGACGAACACATACATAAACAGGTTAACTTGAAACACTTTCTGACGAAAGAATCTTTAATTTGGAATAGACATAGTTTTACATAAATCTCTTTCGCGGATTAGAAATATTTCTATCATTTATTTATAGCTAAATGGTTAAAATTAGATATAGACAAATGAAACAAAAGCTGAAGGAAATATTTATTATTTCCATAAGTGGAACTCTTCAAGTTAAAGGCACGTTCAGACCTACTATCGAGAGCACACGTAAACAAAAATCAAACGCAGCCATCTGTACTAATGGGGCACATTTTATTGCGATGTTGTGTTCAATAAGTATACAAAAGCTTTCATTTCTCATTTCCTTTTCCCGTAATGTGTTAGTTCAGCTATGGCTATGTTACGGGACCCGTGTAGGTTTCGATAATATCGCGCTGTCCAGCTGATCATTTTCTAACCATGTAATTATGCGCAAGATTGCTTAAAGTGAGATAAATTTCACGGCGGCTCATCTCCTGAATCACAACAATGTGTGGTGAATGGAAAAATGTTGAGGGAACATCCGGTTGAACTTCGGGGGACTATAAATCGGACCATACGAGGGCGAGTGTTATGATTCAACCGGGATTTTTTCTGTTCCAACGTCAAATATAAAAAAAAAAATCAGAGAATTTCATGCAACCCTTTATTCATTTACCTACAAATATGACACTCATTCAAAGCCAGATTACGAATTATACAACAGAAATCTGTTTTTTCCCGGAGCAAGGGTGATCGGAAGTATTTCATTTGATGACATGCGAACAATTTGGATTCGTGTCCTTGAAGTCGCCGAGCCCAAATGGTTCCATCCATCAGCGTGTATTTAAAAGTCTCTCAGTCTATTGTAATTAACGACCAAAACTACATCTCGTTACTGTCTTTCTTCGAAGAAAATACGATTTTCAATGAAATGTGTGATTAAGGGGATCTCTGGTGATAAAGGGATAGGCTGCGATTTAGGGGACAAAGTAATATAGCACCAGTAATCAAGACACTGTCGTTCACGGTCTATTCTTGTTCATGTGCTCATTTAGGTACATAATATATTTGGGCAACTCAAATGGCACGATGGTGGTATAGATTTAATCGTAACATTCATCCTCGTATGGCCCGATTTATCGTCCCCTAAAGTTCAAGTGGATGTCCCCTCAACATTTTTCCATTCACAACACATTGTTGTGATTCAGGAGATAAGCGGCCATGAATTTATCGGATAAGTATTGGAACAGCCTTCCTTGAACACTGTACCGAAAGCACTGTAGAAAAAGACGCAATGAATGATGCAAAGGAAAGCATTTAGCAGCCAGCATTGCAGAAACAGGGAAAGTGCTATCAGATTTCACATTACAGTCCAACCTGTATTACCCTTTATCAAACGACAAAATTTGGGACTGGACCAAATCAAAAGTATTTTCAGACAACAAATTAATTAGAGCTAAAATGATGATTTCTGTCTTTGATACGGTAGAAAGAAAAACGTGGGAAAAGGAGAAAATGCTGGTTGGCCACAGATATAATTAAACTAGCCATGCTCTGTAAAAAGGGGCTTAATGGATCTCCGTTATCCATTAAAGTACCAGTCAAGTAATCACATTGTTATGCATGGAGCTACGAAATTCATTTTGTCTAATAAACGACTATATTATGAGGTACACCGGTCCTTTGACATGCAGAAAAATGACCAATACCTATAAGTTTCGACGCAGGTCAGCCTGCGCGAACAGGTCCGCGCAGGCTGACCTGAGTCGATACTTTTTGCAGATGCATTTACCCCTTTTTTCACAGAGCATGACTCATTATGTTTGATTGTATTTTCTTACACAGATTGACATGTTCCGACCCTTTTTGAACTTCTGGGTCCGAGACCACGACGCTGCGCTTTTCGGCCACAATCACCGGCACATCGATGTTGTCCCTGTCAAACTTATCTGAAATTTATGTAGATCTGGATCCGTATTCACCAACCATTCTAAAAAAGATTCTTTGTCTTACTCTCAAGATTTTTCTAAATTTGACAGTAACACAAATTCTGATTGACGAAACTAAATGGTTTAGCCAATCAGAAGTTGTGTTACTTTTTAAATCCCGAATTTGAACAAGAATGTTCTTGAGAACGGTTGGTGAATATGGACCCTGTTTGACAGAGGGGGAATCACGTGTTTTTGTTTTAGCACATGGCATAGATAAATTTGCGAAATTTCGACTAAGTGCTAAGGTATGTTTTTTTTTTTCTGTCTTTTGAGATTGGTTTTATCATTTGATCTATGCACTATATTCCAGCGAATTTATGTTTGTATTTGATAATACCATAATGGTGGCAAAAATTCACACTCATCGTAAACACACTGTCACAAAATCTTTTGTTTCAATTCACATCACTTACATTGTAAGATTGTATGGTGTTTAACGCTGTTTTCAACATTATTTCAGTTATATCGCGGGGGCCAGTGCACATATTCATGCTTTCCTGGAATATCTTATACCAGTAATACGCATAAAATTCTTTCCAAGCCACTGGCTACTTCCCCACATAACCATCGTCGAAGTAATGGTAAGCGGTGAGAGACTAATGAATCCTGTCGCAATGACTATCATCAATCCTCGGAAAGAAAACTGACCGAACTGAGTATTGAACCCGTGACTTCCTGTTCTTAAGTCCTTTACGCTACCGATTGAGCTACCGTGGCTCGGCCCCATCACTTAAAAGTTCATGAAAAGGTGTGTGAAAGAATATTAATATTTATGACACCATTATTTTTAGACCCTGACATTAGTTACCTGAAATCTGATGCACATATCGTTTGATCCAAAGAATAAAGCACCATTTAATCCGTGCATTGTATCAATACAATAACCACGCGATTCCCTGGCTTGTATCTATATCGGTCTAAAAATATTAAAGATACATCTATACTCGTTTTCAGCAGGTTCTAATCCATTTCATTTTTGTTTTATCAAACTATAATCATTTTTGTATCTTCATATCAAATGTTGCACCATTTAATCCGTGCAATGTATCCAAACAATAACCACATGATTATCTTGTATATCTGTTTTATAGATCTATAAATATTAAAGATACACCAATACTCGTTTTCAGCAGGTTTTAACCCATTTCATCTTCATTTCATCAAACTTTTATCATTTTTGTATCTTCATACCAAATGTTGCACCCGACAGTTGCAAGGTTGCATAGATTACGACCGATAGAAAATGCATTTCGTTTTTCTAGAGGCTATCAAAGAAATGACTGCGGTTACATTTCCGGTTATAAATCGAAGAATTTTGACATATGTATTTATCTCTTATACCATATATATCGGTAATTTATTTATGTTTATACAGCTGACTAAATTCTGAACTATTCAACAGTTTATCAAATTTTTAATAGTTTTTTTCTGTCTAGCTTCAAGAACGTATCCTTAAAGTTTCTGAGGATATGTCATCAACAGATCAAACAGATAGTGAATGTACATGACAGAAAGCCTTTAGGAAAGCCTATGGCCTCTTCATTAAAAAAAAAAAAAAAAAACACTTGAAAGCTTTCCAGAAGATTTCAATTATCGAGGTGATTTCGTTAAAATATCTCACAAAAATAGAGAAAAATGAAAGTTCAAACCAAAGATTGTACACAATTTAAATGCCGTATGAATCTGATCTACACTGTCCAAAAAAAAAAAAAAAAAAAAAAAAAACAATTGAGTCATGTTGTGTGAAAAGAGGGCTTAATGCATCTGCAAAAAGTATAGACCCATGTCATTGCGCAGTCTGCACAGGCTGACCCGAGTCGAAACTTTCTGCTGTTGGTCAATTTTCTGCATGTCAAAGGACCAGTCTACCTCAAGAGTCAGTCAATTTTAGACTCAATGGATTTTATGGATCTATCGTTATGTAATATCTTGGTATCTATAATGCATCACGGAGATGCATTAAACCCTCTTACAATTGCCAAAACATGGCTCATCTTTATGTAATTCCACCCTTGCAAGGTAAAAAAAAAAAACTCGAGTTAGGTCGATGAGCAGAATTGGCGGGCCCATTCAGATTTGATGGTAGATCTAAATACGAAAAGATACCAAGATCTAGTATTTGTAGAGAATATATTCATTTTGCTACATTTGTCTTGTGTAATCATTTTAAAGAGTGATCTCTAAAGATTGTAACGATATTTTGATTGATTGTTTTGATTGTATGGTGTTTAACGTCGTTTTCAACATTATTTCAGTTATATCGCGGCGGCCAGTACACCTACCCATGCTTTCCTGGAGTTTCATTTACCAGTACTCCGCACAATATTCTTTCCAAGCCACTGGCTGCTTTCCCATAGAACCATCGTCGAAACAATGGTCAGCGGTTAGAGAGGAATGAATCCTGTCGCGATGACTATCATCAGTCCTCGGAAAGAAATTGGCCAAGCCGGGGATCGAACCAGGGACCTCCTGTTTTCAAGTCCTGTACGCTACCGACTGAGATACGGGGGCTTGGCAAAAATATTTTGAAGACCGAATCATACAGATTCAAATGGGTTGAAAAGTAATGTTTAAATAAAACAGGGCTTGAAGCGACCACTCACTCAGTAATTTAGTTAGGATGCATTACGGAATATCTATAATTATGTTGTTTCGCAAAAGAAAAACAATAAATCGACTTCAGCAGGGCATATGAAAAGGACCACAGATTTTACTTTGTTCTGTTTTAGTGGCAGTGACATCGACCCTACCTTTTTTGAGTGATCCCTACGGCAGTAGATAGGATATGTGCATAATCTGCAAAGAAATATTTGTCACCATGTTGCATAAACCAAGATCATCATCTTATACCCATGAAGTCACGGCATTCTCCATTTTTTCTTTTAAATTACAATGACACTGACCTTGACATTAGCCTAAAAGCTACAGGAATGTGCAGATCTATCCCATACAAAATTCCATCCAAATAAGTCTTACTCTTTTAACGTTAGGACAGGATCCGTATTAAGGTGGGTGACTAGATAGAATATTGGGTTGAACCCGAACGGACGGGCTAGCAAACCTTTAGGTGAAACCGGTAGAAAACTGTCCTAGTAGACTGTTGATCTAAAAGTATTGATTATGGTGCATTTATACCTGCTTTCGTTGTCAGTTCATTTTCTTTCTTTGCCATTTTCTTGATTTTTCGTGCGTGATAGGCATCAACCAACACATCCACCTAAAAATCAAAAGCCAATGGGAAAAAAAAAAAAGAACAACAAAAGAACTAGATCTAGGTCCCAGTACAGACAGAATTTAAATAGCGGACCCCGCTTCATTTTAGTTCAGTATTTGCTATTCAACTTCAAGACTTGCATTCTAAATCCATGCAAAGGCCGTGCACAACGCTGATATGGATGCGGTAGCCCCAATCAAAGAATAAACAAAGCAAGAATACATGGGGTAAACTGATCGTGAGTCGGACACGATCTAGAGTCGGACGATTTTGCGATCTTTTTTAACCACTTTGTCGTATCTTGTTGGCAGACAACGTGTATCATCTGCCACATTCAAGTGTCTTCTATACAGAATTATCGTTCTTTAATGTATGACGCGATTCCGGTCTTTACGTCATCGCCCGGGAAGAATGCCCTGAACACGAGTTAAACGACCGCATTTTTTGTTTTTTTTGAAAAAAGTAACGTTCTTTCTCTTTTCTGTGTGATTTCCAGTTTGCTTGTAGAAGACTGTGCTACCGTTTTTTCTTTGGTTGATAAAGTGAACATTGAAGATTACAAACTTCCTTTGAATTTTTAAAAGTAAACATAAAAAAAATGTGCTCTTTCCCCTCACCCATTGATTTTATCTAGAGTGGGACACAAAAAATCGCCAATTTGATGTTAAGTCGGACTGTCCGACTCATGATCAGTCTGCGTAAATTGATCTTTTATAGAACCTAGTAGAAATAGTATTAGACTTTAACTGCTTAACCCTTTCCATGATACACCATTTTAAGCTGATCTAAAGTTAAAGAAGCAGCAGACGACAAATCAAAAGTGGTTTAAATTGGAATTCAATATGCTGATAGTGTAATAGATCTAAACATTGTGCGGACGAATTTACAAAATTGTCTCCCGAAGCCATCTCTTCTTAATGCGTTAAAATGAGTGCATTAGTGTTTTAAATCTGAACATGAAGAAAAATTCAATCCAATCTAGATCTAGCATTTTTAGATTTTGAAAAATAGAACCAATCTTGTTTGATCATAAGGCCCTATAATACTGGTTTTAATCGATTTAGTTCTAAATCTTTTCTACAACAGTTTACTTTTTCATGTTGGACTTTCTTGTTCTATTAACACTATCGCTGCTGAGCACAAATCAAGGACCTTTTGTGGACAGTGCAGAACAAGATCAGACTGCACGTTTTTGGATCTACACTGTCCGATAAGGAGATACTTCTCCCCAAAAATAACTTTGAAATAGCAACATTTGGTTTTTGACTATGGACTATGGACTTGAAGGTACCATTTAACTTATTCAGCAGATAAGGGTTAATAAATAGCGTTTTACTGGTTTTTTTTCCCCGTCTTTCTTTGTTCAATGAATACTGTCGTCTAGTTGTTAATATGTTATACGAACAGCTGTATATCACTGAAAATACTATATTAATACAAGGCTACTTATTGATAGGATGAAGAAAGTTGTAATAAGGCAAGTGTACACCGTCGGCATGCACCACTGGGGCCCAAGAGATCTCGAGATTGGGGAGATTTACTATTGTGGAAAAAAAGGAGAACAACCCATACGACGAAAATGCAGTTGCCGTTTACAACGACCGACCATTAAAACACAAAGTAGCTTATCTTAGTAGCAGTGACGAAAAGAAACTAAATGAAGTTTTGGACCTGGCATAAACGATCATATACCTAACAGCAAAACTGCCCGCCACGAAGTATTCAAAATACAAAGAACCCGTGCAAGTGTGCAATATTGGACTCAAAATTGATGTTTCAAAAGTCCAAAGGACCAATGAAATTTTGAAACAGTATTTTGCCTTTAAAATCTTTTAATACCTGGATGAACATTCAAGGCGACAGTATGCGCAGTTGCATTTCTTTTGTTTGCAGGCGTGTAGCGTTTTATTCTTTTACCAACAACAAATTGCAGACACATTTATTAAATCCGTCGGCATATTCCCCTACTTCCTACAATGTTTTCTATCCTATCAGAAAATTGCGATTCATTAAAACTGGTTTTTGAATTGTCATCTGCAGATTGCTTTCAATATTGAAGAGTCTAACTTTTGTCCTTTGGTTAAGGGTTAAATGAAGATGTTTATCCCTTTACCGTACAATGCCGCCTTATCATAACGATCCTGGGAAGGATCTCCTTTTCACACAATGTTTTCTGCCCTATTAAAGAAAATTTGCATCATTTGAGCCATGTTGAAATTGTCGTCTGCAAATCCTTTCAATTTGGACAAGGCTAAATTTTTTTCGTCTGGTAAAGGGTTAACCTTGTATGGTAGAAAATATTATGGAAAAAGAGCGATTCTCATAAACCAGTAATAGCAGATACATTAAAACACTAGAATTTTGATCAAGGGTTCAGAATAGAGAAAATGTGAAAGTAGGGACACCCTTATCCTTGCCCTTAACGGTGCATATTCTTGTCATGTTGGTAAAATCAAAATAAAGTAATGCCAATAAATGACCTTTTTTTATTATTATTCTGCAGTGGTTTTTTTTTTTTTTACGTTTCAGTGCCTAGATATTGGAATGAAACCCAGATGGCATCTGCTGTTGAAGCTGTGAAAAGTGGAATGCCCGTCCGAAAGGCTGCAGAAAGATTTTCAGTCCCTATGTCAACGCTGTCGGACAGAATTTCGGGGAAGGTGGAACTCGGAAGTAAATGGGGGAAAGAGGGGAAACTGTCAGTTTCAGTTGAAAATGAAATGTTAGGGCTCGCTATAACGAGGGCTGACATGGGTGTAGGATTTAGCAAAAAGTCTTTTTCGAGGTATGCTGGTGTCCTTGCCGAGAAGAAAGGAGTCCCCTTTTGACGAGGTATACCCTCTGACATAGGGTGGCGAAGGCTTAAATCTCGACATCAGGGGTTTTCACTCCGATCATCCGCTGCTAACAAACACAATGCCATGACAAAGCCAAGAATTGATGCTTATTTAAAGGAGTTCGGGTCGTTATACCAGTGCCACGGTCTGGATGCATTTCCCTCCAGAATCTGGAATATGGACGAGACAGGAGTTATGCTTGCTCATAACCTACACAAAGTTTTGACAAGTAAAGGCTCCAAAACGGTCCACGGAAAAGCAAGTATTTCCAGAGAACAATAACAGTAATTGCCTGTTCAAATGCAGCTGGTAAAAGTCTTCCTCCTCATTTTATCATACCTGGCAAAACGAACAGAACACTTCATGGTTTTGACGTGGAAAGCTGCTGAGATCCAAATTCACCACTGCATGGAGCCAAGTTCTCTGTGAGTGACTCCAGGTGGACGAAAGACGGTATCGCCAAATTGTGGTTCAAGCAGACCTTCTCGCCTGATATTGGAGACGAGCGACCACAGTTGTTGATTTTTGACGGCCATGCTTCCCACAACAACGTTGAGTTTTTGACGATTGCCCGGGACCAGAACATAATATTAGGAGAATTGGCCAGTCAGTCACTCAAGCAACTGGACCCAACCTTTTGATCGATCTGTTTTCAAGGCTTTGAAATCAAGATGGAATACGGCAGTGGACGATTTTGTGAAGGACACTAGTGTCTCGCTTACGCACACAAGTTTCCTTCGACTATTCGGAAAAGCTTCGAAAGAATCGGTGACAAGCAATAACATAATAAGTGGTTTCAGGGCAACTGATATCTACCCATTTAACCCATGTGCAATCCCAGAAGAGGCTTATAGGCCAAGTGAGTTATACAACGCAAAACACGACAAATCATCCACATGTACGGACCCACAACAAGTAAGCCAAACAGAGTGTTTTGGTTCTGACAGTAAAAGAGATCCCATCTTACCATGCACAGTCACGGATCCAGACACAAGTTTCGGCATGGAAGCTCTGCATGACGTAAATCAAAGTACTGTAACAATCGTTGGGATTGAACTGCCTGTGAGTCCGAGCGCTGATGTCTTTTGTGACCCTTCCCTTGCAATTGACAACACGGGCAATCTCATAGAGGTGAATAGCTATGCATCCACAGAGTTATATGAGGAAATCGACCAGACCTGCAGGGGATTGTCCATTGTCACCGACAAAAAGCCCTAGAGGTGATAGAATCAACGCTTGATTCGGAGACTCTCGTTCGGTACAATGCCGCCTACCTTAGCGGGAAGGAAATAGCTGATGACAAATTATTTCAAACATGGAAAATGTACACTGCAAAGTATCATGCGAACAACATTGTATCACCAGAATCGATTATCAGTCAATGTTTTCCTCTACCAAAGAAATCTAAAAAGATGACCAAAAATCCCAACAAAAATATTACAGATAGCTTTTTGTCATAACAGCTGATGCTGTATTTAATGAAAAAGTAGCGACAGCTGAGAGAGAAAAAAAAAAAAAAAAACAGAATGAAGAAAAGGAGAGGAGGAAAGCTGGAAGATAAATGAAAATAAAAAACAACAAAAAGAAAAAAGAAAAAAAAAAAAAAAAAAATGAAATACATGTACCGGTACAATAAAATTTAAGATGACAATATTATATATGTCGCTTTCATTGTACTATAAAACCTCCATTTTGCGACCAAACGTATGGCATGTTTTGGTCACTTAGGGCAACCGATTTCAGAATAAACAATTTATGCGTCAAGACCTAAGCGTTTCTTGTGTTGCGCAATATTTGACGCAACTATGTTTTCACATTAAATTAATCATCAAAACTTGTAGAGTTCCCAAATTTGCAAAGTCGTCTACCGCAAAACTGTATATGCAGTCAGTATGGCGCAAATAGTTTTACTTGGCAAAGAGTCACTGTCCATCATATCTCGTAAATAAGTGGTCACACAGAGAGTTTTTACTGTAAAATGTCTGTATGTCTGTCTGTCTGTTGTATTCCCAATCTGTTATTCATGTCCTTGAGCTTGCCTGTACTCTAATAGGTATGCTCTCCCGTCTGCAATTTATCTTTGTCTATTTCCAAGTATCTTTCAGCTTCTCTCCTCACTTGCACTAAGCTCGAGTAGTTCTCTCAATAATGCCAGTCGGAAGCGACGTGTGAATAAAATCAATGGGACTCCCGAGTTCGAATCAAATCACGGCCAATATTCTGTCCGGCATTTGCGAAACATTAAAATAACTTGCTGCTAATGAGTTAACTGACAGTTATCATATTTTTTTGCTTTAAATGATAGAAGAAATGTACCGCCGGGTAC
Organism: Tridacna gigas; assembly: GCA_945859785.2. NCBI lineage: Eukaryota > Metazoa > Mollusca > Bivalvia > Cardiida > Cardiidae > Tridacna > Tridacna gigas. Next base: position 27,502,190 of record OX244044.2, read on the forward strand.
CGGTCAAATATGAAAGTTGAACGGTACAAAATGCGAAGTCGGCGTAGACTCGAATTAAAAGGGTGTCCGACTCACGATCAGTTTACCCTACACAAGAAGAAAGAAAACACGTTTGCTAGCGTGTCCGCTAGTACAGTCACATGCAAAAAGTATTGGTGAAAATGGCCGCCATCTTTGATTATTACAAAACAGACAGACATATTTGAAAGCTTATACTAGGTTAACTTCGCAACTAAACTAACTGATTTTTTTCCCTTACCTTAATACTTCGTGATGTGCCCTTTAAAACGGATTGCCGACATAATTCTCATTGGAATTGACAAAAAAAGGTTCTGAATAAAACATGGAGGAATGTCCATCCAAATTTTGCATAGTTCATGAAGCAAGTCTTCATTACTGTAGATGACATGGTGTCTATAAGCCAGTTTTCTTTTGATATAAAGCCAAGCATTTTCTATTGTTCAGATCAGGGGATTGTGCTGGCCAGGAAACTAATTTAAGGTTGTTTGTAGCCTTGTATTCTTGAAGCATCTTTGATCTATGAACTGGTGCGTTATCATCCTGGAAAAAGTACTGATTATCAGGGAAATGTCTCGCAATTACAGGCTATTATGTTATCTTCTATGAGGTCTTTACATTTTTTAGAATTGGTTATTGTTCCAACATTATACCAACAAATACACCCCCCATATAATGACTTGATATTTCCTGTTCTGTTGTGATGGAGCTAAGTCAAGTCTAGACCCTTCACCGGGTTTACGCCAAACATACACCGTGTTATTTGTATCTATAATAACTTGACTTTCATCTAAAAATATCACCCTATCCCATTTTCTATTTACGACCCACCTTCTCTTCTCCAAACAACAAGACAACCGTTTCCTCCTATTTTCAGCCTTTTGACCACAACTTTCTTCTTTAGAATACTTCTTTGGGACCCATGCTGACAAAATTGGTGTTGAACTGTCCTTCTAGACACCTGTATCACCCTGTTTTCATTGAATTTTGATGTTATATCACCTAAAGAGCCAAGCCGCTCAAATTGTCTGTAGTCTCTGTCTGACACCAGTTTTAGTCGACCACTTCGCCTCTTGTTTTCATCTGAACCAGTGTTTAATTATTTCTTAACAAGATTTGAAACAGTCATGTACGGTACACCCAAAAATTTACTTGTATCACTTAGCTTGTGACCATTCTCATATAAATCCACAGCAGATTTTTTGAACTCTACTGTACAGTACAGTAGTGATAATTCTTCACGACCTTTTCTACCCATTGTGTGTTTTTCAATAACAAAAATCAAAGACAAAATTCTTGTGATGTCATCAAACGCTTCATCAATGATGACATCACTGAACTGATAACATCACAATGACCCCTAACAAACCAAGTTATCGAAGGGAGACAAAGCCATGTAAACTCTCATAAATTAAGTCAGCCGAAGATGGCTGCCCTTTTTTTCACGAAATACTTTTTGCATGCGACTGTACAGTAGATGTGTTCCGAAACGCTGATGAATATAGAGGGAAAATCAGACGTTTGCGCTCAGATAATTGTTTAGCGAATTGTTAAGTTAGCCAAATGAATTTTACCTGTGCAGTGAAGTCCTGTTTTTTTTTTTTTTTTTTTTTATAGAAAAGTACAAACAGAGTGCCTAACTCTTTACTTACACACTGTAAAAAGCACATAGTAGATCTACTGAATACTGTCCTGTTTACATCTACAGTCAGAACACTTATATTATGACGCAATCACATTCGTCATTTGTGACGTCACCAGTAATGTTGTTTCCGGAGGGATTCATTTTGTCATAGGGCGTGTTCCTTTCGCTGCTCCGAACACTCCGAACATGTTCTAGATCAATGGAGTATTTCAGAACGCAGTGTTGTGTTCTTCAGAACATATTCTGACTGTTTTCAATGAATCAGTGTGTAGTGCACCTGCTGAAAGCGTGTTACAAGATGGCTGCAAGATGAACATTTTTTCTGTGCGAAAACAGTAGGGCCTATGGATCCTAAACAGACCTCACAGATGTGCAGAGTGCTCTGTATCCTCCATGGATATTGAACTAATTTCCTCGTGTCTTGGCACAAAGGTACTTTGAAAAAAAAAAAAACTCAGAATACTTCAGTCCAGAGTATAGATCAAAGTGCTGTCAGCATGGTAATCAGTTGACACTCAATTAGTTGCGATGCGAAAATCAAAGCGCCCATGGCGCTGAAGGCCTGGGCATCAGAACGGGTGATGAAATAGGAAGATGAGGCCCAGAAGCTCAAAGTTGCTATTACATTTGTACAAGCTTAAAACCTGCTATCACATTTGTGCAAACTAATAAAAAAAAATGTCTACATGTCTCACACTGACAGTCTGTGGGGTTGACAAGAGAATGGAAAAACATAAATTTGTAAAGGCCATTATAATGAGTATTTTTGTATAGCCTTGGCCCCATGGCCTTTATGGATTGAAAGGAGATAATTTTCAAAGGATTTTCTGTTTCCTATTTTCTTTCTTTACGTTGCTTTGGCAACAAATCAAAATGGTAACGAACCAAAATGAGCAGCGTGCAAAAAATTGCTGATATAGGACAAGTCCAGGGAGCATGTCTGGAAAGTGCAAAAAATCCACGATGACCAAGCAATGAATCATATTTTTCTTTCATTTTACCATACTTAGTCTATAAGTTGAAATAGTAACCATGCCCTTTGAGCAATGACAAGGAAAAATACAAAGTCTTTGATGGCTAATATCACAGAGCATGAATTGGTGTCTGAGAAGACAATTTTTAGTACTGTATTTCTTTTTATTTTTCATTTTGGTTTCTATGACAACAAATAAAAAAGACGTCCGCATTTGGACGCCAATACTCGGCAACAGGTATGTTTGGTAACAACCCTCGGCTGCAGTTGCTTAATTTTCAGTGAAAATACGAAGTTGAAAAAGGGGCATAACTTGATAGTTATTTACCCTAATTGTTTATGTTTCCCTTTTGATAGTTAACAACTTGTCTAAGTTTGAATAAACATCTTCGGTAGTAACAAAGATATTGTAAAATGTAAAAGATTTTGCATGACGACGACACAAACGACGAAGATGATGACACCAGGGCTATGGAAATACCATGCCTCTAAAAACAGCCGAGCTAAAAGTTATTAGTCGAAAAGGGGGCATAACTAATTACTTTGCAAAAACTAGTTTGGCGGTTACCTGCCTCTGATGTACTGATATAAATTCCCCTTTTAATAGTTAACAAAAAGTCCAAATTTGAAGTAAGTATCTTCATTCATGACGGATATGATAAAATGTCGAAGGTTCAGAAAATTCAAAGTAATAAGAAAGGGCGTAACTGTGTTAAAAATATTCTGATGGTTACCTGCACCTGTTATATGGGCAAACGTTTTGGCAGTTAACAACTTGTCCAAGTTTGAAGTAAATATCTTAGGAATAACAGAGATATTATAAAATGCCAAAGTTTTTGCACGACGACAATGACGCATAGGCTTTGACAATAGCTTGACGTTTTCTCCGTAAACAGAGGAGCTAAAGACTACCAGTTTAATAAAATCATATGGACGATACAAGACTGCTCAAGGAACATTTCTATAAAAGTTTTGTCAAAATATCTGCTGTAAATGTCACTTTTCAATTTTTCGCATTGAAAGTCTATGGAATCTCTAAGTTGCCATGATCAACCAAGTTAGAAAGCCGATATTCATAAACAAGAGAGCCATTGGACCTAAAGCCCTCATCTGAGTAAAGTCATCTAGGATTGATAAATTTGAAGAGTTCCTGCTTGTGATTATAGAAAACACAAATGAGCCATGCTCTAGCAAAAGGGGGTTCAATGCATCTCCGTGATCCATCAATCCAAACGAGCCATCATATATTAATGGATCCATAAAATCCATTTTGTGGAGCAACCGACTGAATCATGAGGTACACTGGTCCTTTGACATGCAGAAAATTTGCCAAAAGTAAAAGGTTTCGACCCAGGTCAGCCTAAATACCTATGGAGATCAAGATCAGATTGCACTGAATGTCCAGTCTGATCTTCGATATAAAAGGCCACCAGTTACTTAACACTTGACCACACATTCTCGAGTTTTAAGGACTCCAAAGATTTAGCCTCATGAAAACCTTTTGGGGAAAAAAAAAAAGAAAATGCTCTCTGTTTTCCTACAAGGTTTACTGCACTTTCACAACCAATAACCAACATTTCAGCTAAATCTTACTTGCCGTCCGCAAATATTTTCAATTTATACAAGTCTAAAATTTCATCGTTTTTTAAAGATTAACTGGTTTTCAATGGCTCATGTTACAAACTTTAATACATATTTGGTATTGTATGCTCCGAGTTTGCTATGGTTCGAAATGGTTATGGGCCGAGATATCATATCTGGACAATTCTGACAGGAAGAAATAAGGCATATACAGGTATACCAATCAAATACATACTTATAACTTCAGACACGAGGTGCACAGTAATTTTACGATGATTAAAATCTTGCCGAGGTTTTGAGACACATTTTTCAGAGAAAGAGCATATCGTCTGCGTAAAATACGCTATCATTATTTGTCATTCACATGGTGTGTAGAAAAAGGATAAATGAACGATCCCTATTAGTGCTCGGCAACAGCACTCGTCACAACTCGGTCGATTACGTACCTACATCAAAACATTTGATCAACGATCATCCGAGGTTTGCCAATTGTTTCTTTCACTGTTAAGCGCACGAATTTGCAGTTATGAATAACCTCACGAGGGCCCCAAATTCTCAGTCAATACTTTCGTACGATTAAAATCGCACATCTATCAAAGTTTGTTGTGAAAGTAAACCTTACTGTGATGTTCAAATCGAAATATTTTATTATTTAAAGGGGTGTTTCCTTCAGCGTAGTGAGATGGATTGCAGGCGGTACTTTTCACTTTTACTCGGGGTTTTCCGTAAATGCTTGGATGGGGTTGAAATTTTGGTATACGATTCCTATGTCCTTGGGCTTGGCAAGCCAAGGCCAGGCCAAAAATGGAATACTTTTCGACCGCTATGATATTTTACCGTTGAAATATGCAAAGGATACTGAGCATAGCCCTCGGGAATGTCTATGAAACACTTTCTTCTGAGAGAAAACTTTAGGATGGCAACACAAGACAGTTGATCTTTCTCGTAAACAGATTGCTTATTGAAACTGTTTGACTGAGCGTTGTTGTTTTAAGTGTGTCTGCGTTGATAAATAAACATCCACAATGTCCCCGGACATGCCTCCGAATAAAATCACAGAAAGTTAGCTCAAAACCCAACGGTAAAATATATAAGCGGTCGAATAGCATTCCATTTTTCTTGTTAATACCATTCAAAGAACAGAAATAAATGAAAATACTGAGCACCCACCTGTCAGTGTTCTGACAGACCGGTTGTTTACGAGCTATAACTTCGGAGCCACTGGTGTTACGGAAGTTCAACACAACATTTTAAGTGCGTAGCAAGCGGCTCCGTTATGTAGATTACCCACCGTGTATTTGTCATGGTGTTTTGAAAATGTTTCCAAATGAAGGCTTCTCTAAGGGCAATAAAAATGTCTGGAAGTGGGGAATGGCTACGATCAAAAAGACAATTCAGAGTAAGCGATGAAAATCAATACATTTATATACATTATTAGTAACAACAATAAAATATATTCATATTTTGAATAAAAACCTGTATTTTCCTTATTATTTTCTTATGGAGGTTGATACCATTTTTTCGATAAACTTTATAATTATTATTATTATTTTTTTTTTTGTATAATAATGTACAATTAGATCTATTGTTCAACACCAACAGAAACTGGCAAAACTCGAGTAGCTTTTTTTATAATTGAGTAGATCAATTTCTTCACTATCACGGAGACCCGGTAGCTTCGTTGTAATGTGTACGAATAGTTCTATCACATAACCTCCCTCGTTTTCAGTGCACTATTGCCGTTACGAATTTTCTTATGTTACACACATTTGTGAGTTTGTTACGTCCTGAGAGATATGTGACTTAATTTGTTAAATCATCACATTCCTGCCCATTACTTCAACAAGAGGGCCATGATGGCCCTGTATCGCTCCACTGGCTTATAAATATAAACCATAAATACGAAACATTTCAATTCTGAGCCAAATGGTTTCAAAATGAAGACTTACAAAGTTTTCTCTGTAAAAGCCCATGTGAAAGTTGACACCCGCAGGGCAAAGCCATTTTGATCCCAGAGCGATAATTACTTGAATCCTGGTAGAGGTCCACAAGATAAAGCCACAGGCCAAAATAATACAAGTCTATGCTGTATGGTTATAAATAAGGTGATTTTCAAGTTTCGTCCATATGAAGCCTCTGTAAAACATAAGACCCCTGATGCAAGGCTAATTTAAAAAAAAAAATCAAAAAGTGATCCAGATTTGGTAGCCCTTGGGTTTGCGGTTAGGAGCAAAAGATTTTTTGAATTTTCACCCTATAAGCACATGTTTATGTCCAAATTTGGGATTTCTTGGCCTTATGGCTAGTAACAAGACGGTTTCTTAAGTTTTCACTCCATAAACCCATGTAAAACTTGTGATCTCTGGTGTAGGGCCAAACTTGATCCAAGGGTTGTAACTTGGGCCCTCTATGTAGTTGTCCACTAGATAGTGCTATAATTATGCAAAATTTGGTAGCCCTAAGCTATCTGGCTATGTACACCATGATTTAAAAGTTTTCCCTATATAAGCCCATGGAAATCTTGTGAACCTCGCCCCCCCCAGCATGAGGCCAAATTGACCCAAGGACTGTAATTTGGGCACTTTTGGTAGACCCCCACTAGATCAAGCTAAATGCAAAATTTGGTAGCTCTAGGCCTTATGGCTAGGTACTGGAAGATTTCTTAAGTTGTCACTATGTAAGCCCATGTAAAACTTGTGACCCCTACAACGGGGCCAATTTTGACCCCAGGGCTAAAATTTTGGCACGCTTGGTAGAGGTCCACTAGATATAGCTACATGCAAAATTTGGTAGCTCTAGGCCTTATGGCTAGGTACAGGAAGATTTTGAAAGTTTTCTCTATATAAGCCTATGTAAAACTTGTGGCCCCTGGGGCAGAGCCAATTTTGACCCCAGGGCTATAATTTGAAGAAACATGATAAAGGTCTACTACATAAAGCTACATGCCAAATTTGGTAACCCTACGCCTTATGGTTTCAGACAAGAAGATTTTTAAAGATTTCCCAATATTTTTCAGTTTTGTTGCCTTGGCAACCAGAGTTTTTGAAGGAATCAAATTCTTTAAAGAAATTCTGAAGAGGACCATGGCAGGATCATTTCTGTGAAGTTTCATGAAAATTGGATGGGTAGTTTCAGAGATGTTTGAAATAAAAGTTAACGCACGAACAGACGGACGGACGGACGCACGACGGACACCGGGCCATGACATAAGTCCACTGGCCTTTGGCCAGTGGAGATAAAAACATATTTGACACAAATGTTCCTTTCCATATCAAACTGGTGATCATGAAAAAGCTGAGGGTTAATTCTTTCTTTTTATTTCGGATCTAGATCTACTATCAAACAATTTGTAAATATCAGCTTCTTCGGAACTATTTCCATCTCATATGTGCACCCATGTTAAAGCCGTCCTTCTCACAAAGTTTATAAAAATGTTGGTCTCGCATGTATGGATTTTCATAATTTTAAGCCTACTGCATTATTCTTGGAGTACAGTTCTGTGATGAACGGAATCTGGCTTTCATTGTCACTTGAGATAGAATTCTATTAAACTCGTCTGTTAAATGTGACTTAGCACGTAAAAGGATCACTAAAAACAATTTCCTAGACTCCTTTGATAAAATTTCATACCAAAGGCCAACTTATGAATGTCATATTCCATAAGTCCAGGGTTAGGGAGTTCAAATCGTAACTCAAACAAGATACATTACATCTAAACATAGTTGACTTTGATTATCATGTAAAACGGCCAATAGATGGGAAAGAGTGTTCTGTATTCTAATCAGGCCTGTACGAAAAGGTGTTTGTGGGGTGGGGTGGGGGCTGTGCAACCCACCTCCCTCCATAATTTTACCATTGTTACTAAAAGTACCCCTCTAACACACATTATGAACAAACATCATGCTTTATTCGAGTCTCTTTCCCCCCCCCCAGCAGATTTTGCTTCCTCAGTGCCTGCTAATATTACAATTTACCGATGAAAAAAAGTCTAGCAAGCCACGGAAAGGTGCACTGGCCTACGCAATAAGTTGTTGGAAACAACGTAAAACATTAATATAAACAAATAAAAGACCCTCATTTATCATATCGTTCTATGGCATACCATCATTGGCTATAGACAGATCGTTATAAGTACACAGGGTTTTAACAAAGTCCCTAATGCCTACTTTGTCATCTAGCTTATTAGACTCTAGATTAGCATTTTTACCAAAAAACAGCGACATTTGAAGACCTTCAGGAAGAAGGCTTTTCAAAAGATTGCGAGAAAAGAACAAAATGCTGGTAACCTGCATGTTCTATTTTTTTCGATGCTTTCAACCCTTCCGAAATCAAATTCCACAGTTCATTCAGTCTATCGTCTGCAGTTGCTTTCCATTTAGGCAAGTCTAAAATTTTGCTGTTTGACAAATATCAAAGAGTTTTTAATCGGAACGCAAGCTTTCACTGTTCGAACCGTTGCTTTGGTGTTGGTATTGAATATTGATGAAGATGAAAATGGAATTTGGCAGTAAAATCGCTCTCAGCTCGGAATGGGGTGTGAACGGCCGACTAACATGCGGGCCAATGATGGTTGTAGAGACGACGTAAGATATGCTACATAACTTGTTAACTTGTCCCTTTTGTACATAATAAAAACGTACTCAATTTGCTGTATCAGGGGAGGTAACAAATCAACATAAAATGTAGGGGCTATACGTTTGGAATGTTTGATTCTGTGTTATAAACATTGTTCCTATGTTTGATTTCCAATGTTGGATATGTGTCTGAGGTCTGTCGGTCATTATGTGTAGCATCTGAGAAAGCTGCTCTTTGTGGATCATCTTTATACTGTACAGAGACATCCCAGACACATATAACCTGAAAATATAACCATCAGAATCCATTAATATCACACTATCATTCATTTGTTGACAACACTTTTGTCATAAAGCTTCAGACTTTTGAAACTGCTGTGACATAAGAGGAGTTTCTGGTTATGAGCAATATCGCCATCTACCTTAGTTATACAGTGGAACCCTGCTATAACGCTGTAGTCGGGAGCGACGGTGATGACAGCGTTGTATCAGAGGTTGAAAATATAACGCTGTTCCACCCCCTCCCCTTCCACCACCACCACGTTCCAGAACTATGCCATTAATTAATTGCTGTTATTCGCCAATATATCAGGACAAAAATGTATAAGCATCATATATCAAGGTCTAACCATAGTTTGACCCTTTACCACACTATCATGAGTTTTAACAAACCCCCCACCCCCAGCCAAGAAAAAGGACTTTAGAAAACATTGTAGGAAAAGGTAGAAAATGCTGGTAACCAGAATTTTCTGCTTTTCCCACTATATTTTCTGCCCTTCCACGGACAAATTTCATAATTTGTGCAACATTTAATTTGTTAAACCCTTTACTACACTATCCGAGTTTCAACGACCCCCGGTAGCCAGCATTTTCTCCTGTTCCACAATGACTTCTACCCTTCAACAGAAAAATTGCATAGTTTGAGCAGCATTTAATTTGTCGTCTGCAAATTGCTTTTGGACCAGTGAAAAATTTTGTCCCTTGATAAACAATTAAAAGGGTGATTTCAAAGTTGTCTGCTACACAATATATATGCTGTTTATAGGATAAAAATCATTATCACCATAACTTTCATTTAGAACCCTGCTGGAAGACCTTTGGGTTGTTATATTTAAACACTTTTATGACTAGAGGTTTAACACATACAACATGAAGGTGTACATAGATATGGATGATCAATAGTCTTTACATGTAGCTGCACCAAGAAGCTACAAAATTGCCACATTTATTTCAAAAGCAAATGAAAATATGAGCCATGCTCGGTGAAGGGGGGGCTTAATGCATTTGTGTAAAGTACCAACCCATGTCAGCCTGTGCAGTCTGAACAGGCTGACATGGGCCAAAAGTTTTTGCTATCTTTAAATTTTCTGCATGTCAAGGGATAATTCTACCTCATGATTCAGTCAATTGTTTGACAAAATGGATTTTATGGATCCATAATCAGATGATGTCTTGCTTGGTATAATGCATTATGGAGATGGATTAAGCCCCCTTTTGCCAGAGCATGGCTCATATCTAAAACGCACTTATTGCAGTGTTTTTAAAGAAAAAAAAAAAAAAATAGGAAATACCCGAAGTTCAGGAAATTGCAAGAATAATTACAGCAAAAAATGGAACATTCTGAAAAGTACAGGAAAATATAAGGAATACAGTTGAAAAGCTGCAGTAGCTCACCATAAACATAGCAACAACTACACCAATTACAGCGCCTCCTATAACATCAGTCACATGATGTTTATTGTCCGTAACTCGTGAAATGCTGATGTAGATCCCAACACAAAACACACACATTTGTATGAGAGGAGGTATCAGTTTAAATTGTCGCCATGTAAAACGTCTTTGTAAAAATATCTGTTGAAAGAAGATGAAGGTAAAGGCTAGATCTATCAACAGCTGACCGTTTTGTAACAATTAGAGAGGTTGCTATAAATGGTCACAAATGCTGAATTTTTTAATGAAAAATGAAGACAAAAGCAAGTATATGTATCAGACTGTTAACCCTTTCCCAAACAACAAATTTTGGACTGGTCCAAATTGAAAGAGTTTGCAGACGACAATTTTAAATTTGATGAAAATGGCAGAAAGTTCTCCAAAAGGGTAGAAAACACTGTGGGAAAAGGAGAAATTGCTCGTTACGAGCAATTTCTCCTTTTCCCATGGTGTTTTCAAAAGACTTGTACTGCAGACACGTGATAACCAGGGCTTGTTTGGGAAAGGGTTAATGCATTGATTGTTTGATAGACTGAATGGTGTTTTACCCTGCTTTCAACATTATTTCAGTCATATTACAGTGACGGCTCACATATTCATGTACTTTCTGGATTTCATAGTACTAGGCTAGGGCTCTGAGGTGTCTTGCCCAACAACACTCAAATGGAAAACCCAGTGGATGATCCAGTGAGGCTCAACCCGAGGCTTCCAAGTCATGAGTCCTACTCAGTGAGCCACACTCGACCATACAACATTTAACTCTTTGCCAAACAACAAATTTAAGACTGTTCCAAATTGAGAGCATTAGCAGACAACAAATTGAAGGTGGCCCAAATGACAAGATTTGTCAATGACAAGTTAGAAAACATTTAGAAAAAAAATAGAAAATGCTGATTACCAGCATTTTCTCCTTTTCCCATAATGTTTTCAAAAGCTTTCTTCCCCAGGGTCCTTAAAAGTTGGGATGTTTGGTAAAGGGTTAACTCTTCACCAACAACAAAATTTTGGACTCTTCAAAATTGAAAGCATTTGCAGACAACAATTTAAACATGGCTCAAATTATATAATTTGTCTTTGAAAGGGTAGAAAACATTTTTTGAAAAGGAGAAAATGCTGGCTACCACCATTTTCTTCTTTTCCCACAATGTTTTCAAAACCCTTCTACCTCAAGCGTTGTTAAAATTCGGGATTGTGTGGTAAAGGATTAAAGCAAGTCTCCGAAATAATTCAATAAAGAAAAGAGTGCTTACCAACAGAAATACTGCACCATATGCTGAAATCGAGGCATGGCCGGATGGAAATGATTTCCTACAACAAAAAAAATAATTATACATTAACGCTTAGGCTTCTAAATGAGACTCAAGGACCTTTTGCAGACAATGTAGATCAAGATCAGACAAAACGTGCAGTCTGATCTTGGATCTACATTGTCCGATAAGGAGATATTTTCCCCAGATAAAAAAATAAGAAATAGCTAAATCTGGGTTTTTACTATCAGCTTGAAAGTTTTATTAAATTTATTTAGCAAGTTAAGGCTTAACATTTCCATGACAAAAGAAGGTGACGTAAGGCTACCTAGATCATTATCTTTTCAAGTATTTACAGATAACAGATTTAAAGTGGTTTTGAATTTTAAACTATTCCCCCACAAAATGGATAAATCTAAACGTTTCTCTGTCAAAGACAATTTTCCACCAAAAATCAAGACTATAAATAAGAGTTTAGAATCAACTGTAGATCTGTACAGTCTGATCTTGATCAATCCTTTGGCTGCTAAGCACAACTCAAGGACCTTTTGCAGACAGTATAGATCAAGATCACACTGCACAGAATGTGCAGTCAGATGTTGGATCTACACTGTCAGATAAGGAGATAGTTTTTCACAAAAAAATAACTATGAAATAGTAACTTTCAGGCTTTTAATACCTGCTTAAAAGTTTAATTCATTTAACTTATTCAGCAGGATACGGGTTTAAGTCACTTACCATGTCACACGCATTGGGAAAAGATTAAGGCTTGATGGGTGACAGGGTTTGAATCCTGTCAGCAACACATGGTTTGTGTGTCCATGGACAAGACAATATTCATACTCTACAGCGTGTTTTCAGGATGTCCTTAAGCCAAAAAGATGTCCTAATCTAATACTTTGAGTATGTCCATGGAGGCTACTAAGCTTTACCTAATGTAGTGCTTTGGATGTCCATAGACCAGAGCATTTCCTAATTAAGTGCTTGCTATGTAAATGGATCTAACAGTTTTTGTAACCTAGTGCTTGTCCAGATTGCTCATAGCCAAAGAGTTTTCCTAACATAGTGCTTGGATGCTTAGTATGTCCAAGGCCCTGAAAGTGCTCCTGATGTATTTCTTTAGATGTCCATTTATCTGAGTTTTCTTTCCTTATTTTGTATTTAGATCATCCATGGGGGTGACAGCTTTAAATAAAGTGCTTGAAATGTCTATGTGCCTGTACCTGAGTGTACACTGATCTAATACTTCAGATACCCATGGCTCTGATAGTTTTCTCTAATGTCAATAGGTTGACAGTATCTATGTAAGAAATGCATTCTTTTCCTTACTTTTGCTGTAAACTTGTTTTCTATTAGTCTTAGGGAGGCTTTTATCATAATCTTAGGGAGGCTTTAATCGGATGATAATTTATAAATGAGTGGTGGTCTGCTTTTATGTATCTCCATGATGCATTATAAAAAGCAAGTCATCAAACAATTATGGATCCATAAAATCCATTTTGTCTAACAAATGACTGACTAACAACTGACTGAGTCATGAAGTAGACTGGTCCTTTGACATTGGAAAATTGACCAATAGCAAAACGGATTTGACCTAGGTCAGCCTGCGCAGACTGGCATGGGTCAATACTTTTGCAGATGTATTAAACCTCCTTTTCACAGAGCATGACTCAAATCATTTAAAACAAATCTGAAAATCACAAAGCGCCGTGGCTCAACAGATTTAGAATCATTGTATGATTCAAATTCCCTTTCTGACAAAACTGTTTAGGTGCAATATAGTCATTTTTTTTGCAACTGAGAATAAAGGGTGATGTCTAAATGATGGTACATGTACTTACTGTAAACCTAAATGATTTCTTGCTCTCAAAAATTATTGCAAGCAAACTTCAGGCAGACTACTTTGAATGCTTTGTGGACAATGGAGAAATTGCTGGTAATGAGCAATTTATTCCTTTGCTTAAACGTTTCTATATTTGAGGCATACTCTGTGAAAAGGGGGCTTAATGCATTTGTGAAAAGTATCGACCCAGGTCAGCCTGTGCAGTCCACGCAGGCTGACCTGGGCCGAAACTTTTCGCTATTGGTCAATTTTCTGCATGTCCAAGGACCAGTCTACCTGATGATACAGTCGGTTGTTAGACATAATGGAATTTTATGGATCCCTAATCATGTGATGTCTTGCTTGGTATGATGCATCAAAGAGATGCATTAAGTCCCCTTTTGCCAGAGCATGGCTCATTTATATGATTTGATTTATAAAGAATTAATTTATGCTGATTATACAAATTTTACCAGGATGTTTCCATCGTTTGCAGCGAAAACTGTTTGAGGTAAAAAGTAAAACAAGAGGGCCCTGGATCGCTCACCTGAGTCAATAGGCCAAATTTCATTCCAGGGTCATAATGACCCAATTTAAAACTCATCTGAGATATCATTAAGACAAACATTCTGATCAATTGTCAGGTCCATTGAGCTGAAAATGTGGCCTCCAGAGTGTCCAAAATGTCTTTCTTCAAGTTGACCTAGTGACCTAGTTTATGACCCTATGTGACCATATTTCAAACTCATCCGAAACATCAAAACAAACTTGTTGACCAAGGTTCAGGTGAATTGGGTAAGAATTGCTGCCTCTAGAGTGCCCACAAGGGGTTTCTGTAATCTGACCTAGTGACCTAGATTATGACCCTATGTGGTCCAATTTCAAATCCATTTAAGATATCATCAAGTCAAATTATGCTGACAAATTTTCAGGTCATGTGAGCAAAAACTGTGGCCTCTACAGTGCCAACAATACATTTCTTGAATTTGACCCAGTGACCTAGTTTATGACCCTATGAGATCCAATTTCTATTTGATCCGAGATATCATCATGTCAAATATGTAGACCAATTTTCAGGTCAATCTAGCTAGAATTGTGGCCTCTAGAGTGCCCAAAAGGTATTTCTTCAATGTGATCCAGTGACATTGTTTATGACCCTATGTGACCCAATTTTGAACTCATCTAAGATTTTATCAAGACAAACATTCTGACCAAGTTTCATGAGGATCAAACTTAAAATGTGGCCTCTAGAGCGTACACAAGGTTTTTCGAAGATTTGATCTAGTGACCTAGTTTTTGACCCCACATGACCCAATTTCAAACATGTCCGAGATTTTATCAAGACAAACATTCTGACCAAGTTTAATGAGGATCGGACTGAAAATGTGGCCTCTAGAGCATACACAAGGTTTTTCGAAGATTTGATCTAGTGACCTAGTTTTTGACCCCACATGACCCAATTTCGAACTTGTCCAAGATTTTATCAAGACAAATTTTCTGACCAAATTTCACAAGTATCTAACTGAAAATGTGGCCTCTAGAGCGTACACAAGGTTTTTCGAAGATTTGACCTAGTGACCTAGTTTTTGACCCCAGATGACCCAATTTCAAACTTGTCCGAGATTTTATCAAGACAAACATTCTGACCTAATTTCACAAGTATCTGACTGAAAATATGGCCTCTACAGCGCACACAAGGTTTTTCTAAGATTTGACCTAGTGACCTAGTTTCTGACCTGACATGACCCAATTTCAAACTCGTCCGAGATTTTATCAAGACAAACATTCTGACCAAGTTTCATGAGGATCGAACTGAAAATATGGCCTCTAGAGCGTACACAAGGTAAAAAGTTGACGACGCACGACGGACACAGCACGATCACAATAGCTCACCATGAGCACTTTGTGCTCAGGTGAGCTAAAAAAAAAGAATGAAAGTATTGGCTGTACCTTGCATCCAGTAAGATTTTTGTATCTGAGTTATTACAAAAGTCAGACGGAGGTATGATATATCCTAGACTACAGTTGATTTTTTTGTAGTTTGGTTCACACACGTCAAAGTAATGAGGTCGCAGTCTACCGGAAACCAGTTTCAGTACTTCTGTTATTAATATGGTACCCGATCCACCTGCAAGAAAAACTCCAATCACCCTGAAAGACAAGAATCTCTTTTTAATATTAAGAAGAGAACAAAAAAGATGATGAACAAACTTCAATTTTGTTTTATGGTGCTTGCAATGTACAGTGTTTCAGGTATCATGGCAAATGAACCATGAATTAACACTTTACCACACAATCTCGACTTGTAACGACCCTGAGAAAGAAAGCTTTGAAAACATTGTGGGAAAAGGAGAAAATGTTGGTAACCAGCATTTTCTCCTTTTCCCACAGTGTTTTCTAACCTTCCCAAAACAAATTTCAATTTTTGAGTCACACTTATCTCGTCTTCTGCAAATGCTTTCAATGTGGACCATCCTAAAATTTTGTTGTTTGGTAAAGAGTTAAGACATAAGTTCATCATTGACCTTGAGAATTTCATCCTTCAATGCTGGATTAAACGGCAAGCAAAATACTACTCAAAACCATTCTTCATATTGTTGGTTCCTTTGTGTAATATTGTTAGTGCACTTAACATTTATTGAGGGCCAAGGGTCCAGCAGAGGCAAACTCTGATAAACATAAAATTTGAGCAGTGCTCTGTGACATGGGCATTTAATGCATTTGCATAACAGTACCAACCCAAGTCAGCCTGCACAGACTACCTGGGCCGAAACTTTTTGCTCTTAGTCATTTTCTGCATGTCAAAGGACCAGACTGAGTGTACTTCATGAGTCAGTCAGTATTTTTACAAAATGGATTTTATTGATCCATAATTATGTGATGTCATGCTTGGTACAATGCAACAAGAAGATGCAGTAAGTTCCCTTTTCACACAGCATGGCTGAAATTTATTTCGTTCTCTTAACTCAATATCTACTGAAACCGATTTGACTTGTAAAATGTCACTGTAAAACATACACAATATATTGTAATCATAGGCATAGCCAGAATTAAAATATTTATACGCACAGTGATGATGTCACCATTTATTGTGAAGCATAGAGGAATTCCCTAGTCATGAGTGCATCAGTTAAACCCATCTATTTAGTTTGAAAAGGCGTGCGAACCTAGAGAAAATTCAATACAAGTATATGATATTGTTTTTTTTTTTTTAACTTTGGTCGCAGATTTTTTTTTACACACATGTGCCTATTGTGCTTAATGGTGTTATGCCCTTGGGATCAAAGTTCTCTTTGAAGTGGTAGAAAACATTGTGGGTAAAAGAGGCCATGCTGGTTTTCCTAAATGAATTCAAAAGCCTCCAGGTCGATAAAACTTTGGGCTGCTTTGTACTGGGTAAAAGGGGGTGATGAGCTGACACGGTTCTCTTCATTGAAAGTGATACTAGGATGTTTATTTTCACTCACCGATATAGAGAAATAATCAGACCCCATAAATTTGACCTTTCTACCTTGACATATGACTTTCTTTCCGTACAAACATGCACACTTTCAACAGAAAACATCTGAAAAAGAGGTAAAAATAATTTCTCACTTTTTGATTGACACAGACGACAATCAATTATTTTGAAGAAAGATCAAAATAGTTTCATATCTAGACTGACCACCAATGTTGATATCCAGTCTTTGCTAAATGAATACCCACTCTGGTATTTTCTTAAGTTGCAAAGTGAACATCAGTACTGATATTTTCCAAAAGGGCAAAGTTACTGTAAACTAGAAAATTATTGATATTTTCCTGATTAAGTGTTCAAATGAACAACAATATTGATACTTTCCTGGGTTGTTAATAAAAAACAACACTGATATTTTTCTCAATGGTAAAGTGAGCAAAATCACAGATATTTTCCAAAGTGGTGTAGTGGGCACCAGTGCTGTTTTCCCTAGGTGGCAAGGTAAACACTGATATTCTCCTAAGTGGCAGAGTGAAAATCAATGTTGATATTTTTCTAAGTGGCAATGCTACCAGTAAAAAAACTGAATTTAGATATTTCTTCTTGAAATGAAATATCAACCTCATTCTTAACCCTTTACCACACAATCCTGAATTTTTACAACCCTGAGAAAGACGCCTTTTGAAAACATTGTGGGAAAAGGAGAAAATGCTGGTAGCCAGCATTTTCTCCTTTTCCCACAATGTTTTCTAACCCTTCCCAATACAAACTTCAAATTTTTGGTAACATTTATTTTGTCATCTGCAAATGCTTTCAATTTGGACCAGTCTAAAATTTTGTTGTTTGGTAAAAGGTAAAACAGCCTTGAAGGAGAGGGCTTTTTAAAACACTGAGGGAAAAGCAGTTTTTCCTTAAAGTTTTCAAGTCTTTATTCAGACTCAGGTTTTTAAAAACACAGGGTTGTTTGATTTAAGTATCAATCAAACAAGAAAGCCATATAATTGCCATAATTATGTTCAATTCGGCCACTGAGAAAAAAATGTTACATTTATTCAGCAATATTGGGATTACAGATACTGGGTACAGGCTTCAGTGTTACTCATGGTCAGACATTCAAGGCCCTGCAGTTTAACCCTTTACCACACAATCCCGAGTTTTAACGACCCTGAGAAAGAAGCCGTTTGAAAAAATTGTGGGAAAAGGAGTAACCAGCATTTTCTCCTTTTCCCACAACGTTTTCTACTCTAACATTAAAGACAGAAATCACCATTTTAGTAAAGATTTGTCGTTTGCAAGTGCTTTCAATTTGGACATATCTAAAATTTTATCATTTGGTAAAAAGATGACTTAGCTTGCCAAAATAAGAAAATTAAGAACTTGACCAAATCCAGAGCACTGGCAGTTGACAAATTAAACATGGCTCAAATACATGTAATAAGATTCGCCTTTAAAAAGGTAGAAAACATTCAGGTAAAGGGAGAAAATACAGATTACGTGTATTTTCTCCTTTTCCCACAATGTTTTAAAAAGGCTTCTACTTGAAGGACACTAAAACTCTGGACTGTACGGAAAAGGGTTAAATAGCCATTCAAATGCACAAGGTACACAACTAGAGTAAACCTATAGAAGTTGCTCTGTGTCCTTTAACCATTTACTACACAATCCCAAGTTTTAACGACCCTAAGAAGAAAGCTATTGAAAGCAAGGTGGGAAAACAAGAAAATGCTGGGAAATAGCATTTTCCCCCTTTTCCCACAATACCTCTATCCTTTTGGAGGCAAGCATCATCATTTGAGCCACACTTAACTTGTCCTCTGCAAATGCTTTCAATTTGGATGTGTCAAACATTTTGTTGTTTGGTAAAGAGTTAACAAATGCAAAGCCTTAAGAAGCATCCAATAAACAGGTTACTGGTATAGTACAGACAAGGTCTAAATTCATTGGGCAAATTTAATGCTTGAAACCTTCTCCAAAGTCTATCAATCAGAAATTAATATTAGCCAACTTGTTTTTGCAATTTGTTTTCTTATTTTTTTTTTGTTTATGAAAAGGATCTCGTTTAAAACCTTATGCTGCTAAAGAAGTGAAATAAACTTTCAAGCTGATAGTTAAAACCCAAATTTTGCTATTTCAAAGGTATTTTTGGGGGAAGACAGCGCAGATCCAAGATCAGACTGCACATTCTGTGCAGTGTGATCTTAATCTAAACTGTCTGCAAAAGGTTCTTGAGTTGCATAAGGGTTAATGAACTGATTCAAGTCTACAGATACTCACAATGACAGCTGGAATTAACACACTAATTATAACCACCATGCTGTCTTTCACTGAATCAGGTCTATATGGATACTGAAGTGTTTGATCGTCACAGAAAAACCCTCGGTACACTGGCTCTATCTCTGTCAGGTTGTAGGCGAGAACCACCCCAGCAACTGATACTATAAAAGAGATTAGTTGTTGTACATTCCCAACTGACCAGCCCATATACATGTAGCCAAAGTGGTAGAGTATTGAGTCTCTTGAGGGTGTGGGTTCAAGCCCCAGGGCCGGCCATCTAAAATTACCATTAATCTTTCGGATGAGACATCAAACCAAGGTCCCATGTGATGGTGCTATACATCGGGCATGTTAATTAAAGAACTAGGAGTAACTTAGGATGGCTTTCTTCCTGTATCTTGCACTATCCCCCATAACAAAACTGACAGCCTTCAGGAGGCGTTGCCCATGTGGGTAACCAGTGGCGACAATAAATAAACACAAATTCAGTCAATCACATTCCCAACTGATTTCTAATTAACACTTTATCAAATGACAAAATTTTGGACTTGTCCAAAATGAAAGCATTTGCAGACAACAAAATGTTAACTCAAAAAATGTAATTTGTTCCTGGAAGGATCTTCTCGTTTTCCCACAGTATTTTTAAAAGCCTTCTTCTATAGGGCTGTTAAAACTGGGGATTGTTTGGTAAAAGGTACAAATTTTTTGACATGTCCAACCCAGATTATTTGCAGATGACACTTTAAATCTGGCTTATAAAATGTGATTTGTCTTTGAAATAGTAGAATATGCTGGTTAACTCTTTATCAAATGACAAAATTTTAGACCAGTCCAAATTCAAAGCTTTTGCAGACAATAAAATAAATGTTACTAAAAATTGAAATTTGTTTTGGGAAGAGCAGAAAACATTGTGGGAAAAGGAGAAAATGCTGGTTACCAGCATTTTCTCCTTTTCCCACAATGTTTTCAAGAGGCTTCTTTCTTGGGGTCGTTAAAAGGCGGGATTGTGTGTTAAAGGGTTAAAGGTATTTTTTTTTCCTTTTCCCACAATCTTATCAAATGCCTTCTTCCTAGGGGTTCTTAAAGCTCTGTATTGTTTGGTAAATGATAAACCTTTTTTATTTCTCTCTTGGAGAAGTCTGTAAGTTTGTTTACTGAATAAAGTGTACAGGACAGTTGTTGTATTTCACCCATTACCACACAATCCCTTCTTTTAATGATCTTGAGAAAGAAGGCTTTCAAAAACTTTGCAGGAAAAGGAGAAAATATTAGTTAACACAGGGATCATAAATTACTGTTATATACGATCCCAGGTTAACAGCATTTTCTTTCCCAAAATGTTTTCAAAAGCCATTTTAAGAAGGGTCATTAAAACTCTGGATTGCGTGGTTAAAAGTTAAAGTGATATGATTGTCGCCTCTTACAGCATTTCCTTTTTAGATTTTCATGCCAAAACTTTGCAGTAGCTTGAACATGGGGCATGTCACATGATCAATAACAGCTTCAATTAACTCTTTACCAAATGACAAAATTCTACACTTGCCCAAATTGAAAGCATTTGCAGACGACAAAATAATTGTGACTGAAAAATTAGAATTTATTTTGGGAAGGGTAGAAAACATTGTGGGAAAAGGAGAAAATGCTGGTTATCAGCATTTTCTCCTTTTCCCACAATGTTTTCAAAATGTTTCTTTCTGAGGGACCTTAAAAGTCAGGATTGTGTGGTAAAGAGTTAGGTGGTATCATCTTCATGCAGGCCTGATGACTCTGTATCCACCAACCATTCTTATTGGCTAAACCATTTGGTTTAGCCAATCAGAAGCTGTGTTACTTTCAAATTTAGAAAATTCTGGAGAATAAGACAAAGAACATTCTTAAGAATGGTTGGTGAATATGGGCCCTGGTCCCTGTTTGCTGCTGGATTCATTCTTCTGTCAATGCTGAACATTGTTTCTACAACAGTTATATGGAAAAGCAGCCAGTAGTTTGAAGATGCTGTGGTGCAAAATACTGGTAAAAGAATTTCTATGACACACAGAGGTACACTGGCTGCAGTGATATGGCTGAAATATGGTAAGGTTTCACCCTTTACCACACTATGCCGCCTGTTAACGACCCTGCGAAAGAAGCTTTTTGAAAACCTTGCGGGAAAAGAAGAAAACACTGGTAACCAGCATTTTCTCCTTTTCCCATAATGTTTTCTACCCTATCAAGAGAAAATTGCACCATTTGAGCCACGTTGAAATTGTCATCTGCAAATGCTTTCAATTTGGACAAGGCTAAAGTATTGTCGTCTGGTACAGGTTCAAAAGGATGTGAAACCATAATTTCTCACCTGCTATCCATATGATCACATCGACTATGACACTGACAGCTGTCAATGATTTCTTGGATCCCATTCTTGAATTTGTATTGAGTGGCTGGCTCTCTCTGAAAGTACAACGTAACACCTATACATATAATTATTATGTGAACCATGCTCTGGCAAAAGGGGGTCTAATGCATCTCCTTAACCCTTTACCACATAATTCTGAGTTTCAACAACTCTGAGGAAGAAGGCTTTTGAAAACATTGTGGGAAGAGGAGAAAATGCTGGTAACCAGCATTTTCTCCTTTCCCCACAATATTTTCGACCCTACAAAGAAAAAAATGTCAGATTTTGAGTCACATATATTTTGTGTTCTGCAAATGTTTTCAGTTTGGATAAGTCTAACATTTTTTTTTTGTTTGGTTAATTTACCAAACCAAGCAAGTCATCACATAATTATGGATCTATAAAATCCATTTTGTCAAACAACTGACAACCAAGTCATGCGGCAGACTGGCCGTCTGACATGCATAAAATTGTTCAGCAACAAAAAGTTTCAACCAAGAGCAGACTGTGCAGGCTGACCTGGGTCAATATTTTGTTGTAGATGCACTAGACCACTTTTTCACAGAGCAAGGCTTATACCCTTAGCAGCCACCTGTATGAAGAGACAAGTCTGACCTCTATAGGCAGGTAGCTGTTAACTCTTTACCACACAATCCCCACTTTTAACAACCCTGAGAAAGAAGCCTTTTGAAAACATTGTGGGAAAAGAAGAAATTGCTGGTAATTAACCAGCATTTTCTCCTTTTCCCACAATGTCTTCTACCCTTTCCAATACAAATTTCAATTTTTCAGCCACACTTATTTTGTCGTCTGCAAATGCTTTCAATTTGGACTAGTTTCAAATTTTGTCGTATGGTAAAAAGTTAAATGGAGATTCTATATTGAATATTTGAACTTGCAACTTGACAATGATTGTTGATGTATGAAGGTGGTTGTTTCACCATTTAGCTACATTTAATTTGTTGTCTACAAATGTTCTCCATTTGGAACTGCCTAAAATTTTGTCGTTTGGTAAAGAGTTAACCTTTTATCAAACAATCCTGTGTTTTAATGGCACTGGGGAAGAAGACCTCTGAAAACAATGTGGAAAAAACCAGCATTTTTCTCCTTTCCCAACAACGTTTTTTCATCTTGTCAATGGCATTATATCAATATTTCAAATATTATTTCAATATTTCAAAATTGGATTCCATTATTGTTAGTGTTCTGTCCTTATTTAACACAAATAACTTTGATAGAATGCTGTTACTTTTTAACGTTCCTTTCCCTAAGCTATCTTAAACAGGGAATGAATGAATGTTGTTTTACAGCACATAGACAGTTTTCTTATTGAACTAATATGACCCTTGTGTTATATCTAATAACAATTAAACCTAAAAATGTGTTGTTATTTTAATAATGTGCGTGAGAAATCGTCTTTCATCCTGTTTTTGCTATGTTTTAGGAAGTTTTGATGGTTTGTGATTTTGAAATACCATCATTATACAGGTCAACCAAGCAAGTGCTCTGCACATCCCTTTATCTCTTTACCAAACGACAAAATTTTAGGCATGACCACAATGAAGGCATTTGCAGACAACAATTTCAATGTAGCTCAAAAGATAAGTTCTCTTTTTAAGACTGTTAAAACTCGGGATTGTGTGGTAAAGGGTTACCCAAACAATGTTTTAACCCTTCATCAAACAATTTCGACCTTTAATGACCCTTGGAAAGAAGCCTTTTGAAAACATTGTTGGAAGAGGAGAAAATGCTGGTAACCAGCATTCTCTCCCTTTCCTACAATGTTTTCTACCCTATCAAAGACAAATTTCACCATATTTAAATTGTAGTCTGCAAATGCCTTCAATTTGGACCAGTCTACAATTTTGTCATTTGGTAAAAAGTTAAGCTAAATTGTTTATGCTGACCTAAAGTATGAACTTGATACACTATTATAAACATTATCTGGAAATTCAAATATTACATGTAGGTAATAAATATAATACTTGTCACTTTTCTGGTGTAGTTTGACTATCGTGAGTGAGACCTGGGTTCATATTCACCAACCATTCTTAGTCTTATATATATCCTCAAGAATTTTCTAAATCTGAAAGTAAGACAACTTTTGATTTGGTAACGCAAATGGTTATGCAAATCAGGATTTGTGTTACTTAATCTAGAACTAGACTTAAAATGCAACAAGCTTTTTCATTGAAATGATATCCACCGCCAAAAAAACAAAGCCCCCTTCTTCCATGAAACAGCATACAAAAAAGAAACGATCAACATCAGCAAACTGTCATAAGGAACACATGTATGAAGTTTCACTGATTTTCCTCAAGGATTTTAGAAGATATCTGCCTGGAACGGACAGAAAGACAGACAAATGGTCAATGTAAAAACTCCATCTCCTCGCTTTTGATGAAGGATAGTTATGAAAGGTTGGTGAATATGGACCCTGTTATCCAATGTTTTGTATGTAAATCACGCTTCACTAAAGCCTGTTCACCCGTGGTAAAATATCTTTATATAATTAACCTTTTACCAAACAATAAACTTTAGGACTGGTCGAAATTAATAGCAATTACAGACGATAAATTCAGCAAGGCTTAAACAAGGACATTTTTGTCTTTGAAATGGTAGAAAACATTGCAAAAAAGGAGAAAATGCTGGTTACCAGCATTTTCTCCTTTTCCCTCAATGGTTTCAAAAGCCTTCTATCTCAGGGTATAGTTAAAACTCAGGAATGAGTAGTAAAGGGTTATACTATGCCATGTCAGGCCTCAGTGACCTCATGAATCATCGTTGTTTATGATAATTTTATGAACCTGATAATCGTCAGAATAGCATGAACTAGAGATATACTTAGGCAGACATATTAGGTCACATATAAGCCATGCTCTGTGTAAAGGAGGCTCAATGTATCTACAAACAGTACTGACCCAGGTCAGCCTGTACACTCCACACAGGCTGACCTTGGCAGAAATCTTTCGCTTTTGGTCAAATTTCTGCATGTCAAAGGACCAGTGTACCTCATGATTCAGTCAGTTGTTAAAGAAAACAGATTTTATGGATACATACATGTAAGTTTATGATGACTTGCTTGGTATCACTGATCATTGAGATGCATTATGCTCCCTTTTGCCAGAGCATAGCTCAATTTATTATACACAAAAAAGTCCAAAACAACAACAACACAGATTGGGCTTTACGAATTTCAGAATTATTGTATATGTGTATTAGGAATGTTAAAAGGATTTCAGCCATGCCCTGGTAAAAGGGGGCTTAATGCATCTCTGTGATGCATGATACCAAGCAAGCCATTATATAATTATGGATCCATAATAGCCATTTTTTTTTTAACAAATGACTGATCCAGAAGATAGACTGGTCCTTGGACA
Organism: Tridacna gigas; assembly: GCA_945859785.2. NCBI lineage: Eukaryota > Metazoa > Mollusca > Bivalvia > Cardiida > Cardiidae > Tridacna > Tridacna gigas. Next base: position 27,527,242 of record OX244044.2, read on the forward strand.
TAAAGAAAACTGACCAATAGTAAAAAGTTTCGGCCCAGGTCATCCTGCGGATGTGCGGGCGTTAATCTGGGCCTGCATCACGCCAGGATTTGGGGCACTCAGTGTTACTCTACTCATTTGAACAGACCTGACTGCAAAGCTCTCCATGAGGAAACTTGCCTGCATTGCAAACAACAGACTGGCTGGCCAAGAACTCTGAATTCTGTGTCCAGAAAACCCTAAGTTGCTGGCTTAAACCTTTACCTTACCAAGCCAACTGTTGATGAACTTGAAAAAAAAGATTTTTGAAAACATTGTGTGAAAAGAAGAAAATGCAGGTAACCAGCATTTTCTCTTTTTCCCACAATGTTTTCTACCCTATTAAAGACAACTTTCACAATTTTAACCATATTTAATTTGGCATCAGCATATTATTCTAGAAGTAAGATCCAAATAATTTCAATTTGATGGTTGCTTTTGCATATAAGTGGCCAGTGTAGATCAAACATCAGACTACATTTCATGCAGTCTGATCTCAATCTACACTGGCCACAAAAGAGACTATATTGTTATGAAAGACGCTTTAACTCTTTACCAAACAACAAAATTTTAGACTAGTCCAAATTGAAAGCTTTTGCAGACGACAAATTAAATGCGACTTGAAATTGAAATTTGTTATGGGACAGGTAGAAAACATTGTGGGAAAAGGAGAAAATGCTGGTTACCAGCATTTTCGCCTTTTCCCACAATGTTTTCAAAAGGCTTCTTCTTCAGGGTCGTTAAAACCCGTGATTGTGTGGTAAAGAGTTAAAGGATCAACAAACCCGAACATTCCAGATCTTAACTGGTTAGGGCTGAATGATTCACAAAATGAAGAGCCAAGATTCGCATTCTGGGCTGTTTGATCTTGATCTACATCCTCCAAAAAAAGTTATCAAAGTTTATCCTAAATAGCAATTAATGTTAAAACAGAAACTAAATGATAATAACCCATATATCAATCTTTATAGTTACAAAGGGCATACCTCAAGAAAGGTGTAAAGTTCCAAGTATAGGCCTACAATCATGTAGATATTGTCACTTTATGTAAATATGATATACAACCCTATATATGCCTACATCTAACTAAATATAACTATAAATAGAAAACTTAATTTACTTTCTAATTTACAATACCTGATAAATAGGGCAACTTTTCAAACAGGTAGCTTATCCTTTCCTATCCCAATAATCCTAACTTTTAATGATGCTGTAAGGGAGACAGCTTTTGAAAACATTGTGGGAAAAGGAGAAAATGCTGGTAACCAGAATTTTCTCCTTTTACCCACAATGTTTTCTACCTTAATTAGAGAACTTAGGCTCACTTGTACCAATTTTGAATCTGTTGTCTGCAGATGTTTTGAATTTGGAAGAGAATAAAATTTGTCATTTGGACAGTGTTAACCCTTTCCCAAACAAGCCCTGGTTTTCACGTGTCTGCAGTACAAGTCTTTTGAAAACACTGTGGGAAAAGGAGAAATTGCTCGTAACGAGCAATTTCTCCTTTTCCCACAGTGTTTTCTATCTTTTTTGATAACTTTCTGCCATTTTCATCAAATTTAAAATTGTCGTCAGCAAACTCTTTCAATTTGGACCAGTCCAAAATTTGTGGTTTGGGAAAGGGTTAATATTAATAATTCTTTGGTCCTGGGTGGCTTGGTGGTAAAGTGAATGACTCATAACCTGGAGACCCCGGGTTCGAGCTTCACTGGAAGCACTGGATTTTTCGTGGGAGTGTCCTTAGGAAAGACACCTCGGAACCCTAGCCTAGTTCTGGTGAAACCCAGGACATACATGAATATGTGAGCTGTTGCCGTGATATGACTGAAATATGTAGAAAGCAGCATAAAAGACTGTTCAATTATTTAATCATTTTCTCCTTTGCTATATATGAGGACTTGCTGAGTGTTGGAGCAGAGGTTAAGTGGAACAACAAGCGAACCCCTTTTATATGTAAAGATTTCTTTTCAAAGCAAGCAATGTGTACTATTAACTCTTGGCCAAACAGTGTGGTGCTTTACTGACCCGGAGGAGAGAGGCTTTTGAAAACATGATGGGAAAAGAACAAAATGCTGATTGCCAGCATTTTCTCTTTTTCCCCATGATGTTTTATATCCTTCAAAGATAAGCATGATTATTTGAGCCACATGTTATCTGCAAGTGCTTTCAATGTGGACAAGTCTGAAATTTTCTTGCATTGCAAAGGAGTGCAATCTTTTTTAATCATATTACCTACTTTACCTCACAATCCAAACTTTTAATGACCACGAAAGTAAATGCTTTTGAACTCAGAGTGAGTACAGGAGAAAATGCTGGTAACTAGCATTTTCTCCTTTTCCCACAATGTTTTCTATCCTTAACCCTTTCCCAAACAAGCCCTGGTTTTCATGTGTCTGCAGTACAAGTCTTTTGAAAACACTGTGGGAAAAGGAGAAATTGCTCATAACGAGCAATTTCTCCTTTTCCCACAGTGTTTTCTACCCTTTTTGATAACTTTCTGCCATTTTCATCAAATTTAAAATTGTCGTCTGCAAACTCTTTCAGTTTGGACCAGCCCAAAATTTGTCGTTTGGGAAAGGGTTAAACCAATTTTTACCATTTGTCATCTGCAATTCCTATTGAATCTAGAAACATCGAAAATGTTGTCATTTGGGAAGGGATTCATTGTCTCTAGACTAGATGATTTCACAAAATCATTTTTATATTCAAGCACTCTTCAATGCCGAGCTTAATTAACCCTTTCCCAAACCATGAATTTTAGACTCGTCCAAATTGAAAGAGTTTGCAGACTACAATTTCAAGTTTGATGAAAATGGCTGAAAGTTCTCTAAAAGGGTAGAAAACACTGTGGGAAAAGGAGAAATTGCTCGTTACGAGCAATTTCTCCTTTTCCCACAGTGTTTTCAAAATACTTGTACTACAGACACGTGAAAACCAGGGCTTGTTTGGGAAAGGGTTAACTCTTTACCAAAATGACCAAATTTTTGGATTACTGCGAAATGAAATGATTTGAAGACAACAAAAAAAAAAATGTCACTAAAAAATTTAATTTCTTTTTGTAAAAGGCTAGCAAACATTGAAGAAAAAAATGCTGGTTTCCAGCATTTTGCTTTTCCAGCAATATTTTCTAACACCTTCCTCAAAGCAGTTAAAATTCAGATTCTTTAGTAAAAGGTTAATTTGGACTGATCTTGGCAACAATGTAGATACAGATCAGATTACACCAAATGGGAAGTCAGATGGTGGATCTACCCTGTCCACTTTTACTTCAAAGCAAAACATTTTTTTTCCAACTTAGTAGTCTCTAGCCATTGCATCATAGGCACAACTTTTATTGCCTTTACAAATAGTGTAGATCAAGATCAGACTGCATGCACACCTTTGTGACTCAAGAATTCTTTGACCAGTACATCTATTCATGAAAAATGTTGAACATAGGTCACTCTTCTGCATGAAAAACTGGGCTCTCATAGAACTGACAGGTAAATTTATATGTCAGTGAATCACAGTTTACCTTCAAATCATATTTGAGCCATGCTTTGGCATAAGGGGGTTTAATACATCTCTATGATGCATCATATCAAGCATATCATCACAGTTATAATTATGGATCCATAAATTCCCTTTCGTCTAACAAGTAATTGAATCCCGAGACAGAATGGTCCTTGGACCTGCAGAAAATTGACCAAAGCAAAAAGTTACAACAGGTCAGCCTGCACAGACTGCATGAAGCCCCCTTTTCAGAGCATGGCTCATTTGTACATAAAATATTTGAGATTCAAAGGAGACAGTCATGATTAGTAACTGTTATCTATACTGGTGTCAACCTAGCCTGGGTTCCAGTCCGATCATTTTTTCTTTTATATTCGGATGTTACTTTGTCAAAAGTAACATCCGAATATAAAACGGGAAAGAATGATCGGACTGGAACCCAGGCTAGGGTCAACCTGCCATTGACTTTTTACCAAACGACAAAATTTTAGTCTAGAGTCTATTCCAAATTGAAACCATTTGCAGATGACACATCAAAGATGATGTAGTAGAAATCATTGTGGGAAAAGGAGAAAATGCTGCTTTCCAGCATTTTCACCTTTTTCAACGTAAATGTTTTCAAGAGCATTCTTCAAGGGTTGCTAAAATATGGGGTTATTTAGTAAACCCAAAGCCAGTACTATCTACTGACAATTTTTTAGTCTAGCGACATGTCACTTCTAAAACCATTTGGCACAATATTTTGAGCCATTTTCTGAGAAATGGGGGCTTAATGCTCTGCAAAAAGTACTGATTAAGGTCACCTGCAGAGCAGTGGATGACATTTCATCAAAAGGGTGTTTCGTCGAAATCCATGTATGTTTTAAAATACTGATTGCCAAACTCCTAGATTTATTTCATGAAAGCTCTGTCTGGGAGGAAGATTTGAGCCACAATTTGTCAGGGTTAGGTTAAGGGTCAGAGCTCGGGATCGTTTTCAAGGAATGCGATTTTCGACACAATGTCGCAGATCCCCAGCCTGTAGTGCAGTGTACCTCATGATTCAATCAGTTGTTATACAAAATAGATTTTATGTATCTCTGTGATGACTTATTTGGCACCATGCATCAGGGACATGCCCTAATCCTTTACCACACAATTCCAACTTGTAATGAACCTGAGAAAGACGACTTTTGAAAACATTGTGGGAAAAGGAAAAATGCTGGTAACAAGCATTTTCTCCTTTCCCACAATGATTTCTTATAGATCTACTCCATCAAAGTTAACTTCTGCAGTTTGAGCCACATGTAATTTTTCATCTGTATATCCGTTGGAATTGGACGAGTCAGAAATTTTTTTCTTATGGTAAAGGGTTAAACCTCTTTTGCCAGAGCATGGTTAATATTAATGAATCCTAGCTTAAAAGGTTCGGGACACCAGGGCTGTCTTCCTGTCTTAACCTGTAGCATCACGCAAAATTTGAAACAACTTCGTTTTCTAAAAAAATGTCAAATTCTCCTTTGAAGAGAGTATATTTAAAGGCAGTGGCTAATATATGGAGACGTGAATTCATCTGTGACCAAAGACGGACGATTGCAGCAGTCTTGAAAGCATAGATCTCTGTGTCAAACAGGGATTATTCGCCAGAAAATCTATCAGCCTTACCTCAGTGGCTTGTCAAATAAAGAATAAATGTGATGTTTTCTTATTCCATTTAATATGTTCATCCAACTTTACTGACTCCCGACAACACACAATGATATGCATAACTTATCTCGATCGATCTAAAATTAACCGTGAGTCAGTGTATAATCTACTTGCTAACATTGCGTCAGTCAATAATAACTACCCTCTGCCAGGCTGCAGACGGCTAAAACTCGTCTTGAAGCAAACGACTTCTTTAATTCTTTACCACACAGTCCTATGATCTATCGAGTCTGACAGAGAAAGCGTTTGAAAACATTGTGGGAAATGGAGAAAATGCTGGTAACCAGCATTTTCTCCTTTTCCAACAATGTTTTCTAATCTTTCAAAGACAAACTCCATTGTTTTGAGCCACAATGATTTTTTTATCTGAAAATTGTTTCAAAATGAACAGGTCAAATGTACTGTCGTGTGGTAAAGAGTTAAACCATTGAAGCAAAAGGGAGACATTGGATCTAGTCATGATTCTTCTTCCTATGCCGATAATGATTCCACACCCATTCATTTATTGACCTAGTACCGCACAATCCTGTAAGGGTTTTTTTTTTTTGGGGGGGGGGGGGGGGGTATTGGTGTTTAACGCCAATTTAACAGCTCAGGTCATTATATCATAGCACCTATGTGTTTCCTGGATATCTCACACCAGTACCGACACAACTTTCTTTCCAAAGCCACCGACTACTTTTCTCACATGCATCAGGGGTGAGAGGCGAAAAATCGCTGGAAAGAAAGTTTGGCTCGACCGGGTATCGAACTTGCAACTACCAGGTCACGAGTCAGATACGCTAACCACTGAGCTACCCGAACGGGTAAAAATCCCGTGAGGCATTTACAACCCGCCCATATTGAACGTATGTGCAGTGGTTAAGAGGGACACGGCCTAAACTGATTGAAATTATCTTTAGAAGGATGAGAAATATCGTGGGAAAAGGATGGATTGCTGATTCGGCGAACGGATGGCCACAGAATTTCTATATGGGTAAGTATTACTAAAAACAAACAGGCAGACAGACAGACAAATAAAAAGATACAGATCCAGGCAGGTAGGTGGGTATGAGCGGGCAGGCAAGTAGGTTGATTGATGGATAGGTGATAGGTAGGTGGGTGGATCTGGATGGTAGGTGGTGGTTGAGTTGATGGATGGATGGATGGATGGACAGACAAAAAGATGGACGGATGGGTGAATGGATGGATTGATGGTGGTAGGAGATTGATGAATGGATGGACAGACGGACAAATAGGCAGACAGACGGATGGACATAGAGACTGATTGATAGATGGGTGGTAGGGGGATAGTTGGATAGACGGATGGACGGACGGACGGACATATATATGGATGGATGGATCAGTGGTGGATGGATGGCCGACGGACAAATTGACAGATAGACGGACGGACATATAGACAGATTTATTGATGGATTGGTGGGTGGGGGACAGACAGACAGACAGACAGACTGTACTTACATCAAACTTTGACTGGGCTCCATGTACTCAAGTTCCATCCTTCTGTATAGTTAGATCACAACAAAATATTTAGCGACCCTGCTTGCAACCTACCATTAAATCATAGATGAACTCATACAGCGCTTACAACTCTTTACCAAACGACAAACTTTGGACTCGTCCAAATCCAAAGCATTTTCAGACGACATATTAAAAGTAGCTAAGTTGATGGTTTTTACTTTAAAATGATGGATAACATTGTGGCAAAAAGAAAGAAATGTTGGTTACCAGCATTTTCTCCTTTCATCACAATGTTTTTTTTTAAGGCTTTCATCCTCGGGGCCGTTAAACCATAGGATTGTTTGGTAAAAGGACTAATTCACGAAACGTAAGCCTATATCCATAGACATAAAAAAGAACACAACTATTCATTATCTACTTTCTTTCTTGATCGGAATACTTCTTCGATTACCGGACAGCGTAAATCTAAGACCAGACCATTGTTTGTGCAGTCTGATCTAGACCGACACCATCCTCAAAAGCGACCGAGTTTTAACCCAACTAGGTGAAGGAAGTCATGCTAATAGGATTTTTCTCTGTAACCTTTAGGGTGCTGAATTGATGAAAAGGACCTTTTCAATGAGGAAAAATATCCCACCTATTGTACATTTCATGGTGGTTTTAGCCAGAATATGTAGAGAAGTAACGGACAGTGTAGATCCGAGATCAGACTGCACGTTTTGTGCAGTCTGATCTTGGATCTACACTGTTCGCAAAAACAGCCAAGTCAGGTTCCAGTGCATTATGTGTTAAAGATTTATAAAACAAGTATTTTAATCCGATTGTAATTTCACGTCTCACATGTATCGAACTATTTAACTAGTCATAGTGCTCTGTCTGTAATGCCTTATTATCTTTCTGTACATGTACACTATACACCAAGCAATCCTTATCATGTTAAACAAGTTAAATTATACTTTCAAGCCGATAGTAAAAACCCAAATAATGTTACTTCAAACTTATTTTTCGGAGAAAAATATCTCCTTACCAGACAGTGTAGTTCCAATATCGGATTGCACGTTCGATGCAGTGTGATCTTGATCTACACTGTCTGCAAAAGGTCCGTGAGTTGCGCTTAGCAGCCTAAGAGTCAATGACCTCAAAGAATTGGGAAAAGGAGAATGGCTGACCAGTACACCAGCATTTCGTCCTTTTCCTACAAAGTTATATCCTATCAAGGCAATCGTATCAAATGAATAAAATTTTACCCCAAGCGGAATTTCGAGGGGGAGGGGTGATATAATTTTTGAGTTGTTTGTCCATCCGTCCGTCCGTCCGTTCGCATGTCCGGACAGATATAACCTAAAATCCTAGACGAAAACTGATGAAACGCCATACATCTGTTCCTTATGATAGTCCGCCGATATATTAGATTTGCTTTTTTTTATTTAATGCCGGGTCATAGAGAAAGGGGACTTGATGTAGACTATATGGATTATTACAACATTCTGCTTTTCTGCATGGTCGGATCATTTCGAGTTGCGTATGTAAAGAGATGCGGATCGGATGAGACTGAAGGACGAATCCGATGCGCATATTTTTGCACACGCAACGAGACATGATCCAACCACGCAGAAATACAGACTGTTGTAGTATTCCTTTTATTATATACCTCACCACAATAGATCTAACTATAGATACAGAAATATCACAAAATCAATGCGAATAACAAAAAAATCAAAGGACTGATAGTCCTGAGAGTCGCCTGGAGGGTAATGGGTTAGAATTTTTCACCCTATTTTGCTCAAATCTATTAAAAGCATTCAAGATACAAAATAACTTAACCATAAGACTGTATTATATGCAAGCATATTTCTGAGTCGTCATCCTGAAATTACAAACATTAATATTATAATTTACAGGGAAAAAAATGTGGTGAGAATTACAATTTAGGCACCAGGAACAGCTTTAAAAAGTTCAAAGTCCCTTACCCCGGATGACTTCATTTAAAAAATGGTTTTCAAAAGGTACAATCAATATAAAACAAGTCATTTCGTTGAAATGATATCTACCATTGAAAAAAACCCTTTTTTAATAGAAACATGGTTATAAAAGGTATTGTGTTTTGCATGTAAATGGCCTTTTTTATTATTGATGAAAATATACATTAAGACCCCTTTTTCCATGACACAGCATTTCATTGAATACAAACAAATACAGATTGTCTGTGGCTTATGATAAACGATATAAATATGAAGTTTCATAAAATTTTGTCCGGTAGTTAAAGAGATATTGGTCCATAAGGGAAATATGCATCAAGCCCCGTTTTTCCATGACACCGCATTAAAACCAAAAACAAAATAAAACAAGCAGCCTGGAAGACATCAAGCCTCCTTTTTTCCATAACAAGGCATTACATTAAAAAAAAAAGGATATCTGCGGACTGTCACGAGGAACACATATGAAGTTTCATTAACTTTCGTTTACGATTTTAGAATATATCTGTCTGGATGGACAGAAGATCGAACAGACAGACAGACAGACAACATGAAAACTATATCCCCCCCCACCCCGAAATTCGACGGGGCATAATAACCGTCGAAGTTCCATCAATATTTACAGTTCCTCCCTAGCTTAATAATGCCTGTAAAGAATGTTGATAAAATTAGGCTTCTAGGTTGATAAAAATGTTTTTCTAGCGCAGAATCTGGGTGACTTAACTTACATGTATATCTTAATTCTTATACATAGTACCAAAACAAACATTCTAAATAATTTCAGTAGAATAGGGCATACATTTTCTCTCCAGATTTAGAACAAGTTGTTTTTGTATGACACAAATTTTCTAAAATTCTACCATGTGGTTATATATATATATTGGTTAACTTGAATTTCAAATACAGGATGCTCAAGTCGAATTCCAGAGTGAATTCAGATTTTGGCAGTTACGAAAGAACCTTGCGTTCTAACACCCGCACTAATAGTTGTTTCATAAATACTAGATCTAGGTTAATTGCGCATTGAAGAAAAAAAAAAACAGCAGATTTTTTTTTTTTGACAAATTCACCTCTATGAAAACGAAAAACAATTAATTAAACGCAGTAACCTTTAAAACACCCTCTCTGCATGGATCGGTGAAACGCTAGGTCGGTGTATGCTGAAAATAAAGGCCGGTTCAGCGACTGATTCATAAATATGTAAATTTATAAAGGATTCCGTGGTGCAAATGACGTTATACGTCACGTGACTTTAAGATCTATATTTGTAGCACATTTCAGAAAGCACCTGCTAAGCGATTACTTGGTACAGCCTAGAACCGTGCGCATTACATATGCTATGTACGATCTCTGCTTGTGCACCTAAAATATGGGTGTGCAAAATATTTAAAGTTTAGAATTAAAAAAAGCAGTGAAGAAGCAACGTGTAAGAATGTCTAAGAAAGCAGCGCAACCATTCCTAGTCGTTATAAATTTGTTTAAAAAAAAAAAAAAATAGCCTACTGTTGGGAAAAAACTCCATTGCAAGCTTCCATGTTAACTCGGTATCGCCTTTCTCTTTCCGATCATAGGTTGAGTGTTGAATTGAAATAAGACTTACAACTACGGGCAGATTGTAAGATTTTAAATGTGCTTCTAATGGGTAATTATCAAACAATTTTCACAAATAATTGTCCACAAATAGAAGCGTGTCATAGTAAATGCGCTTGTAGTCGAAGAGTATTTTTCAGCGTGTCCGCAAGCTTTAGTTCACGACTGCTGATTTTAGATATGTACATAATGCACTATTTTTAGAGATGATGTCTGTGTAAGCAATAGGCTGTCGTGTACTCTTGTGGGCAAAATGATTGTTTCAAAGGGTTTGAACCGTTGAATAGCTCAGTCTTAATAGATATATTCATTATCACAAAGGCACAATTATAAAGTATTTACAACAGAAAAACTGGGTTGTTAACCGAATAATTAGAAAACTATGTTTTTATCTCGTAAACCGGAACTTGGGACAGGAAGCAGTACAAGGCAGGAGGAATGCTTACGTCACCCCATAGATCAGGATGATAACAATGAGAACCTGGTTGCTACGCAACCAGGCGACTAAAAAATCAGAGAACTACATTTTATTGTACATACATGTAGGCTACAAAGTCTGCATACGTCTAGCCTATATGCGTTTAAAAATGGCGGTTGTTGTCCTCGAGCCGCTACAAGAAAATAAACAACAATTGAGGCATAAAAATTATTTCTTAAACACTGAAAAGGTAGTCAGTGGTTGTTAGTCACTGTCACTGTCAAGAACAGTACAGTTTTCTTTTTTATTTTCGTTTCAATATAGGAGGCGAGTCAAGCTTGTGATTATTAATCGCGATGCTGAAGTTCACGAGTGTAATATACAGTAGCATTTGGAAATACCCTTTCGAAACAACATATGTTTACGTAATGGGCATTGATGTCGGACAAAATTAAGTTCTGCATGAAAACGATTTTTGAAAAAAAAGGAGATGACAAATACCAGTCGAAGCGATTTTAAAATACTGGGTTTTCGTGCTTTGTCATGCGGGCTGTAAATAAGGATATGGTTGAAAGTCCCGAACGTTATTGCACACAAGTAGTCTGTGTACACAATTACGCTACACACGGTACTAGGCTGATACGGAAAAAAATTCCGTCTGGTTGCAGTGTGAAGTTAGATAACACCCGTATTTTACGCAGATCATTTATAGGTATATTATATAATAAATGATCATATCATTATTAATTGGAGAAAACGTAAGTCATTAAAAAAAAAAAAAAAAAAAAAAAAAAAAAAAAAGGAGTGTAGAGTGCTATTGTCGAAAATTTCAATTGAAGACACTTATATAATGGGCAAAGGACCTTCCAACTTGACCATCACAATTGCATCACAATTGATTTAACAAGTGGTTGAAAAAAAGATATTATGACGTTAGCATACCGGGCCTGAAGGGTGCAAACCGCCAGTAAAATTCAAAAAGAAATGGTCGATACAGATTGAGCTATTACCAAGATGACATGTGAATTAGGCATTACTTAGTAAATCTTCTACTTTCACAAATATAATCTGGCATGTATAATTTGAATTTTCTTGTCGCTAAAAAAGTAAGGCCCCCGTAGACAAGGCTTATCTATGTTTAAAAGGTATCTAAAGATGGCAATGATTCCGCGTTCTTAATTCCAACCAGCAGGGAATTCCATTCATATATCACAGCGGGCAAAAATGAAGTGCCATACAACTAGTTCTACAAGCATTGTTTCTCAAATTGTTTTGCCTACACAGGTTATAAGAACAAAAATTGCCAATGGTTGGTGGAACAAGAGTATTAAGATAATTTTGGGAAAGTCCATTTACCATTTTATAGAAAAGAAACATCTTGTGCTTGCCCCGTCGTTGGCTTGAAGTTTCCCACCGGATTCTTGATATACATGTAGATCAGCGATAGCAACTAGTTTAGTACAACCGGTAACAATCCGGGCAGCCTCATTTTGTACTTTATCCAGTTGATCTTTCAACCCTTGAGAACGATTATCCCATGTATCATCAGCATATTCAAGAATAGGTCTAATAACAGAGAAATAAATGGTTTGAAGTGAAAGGCGATCAAGACGGGGTTTCAGAAGTCGCATAATTCCGATTCTTTTCCATGCCTTTTCGAAAGATTTACTAATGTGAAAGTCCCAAGACCCATCGTTAAAAAGAAATATTCTTGACTATTTATGATTGGAAACAGAAGGAATTTCAATATTTGACACAAAAAGACCTGGATGGTTAGTCTTAATACGTTTACGAGATATAAGTAAAGATTCAGACTTAAATTAATGGATTAAACTTGACCAACCACTTCTGCGCCCAACGAGTAATTTTATCGATATCAGTCTGTAACATAGTTCCGGCAGCAGCCGGGTGAGATACAGCCAGTAATAAACTGGTACCATCTGCGAAAAGGTTAATGTTTGCCCGAATGTCATCAACAATATCATTAATATAAATTTGGAATAAAAGAGGTCCCAATATAGATCCCTGAGGCACACCGGCTTGAATGTGACATAAGGTTGAGATACCACCTGGTACAATAACTCGTTGAAAACGATTAGAAAGATAATCAGAAAACCAGGATAATAATTTCTCTCTGATACCTGCTCTGCGCAACTTGAACACCGCCAGACTTTGTCAAATGCTTTGCTCATATCAAAGAATACTGCTTTAAATTCCATTCCATCATCTAAAGCTTTACATATATTATTATAAAGCAATGTTACTTGATTAACAGTGGAATCACCTGGCATAAAACCTGACTTGCAAGTTTATGTCCTTTAGACAGTTGTAGACATGCTTGAATATGATTCATTCTAAGACTTTTTACAGTGCGTTTACAGATATGTGGATATAGTCATGACGTCATCATTTTTTCTCTACCAAAGCTTTTCAGGGCTTCCATCACTGAGCAGATATTTTTCCACGAAAAATGAGGAAATATGAGAAATAAATCTTTGTATGAATTCTTTCATTGAGTTTATCTTCTTCAATTAACAGGATTTTGAACTTTGACGGAACACAGGAGATGTTGTAAAGTTATACTTTTTTTAATCGACAATGTTTTTCAAATTTACCTTTTGCATTATTTTTCATGAGATGACAAAATCTGTGTTTATGACTTAGGTAATCACGCCTTAATTAACCAAAGGACAGCTGTCAATAAAAAAAAAAATCAATAAGCCAATCAGCGATCAGCATTTTTCCATTCAGAGCGGAAGCCGTCTTGCCGTTATAAACCTAGACATTCTGAATCATTAGGAGTTATAACTATCTATAAATGTATAGTATATTTATGGGGGAAAAAAAACGATGAATAACTTCAAACCTGATATCCATTATTAATCCTTAGGACTGCAATTTCAAGATGCCGAGTTACACCAGGTAAAACTATTGTTGCAAAGGACAAATTCAGATTTAAAAGGATAAAAATAAATGAATACTTCTTGTTAACATGCTTTTTTATCGCCATGAATTTTGCAGAATTTCAATCTTGGCAACAGATACCCGTTTCTTTTCTAAAAGAAATGTATAGATAATATTTTAGACAACTGAATGGATTTTATTATGTTCAGTTATTTATGTCCTTTGCCTTATTTTTCATTTAAATATATACTCGATAATTCATTTTCTTACCAAATCGAGTTGACTTGTTATTTTGAATGCTGGTTATATCTCTTTTGTTGATCCTTTTTCTCCCTTGCAAATTATCCTTAAATAAAATTTGAATCGACGAAATTCGCGTAAAAATGCTTTTCATATAGTCTTCATAGAAGTAAAACCTAAACAGCGCCCTCCACCCCCCCCCCCCCATTTTAAAATAAAATGCAACGTAGGCACAGTTTCGACATTTTTGTTTAAATTAAAAACAAATGCCATCTTCCTCCATCAGTAAAACCATTAAAAACGTTGTTCCCATTGGTCTCTGTATTTTAACATATCTATGAATGCAGCCTGTTAAATTAAAGACGATATGCCACCCTATATATATATTACCATCTTTCCCCCCACTTTATTTTCAATCTTTTAATCTCCCTTAAACTATTATTTATTTATCGAAAATCAAACAGAAACCAATCAAGTCGTTTTCGTTTGATTTGTTGTACATGTTGCCACTTTTTACGCAAGACCTGGAGCAAGGGTTTATGTGGTATTCCTTTGATATCGGTATACCACCCCAAAAGCGTCTGGTACTGTCCTACTTGTAAAATTACACGCACGTGTCATATCAGTCTGACTCTTTGTGACCTTCTATAACCCCTTTCAACGATTATTAGTGTTTGAAATTTGGATTATACGTGTTCAATATGTAAGTCAGTTTATTTTTCTATTACTCTTACAGCATAGTATTTAGCGGCGAATGCTTAGAAATATATTCACGTTTTTATTCTTTTTATTCTTCTCGAACTTGAAAAAATCAATTTGCTAAACCTATCATTTGTTAATGTATCTTCTAATTTCAATTCCAACATTTGGTAATCATATTACCCTGTTAAAATCATGTATATTTCGTTTGGTAACGTAAAAGTCTTGTAATTTGTAGTGAAATTATTTAAGCATATATCTCGGACTAAGTAATGGAAAAATCTCTGCGAAGTTTGAACTTTGAAAAAGGTTATTTTTGTCCAGGTAAAAGATGAATTGCATTTGAAGACCAATGACTTTAAGAAATATTTAGGAAGCACGAGTTACATGTACACGTATTATACAGGTCTACATTATCAAATGTAAGTGGCGTAAGAAATATTTAGGAAGCACGAGTTACATGTACACGTATTATACAGGTCTACATTATCAAATGTAAGTGGCGTAAGAGGTGTAAGTCAACTGACTTCGAAATAAATAGCCTCTATTTCAATTTTCACCTCTAAAACTTCGAAAAACCTAAATCCAAAAAGATGTAACTACCTTTTCTCGAATTGTTCCCATGCTTATTTTATCTTGAACAATTATTACGTGTTAAAATATCTTCTGGTAACTTGTATATATCTCCTAGCTAAGCCCTCGTGTCTGGGTAATGTTTGTCGAGGTTTTTAGATTCGCGGGTCACGTGACATCAGTGGGAGGAGCGATCTATCGTCTGTCGTTTGGTTAATTGTCTCACTTTTCTCACTTGGCTTAAATTTAACCGTAAAGACAAAACAGCTTTGTCATTTCTTTATTGTGTCATCGTAGTCAATCTCTTTAAAAGTGCGCTACTATAAATAAAAAGTTCTTGTAAAATACCGATAAGTACGGAACCCCTAAAGTGATATGCTCGACTTTTTTTTAATATGCAAATTTCTCACTTTATTTCGTTTTTACAAAATAATATTTCGTATTTAGGAAATACTATTTCGTTTTTACGAAATAATATTTTGTTTTCACGAAATAATATTTCGTTTTTACGAAATAATGTTTTGTTTTTACGTTTTTACGAAATAATTTTACCATTCAAAAGGCCACGTAGCCTTGAATTTCATTATTGACTGGTGTTAACGCTGCTGTCATTATTCTATCTATATCTAGGCGAAGTCATAATGAACAGTGCTCTGTGAAAAGGGTGCTTAATGCATTTGAGAAAAGAATCGACCCATGTCAGCCGGCGCAGTCCGCGCAGGCTGACATGAGCCGAAACTTTTCGATATCTTCAAAATTTTCTGCATGTCAAAGGGTTATTCATACTCATCATTCGATCGCTCATATGGATTTTATGGATCCATAACAAGGGTGGATCCAGGATTTTTTTCGAGAGGGGGTCCAGAATAGATCATTATATACGAGCCATGCTCTGTGAAAAAGGGGCTTAATGCAATTGCGAAAAGTATCGACCAAGGCCAGCCTGCGCAATCCGCGCAGGCTGACCTTTACCAAACTTTTCGCTATCAGTAAATTTTCTGTATGTCAAAGGACTAGAACTACCATATGATTAAGTCGACTGTTACAAAAATTGGATAGATCTACTATGGATTCATCAGTATGTGATGGCTTGCTTAGTGTCATGGATCATGGAGATTCATTTAGCCTCCTTTTGTCAGAGCATGGCTCAATTTCAAATTTGCTACTGCGTACAACTTTAAACATTATTCTTTAACACATTTCAACTTGTTAGAAGTTTTTTGTGGATTTGACTTATGTTTGGCATAAATGTAGAATTTGTATGAAACTTTCATACTTGGTCAAAATTTCAGGCAGGCAGCGGTTACTTTGAAAATTCTAGAGGAAGGGAGGGGGGGGGGGGCGGGCTGACTCCCTTGACCCCCCCCCCCGCTGGTCCACCGATGCATAATAAGGTGATACCTAGCTTGGTACCATGGATCACGGAGATACATTAAGCCCCCTTTTCATAGAGCACGGCTCAATTATGTTTGATTGCTTCGTGTTTAACGTTGCATCAATCTTTTGTTTCAGTATTTTCACGACAATAGTTCACAAAAAAAAAAAAAAAAAAAATTCCTGGGCTATCATCACCAGCTAGCACTTGAAAAGTCCCATAATCCTAACACTGGTAAGGCATTCGTTGTACTCTCCTGTAAACCCTGAGTACCAAGGAAGGAATTCCATTACTACCATATTAGAATTTGTTTGTATGAGCACGAAAACACTAACGTTACCCCTCGCTGTTCTCCACCTCCGAGGCGGTTTCTAAAGAACCTGGTCTCCCTCTCTTAGCTTTGAAAAGAAAGTTCTGTCAGTACTGGTGTGAGAAAGCCAGGAAACACATGGTTGCATCACTAACCACCGTGATATTACCTTAGCTCTATGTCTGTCTGTCTGCCTGCCTGCCTGCCTGCCTGTCTGTCTGTCTGTCTGTCTGTCTCTCTCTCTCTCTCTCTCTCTCTCTGTCTCTCTCTCTCTCTCTCTTAATCATCACTCTACAAATCTCTTACCATAATACTTAAGGGACAGTCGTAATGTTATCCCGTCTTTCAAAGTGCAAAGAAGGAAAGGAATAAGGAACGCGCTATTATTACCATTTCATGAGTCCGAGAAATGGATTTGCAAGGGATCGACCCCGCTACCTTGCATTTCAAGTAGAACAGCCTAACCACTCGGCTAAAGAAGCGGTTACAGCTCTCGAGAGAGCAATGCTTTGATCTGCACCATATCAAAGATCTGTATTTTTATACAAAAGGAATGAAAGTCAACAGGCTGCATATCTACTCGAAAATACATCGACGCTGATTTGTCCATCTTGTAAGACGCATTTACGGATGCCTGAACATTACGAATCCTCTTATATACGGAGATTAAGGCACCGTATTTATAACAAAGAGGTTCCGGGTGAGAATCCCACTGGCGGGGCTGTTTGAATGTCAATTCTTTGGAAAGGCACATCAGAGCCGCATCCGGCTACTGGTGAAACCTAAGAATACATGAATAAGTGCTATTCGTCATCAGGATTGGTAATTATTTAGCCCGGCATCAATCAGTCAGTCAGCCAGTTCTGTACTCTACAAGTCCCTCACCATCACAATTATGAGCCTGTAGTGATTCCTGCACCCGAGTGATAAGAAAGAAAGCCATAAATTCTAATTCTTAAATCTGAAGAATGACTCAGCTGGGAATCGGACCCTCAACCTCCAGTTTTCGACTCGATCGTGTTTGAAACAAACTGAATATTGTAACTACCTTTTTATTATCGAAGACAATTGTGCGTACACAATTCATAAACAGAAGAAATAACAGACGGACGGACAGACGAGGGACTGACTGACTGACGTTCTGACTGACTGACTGACTGACTGAATGAATAGATTTGAGTTCACCATACTCTCAATAAGTCTATCAGTCATATTACTTATGCTTGTCCCCTTTTGTCTAATGTACCGATATTAAGCTTATTTATTTGACATTGATTCTGGAAAAGCACAAATTAGATCAATGACTCTAGATGATAGCTTCTTTGAAACAGAACCCAAAATCGAACATGGTGTTGGCAATTCAACAATAAAACAGCTCAACTCGGTAGTCAAATCTATAACCTATGATGTGAGAGGCTGTCAATCAGCCCTACCTACAGCCCTATGCAGCCCTATCGCAAGACAATCCAAGTGCCTCGACCCCGAGTCGAACGAGGATACCTGTGTTTCAAATTATCAGATTATTTCGTAAAAACGAAATGACTATTTCATAAAAACGAAATAATCATTTCTTTATTACGAAATATTATTTCGTAAAAACGAAATAGTATTTCGTAAATACGACATATTATTTCGTAAAAACGAAATAATTATTTCGTAAATGCGAAATATTATTTCGTAAAAACGAAATAAAGTGAGAAATTTGTATTTAAAAAAAAAAACAGTCGAGCACGTCGCTTTATGGATTCCGTAGATAAGCACAACTAGATATGGAACAGACTGAGAATAAACCCGACAAATCTACGAACCTCAATTTTACTTTCGATGCCCGATTGAAAATTGAGGATTAAAGAACACACGTAGTATGATCTAGTTCCCTTGCTTGTATCGTAAATTAGGTCTAAAGTCTCGTCAAAACAAGTAATCATGTTTTGAAATGACGTGCTCTCATAAAAACCACATGCAAACAACAAAAATATTGACGTCACTTTAAACGCGATTTTCTCAACGTCACCTCAACGTCATTAAGCCCCCTTTTCACAGAGCGCGGCCCATATATTTATTTTCTTGTAATCGTGTAACATGTATGGTTACATTTAAAATATAAAGTAAAAACTTGCGATTTTGGATGTTTCAATAACAGGATGGTCGCTCTTCAATCGGTAACTCCGTCTATTTTTATCCCATCAGACATGAGGTCATAGTACTATTTTGAATACGGAACCTTGTAATCGACGCGTGTTATTGATTCCAGGAAGTCTTTGCGAAACTCTTACATGATGATTTGGCAGTTATCGCCTTTCGTAATTCAGTGATAAATCAGTTATGAAGTTTAGTAAGATTAGAAAAAAAATCCTAATAGATCCCTTTAAAGTATGGAGGTGTGGTGGAATAGTTTCTCCCAAAATTCAATGCTATTTCCTTGATTGATTATGGTCAACTGCCAGGTCCTGCTTTCATTATCAGTTCATCTGGCTGTGGTAGGTTTTTGAAAGTAGATATTTTCACGCACAATTTCAAGATTTCATTTTAGACAAAAAACTACATACCAGTGCCTTAGTGTTATTTTCTATAGATGTTTGTCTCCGCGTATGGGGTCCCTTTTGAGAGAGAGAGACAAAAAAAAAAAAAGAAAAATTAACATTAGAGCTATGCTCTGTGAAAATGGGGCTTAATGCATCTGCGAAAAGTATCGACCCAGGTTCTAAACTTTTCGCTATTGGTCAATTTTCTCTACTTTACCTCATGATTAAGTCGATTATTTCAAAAAGGGGCTTTTATGAATCCTTAATTATGTGATGGCTTGATTGGTGCATTATGCCACCTTTTGCCAGAGCATGGCTCAAAATATATTGTGACAATTTGGCAGCTTGTATTGCGATAACTCTTGTAATGCAAGATGTTTACTTTCTACAACAGTGCCTATGGGAAAATCGTTTCTTAACTTCAAAACTAGACATTCACATGAAGGCATGTCGCTTAAACAATACTGAAAATAGGCTGACAGATAGCTTATCTCGTTGGCATTTGGATGAAAATCATAAGGAATTCTTTTTCGCAAAATCTGAAGATCATTCAGACATTGTGGACTGTGCTATTGAGGAAGAATGTTTTCTCTTTTCCCATCAGTGGTAATTCTATTCCAGGTAAAAATATACAGGTTTTAACAATGCATGTGAGGCAGTTAACTAAGTAGGCCTTTGCTGTTAGTACTCATTACAACCTAATTGTTCAGTGGAAAGCCTTCATTATGTTTTGTTTATACTTTACATTGTCTATTTTACCGGCTTCACGTGAAACTCTGAGATTATATACACAGTTTCTTTCTAAATTATTTAGATCAGTAGACAGAATTAAAGATACATTCTTACAGCCAGAGAGTAAACGCGCTGAAATCAAATGCGTGTCATACTAAGGGAAATCTATTGGCCTCCTCCTCCCCTCCAGCCAACCCTTTTTCACTACCAATTGTCATTGTATTACTCTTTTTTATTTTTATTTATTTTTTTTTTATTTTATTTTATTTTTTTTTCAACAAGCAAACATGTACATGTACAAAAGTAATCCATACTGCTGGATGTGGTCCTTGAAATTAGATCCATGTCAAACATGGGCAAAAATACAAGTTAACCTAATAAGGTTTATTTATCTTCATAAATATGCACTTCAAAATGAAATTGATAGTTGTCTTTTTAGGTAAATCAACATTTAATGATACGCGTCTTTTTTATAACAGAAAAGTAGTTTTACCTCCATCCTTATCCCACTTAAATTGATTAACTGTGCTTTAACTTTAAGGAACCTATAGAAAATGGCGGGGAGATAACACATTGACCACTTTTCTAAAGGACATGAGAAGTTTAGTATCTCAACAACTCAGCATAGGTACATAATTTTAAGTAAATGCAGTGATCCATTTCCCATGTTCCAATTCAACTTTATTTCCTGAAAGCCAACATATATTTGGCCGGCATGCTCTCAAGATTTGCTGAGTATCCAACTTTCAAAAATGATAATCAACTACACAGTTGCAAGCTGGGCAAGCAACCATGATAAGCTTGTACTGTTAATTTGAAATACAATGCAGAGCTGCGAAATCGGCCGACAAATTTAAGTGCGTGGATATTGGAAACAAAAGCCAAGTTTATTCGCGGTACAGGAAAATAAATTTGTAACAGTTTTTCCCCTTTATTTCCCCCATTTTTGAAGAGTTTACAATGTAACATACAGGAAGAAAGTACTGTACAATCAGGACAAGCATAATGAGAAATTTGGCGAAAATCAGTGGTGTGTGCCGAACACGCGGATATGCGTGTATGTGTGTGTAGGTGGGTGGATGGGTGTGTGCGTGTTGTGTGTGTGTGTGTGAGAGAGAGAGAGAGAGAGAGAAACAAATCACTTACAACGTACAAAACAACTAATACAATACAGGATGACAAGAATAGAATAAATGAATCTGAATGCTTGATATTTATGTAGTAGATACAAGATACTCCTAGCAACCATACTAAAATACTTTCAAACAGAAACAGAAAGAATTAAATAGTTGCTTGGAAACGTGAAATGCACAAGTTTAATAATGTTTAATTCCTTTCTTTAGATGAAAACAAAACAAAACAAAAAAAAAAAAAAAAAAAATTATCGTGGAAATAACTACAACAGATACTTTCTCAAAGGGAAGAAGAATTAAATTTCTATGGATGAGCAATAAATACCAAATATGCATCCGTACTACATACAAGAATAAAAAAATAGAATTGTTGCTTATAGCGACGCCAGATACGATCAAAGAATCGCAATACAGACAGATAAATGATATCCATACAGTAGCTAGTGGTAAGACTATCATTGAATATTTGTGTTTCATAAACAAAACAAAAAAGTCAATAGATTCCTCTCCGGGAAAAAGGGAACAAGCTAATATTCAGCCCTATATAAATGGACTCAGCAACAAAATTCTGAAAGTGAAAATTTTGGTGATAGCGTACGCTATGGTGATTTAAAGACCTTCTAGTAACATCTTCCATTCCTGAAAGAGAAGTTACAGCTGGGGAGGCAAGGGGCGTTACTGCCTTCAGTTTCTTCTCAAAGAATAATTTCAAAAATGTAATTCTTGTTTTTATTTTTGTAATTATTATAATTATTAGTATCATTAGCATTATAATAATAATTATTATTGTGGTAATGGCCAAACATGAAGAAACTGCCTTAGCCTTTCTTCTTGATGTTTTTATCATACAAAGACTTGTTATTTCAAAATTTCCTGACTTTTCCCTGACTTTTTGCTTAAATTAAAAAAAAAAAAAAAAAAAAATCCCTGACAAATTTCAGAATTCTCTGACCTTGAAAAAATGTTTAAATACGCTTTTTTTTTTTTGAAAAAGGTTAAGCCGTGACCTTATTTCACAAATTTGTCAAAAACTTACTGTGAAATAGTTCGTATGATAAGGCTTGGTTATCATTCCCCCTTCACCCTTAGGATACCAAATGGTAAAAACGAAATTATCCAACTTCAACATGATGTACAATACACTCTTTGGTCTGAATATCTGAAAATACGAAGGACAGTGAAGATCCAAGCTTGGCCTGCAAGTTTTGTGCAATGTGAGTTTGACGTCACAGTCCCGAAAAACCAAGTTAAGTTATGCTATACACCTTTAAAGTTAAACGTTCTATGTCAGAAAGGAAGGGGGACAGCAAAAAGTTGATAGTGGTTGGCATAATGACATCGAAATCTTTAGGGCTATTTCTCTTTGCTTCTTTAATACGTAAGTGTAGTAATATTATGATAATATCTGTATTTCACGAAGGTAAAAATACTAAGACACATTTTCAGGTATGAAATATAAAAAAGAGGTCCTTTTACAATCTTGCCTTCAAAACGATTGGAACAAGAAAGAAAGAAAGAAAAACTTGTGATGTGGATGACTGTGATGGTACTTACAATTGGGATGTTTGAAAATGAAGAGGATGAACTAGATGCGCAATAGGGGCCAAACTAACAATGCAGGTGTTAAAATACATTTTTATTTAAATCGCTCCTTTTAATGGTATAGAAAATATTATGAACATGACCAACTGTTAGTGTGTGGTCGATCCAAGTGTTAGTCGCTGGCAGAAAAATTAATTTTAAAATCAGGTAAAAAGTAAACAAAAGATAGAGTGATCTGGCAACTTTTAAGCTAGTAAGAGCGACGGTATCACATTTTTTTCCCTCAAAACTTCGACATTGCATTATAGACTAGATTGTGTTCACCGAGATTTGTTTTTCAATTTTAAAATTAATTAACAAGTAAACCAACCAATGAATTGGTTCATCCGTTACAGAGAGCACTGTAAGCACGGACTGTCCAGATGCATGGACTGCATTTCAAGGGTCGTGCTACCTGTTTGGACACCAAGAGAAAGCTTCATTTGTGGAAGCCGAGGTAATCCGACTATTTATTTATTTATAAAATCTTATCGAACCGGCATAAGCTTTCAACTCTTTACCAAACGACAAAATCTCACTAATAGACATACACAAAGCATTTATAGACGACAAATTAAATGTGGCTCAAATGGTTTCGTTTTTTAAAGGGTACAAACCTTGTGGGAAAAGGTCCAAAGTGAGACTGCAACTTTCATTCTGTGTACTCCGATCTTGCTCTACATTGTCCGCTAAAGTCTCATCAGTCCTGCAAAGCATTCTTTGAACATAATATCAAAATCCCTGATTTCAGATAGTGGATGTAGCCATGACGTCATCATTTTTTTCCCTACCAAAGCTTTTCAGGGCCTCTTTAATTGAGCAGGTTTTTTTTCCCACAAACACAAAAAAATGTGCAAGATCTCTTTCAATCAACGGGATTTTGAATTTTGACCGGAACATAATATGCCTTTACCAAGATAACTTATATCTAGATATTGTTCTATAATTGATCATTTCTCTCAACATTTCAGCATTTTTGCAGTCAACATCACAATTCACACCTAGTCCATATAGAAACCAAAGTTGAAAATCTGTTTATTAAGGATTTCATGCGACCCTTTGAAGGTAACTTTATGTCTTAGGCAAACTAAAAACAGTACAGGAATCAATGATAATGCCATAAAAACTACCGACCGAAGCAGTGTGTCTGTCTGTCTGTCTGTCTGAAACTTTGATTTGTCTTGTCTGTGTTTTTGTGTGTACTTTTCATGGGACCCTTCGAAGGTAGCTTTATTTTTAGGCCAACTTAAAACAGTATAGGAACCAAAGGTAATGCCATAAAAGCTGGCGACCAAAGCAGCGGCTCTCTCTCTGTCTCTCTCTCTCTCTCTTAATATGCCGACGTAAAACCAACAAGAAATCCTGAATAGTGTTTCGTGCAACTTATCCTTTAAACGCCATGTACAAACGAAATAAGGGGCTTTTGCGGACAGCATACAATGTAGATCAAGATCAGGCTGCACAGGATCAACACCATCCGATTATTTGGTCAAGTCCTTAAGATAAAAGTATTTTAAAGTTTTAGTGGGTTGTATTGTCAGCTATCGAAAGTGGTCGAGGTTATATATTTGCTTCTGAAAGAGTTAGGCCGTGCATACGTTCATTCAGCTATTTGGGATATAGATAAGTCGATACTAATGTCTGAAATAATCGACTTTCCCCGCCGACTTCTCCCGGCATATTCCGTATTGTCCGTAATTGCTGGCCACAGCGTGAAGCATGATGCCGACATACGTTAGTCCTGACGACGAGTGTAGATGACGAAAAATTGTGGTTTATGTAGAAATGATAGCTAAATGCCCTGGCACACCTTGTCTCTGTTACTCCTGAGCAAACCTATAGCATACGGCTTCGTAACTATTCTTATAAAATGTGTGTGACCAATATTATTCGGGGTCTGATGCAAAAAATCAAGTGGAAATTTTTGACAAAAAGTTTCGAAAATTGATCCGTTGAAAGACGCTAAAAATCGTCTACAGGAAGTAATATTTTTAGCACCTTGTATTTAGATGATGACGCAAACTTTTGGATTGGTATGAAGGATGACGTTGTTGACGGTATCTGGAAATGGTCGGGTACAGACGACGTTTCTAATTTTTTTGATTGGAACCCGTCTACAAGTGAACCGAGTGGTGGTACAAATGAAGATTGTGCTGCTCTCGTGGCAAGATTTGACGGACGTTGGATTGACACTACCTGCTCGTCGCAGTACGAACCTATATGTGAACTAAGGTATTTATTTTGTTGTTTCTACAATTTCAAATGTATTTTAGTCGTAATACTACGACAGCTCAATTATTTAATGTTCATCCGTACCAGATTGGAACTTTACAGTGCGACGCCCAAGAGTTCTCCAATATCATTAGCGTCAGAAGCAGGGGTTAAACCGGGATTTCCCGATTACAAATTCGATGCCTTGACCACTGCCTTACGGAGGACCTAGAACTTACGTATTATACGAATTTCGCCCTGCAGTGATTGCAAGCTTACCAGGCTCCACTGGTTGCTTCAGTAAAATGTTTAAGACTTTTGAGTACACTTCATTTTGTGCTAGCTTTGCACTTGACCAGCAAAACAGAGTATAGGGTGCAAGAAAAATAGCTATACGTTGTGGCTACCTGATATTGCACATTATCTATTTCTGCTTCTCATCGTAAAAATGCTTTCTGGTAAAAAATGGTAGATCTACCTCTGATCATGATCATTTTTCCTTGCTCATTATGTTCCACAGAAGATTAATTGCATTTCACTGCAATACAGATTAAATGAACGAAACAGAACGTCAGTGAAGCGCTGTAGATTTTCTACCGGAACGTTTTATTACCAAAAGCGCTTTTAAAAGTCGTTTATAACATGTAAATCCTGAAAAAACCATCAACATTTATTGTGTTTGACAACCATTTTGTAACTGTTTTAGGGAATGTAAATATTTCTAGTATTATCTAGTCATGTCTTCAATTTATGAAATTATGAGAGTTTAAACGTGCACTCAAAATCTGTAGGGAGATTTCAACCGTTTTTTTCGCGATCGTCTCTGAACCCGGTTGCAACCATCAAAAAAATCATAATCGCATTCAAGGACAGTTATTTGTACTAGCTCAGATCATAACTCTTACAGTTTCGTAGCCGCTTAACTAAATTTCTACTGGTGGATAGGGGCAACTGACGGTAAGTCTGTCTGTGTACCAGGCGCTCAACCATCAACAATTTGCTTTGACCTCTCTGTCGAAGTTTCTTTTTATTCATATTCTGTTGTAGGTAGTCAATCAAAAATGTAGCTAGTGAGACCACAGGAGTAGTTATACTATTACCAGTTCTAAGCGATCTGCCCGTTTTGCCGAAAAAAAAACGTATTTTTCTTTTCATCTCTAAAAACCCCTTCCCAAATAAAATTTTCTTACTCCCCAAGGCAGCAGTAAGAAAATTGTGTTTCCCCTTCCTTTAATTAAATTTCTTTTCCAAAAAAAAAAAAAAATAAATAAATAAATAAAAAATCTTTTTCTTAATCATCTTCCCCCAATTTCAATTTTTTCCTAAAAAAATAATTTTTTTTTTCTTTTCCCTCCCCATCATGCTCCGCTTCGCTCGCACAAATCATCCCCTGTTCCTAATATTTCCCGTTTCCCCCGACTGTCCCCGACATCAGCCAATGGTCTCAGGTAATCACCATATTTTCGCTCAGACAGTCATATTACAGCGAATAAAATTTTTTTTTCCAAATTTTTTTCTTTTCCCTCCCCATCATGCTCCGCTTCGCTCGCACAAATCATCCCCTGTTCCTAATATTTCCCGTTTCCCCCGACTGTCCCCGACATCAGCCAATGGTCTCAGGTAATCACCATATTTTCGCTCAGACAGTCATATTACAGCGAATAAAATTTTTTTTTCCAAATTTTTTTCTTTTCCAAATTTTTTTTTCCCGTTTCCCCCGACTGTCCCCGACATCAGCCAATGGTCTCAGGTAATCACCATATTTTCGCTCAGACAGTCATATTACAGCGAATAAAATTTTTTTTCCCAAATTTTTTTCTTTTCCAAATTTTTTTTTCCCGTTTCCCCCGACTGCCCCCGACATCAGCCAATGGTCTCAGGCAATCACCATACAGCGAATAAATATTTTTTTCCAAAATTGTATTTTACTCCCCAAGCAATTCTTCCCCTAGATGTACTGGATGTAATATTTCCCCATTCCCCTCGACTGACCCTAATTTCAGTCAATGGTCTCAGGCAATCATATTACAACGAATTGCAATGTTTAAAAAAATGAAAACGGTTTTGATATGTAACAAAATATATTAGGTAAAGATATGGGTGTTTTAAATAAGTTAACAGATTTACAAAGAGAAAATCTTTTAAAAACTTTATCTTCTAAGATATATTTTTTACCAAAATATAATTTAGTTGATCGAAAAGTGGAATTTCCAAATTTAAAAGAAATTACAGAGGAAAACATTTATAATATTTTAGACAAGATGAAAGCGTATATATATTATGAGTTTAGCAAAATAAAATATATATTTTTTGATATTTTAGCTTTACCTCTTTTTTTAATTTATAATAGAGATTCTCGAATTTTTCAAGTAGACGAAAATTTAAGAGGTGAATTTTTAGGATTATATTCTAGCGATCTAAGATCTTTCATTCCAAATTTTACGAGTGATTCATCTAAACTTTCTTTAGAAATTTATTTAGAAAAAAGCAGCCTTCCATTGGAAAGAAACAATTATTTTATTTCTCCAGTTATATGTTGGGAAGCAAATGAAGGAATAATGATGGAACCACTTGGAAGTTATCATATTACGAAGTATTTACCCCATCTTCTAAAATATATCTTTTGTCATCATTAGCACTTAATGCGATTTTATTAACTTCTTCCGTAAAAACATTATGTTCATAACTTCTGATAACATTCATCTTTCTATAATAATTTTTCTTTGTCTGCAAACAATCTAAATAGTCTTTATGGTTAATACTCTTTTTAATCACATTTTTCTTTATTCCCTTACATTTTTTATGTTCTTCTTCATCTATCGTTTTAAAACTATACAACTTTGATCTTAACCCAACAAACTCTTCTATCTCTTTTCCATTTGTTTCATCCTTAAACATTCCTATTACCTTTTTATTTATACCTGTTGGTATTCCAGAAGGATGGTCTTTCGGATAATCACTAGTATCAAACTTATCTTTAACATCACGCGATATATCCTTATAGAAATCTTCCGTTTCAATCTCATACATTAAACTATCTGTATCAGTAAACAACAACTTTGCTTTTTCACCATACTTTGGTTTAATATATCTATAATGAAAGTTATACATTACAGTTTTACTTAAGTCGAGAATACACATCCCTAAGTAAATAGGTTTATTAAATACTATCTGCGTTTTACCCATATGAATAGATATTAAGTTCTCGTTAAAGATCTTACAATGCTTAAAGTTTGGCTTATTTACAAACCTTCTTGCCGACTTTCTATTTCTAACGAGTCTAACATTTACTCGTTTTCTTATATTTTCCATCGTTTTACCAAACACAGAGTTGTTCATCAACTTAAAAAAGTCCTTTTCAAAGTTATTTATAGCCGATGCTCTAAGTCTAGTATTTAAGTCGATATATTCTTTTAACCAAGCGCTTTCCGTAAACTTAATTCCACTATGAATCTTCTTTAGTTTTACACCTAAAGACATATACTGGATTAGATTTCTGTAATGGATAACATACTTCTTTTTATCACCTAAATTTGGGATTAGTTTACCAACTTTATTAACTATAATGTTTTCAGGAGCAAGAGGATAAGCGTTAAAATAATTATGTAACTCTTTAGGAACTTCTAAATCTACTTCCAAAATACAAGGATACTTTTTCCAATCTATCATTTGCTTTTCTGTCATCCAAGAAAAGTTACCAGTAGGAAGTTTCATACTCATAGCAGCACCATACAAGTTATTCGCATCTAAATACTTAATATACCTTCTGGGTAAATTTGGATCATACTTTTTTCCCATGTATTTATTATTTGCCCTCGCGTATCTTTTACAAATCATCGAAATTCCTCCCCTAATACCCCTTTCTATCATTAAAAACATATTTTTATCCGTTAATAGATCCAACTTAACACCAGTTATCTTTAATGCTGCATCCCAAGCCAAACCAGGAGCAGTATAGTACCACGCGGGGTCTAAATTATAATTCTCAAAGCAAACCTTTCTAAAGTTCTGAAAAACATCAGCTAAGAGTAATACATCCGTCTTAATATATAAATAGTGATATTCTTCCATTGTTTCCATTTCGAAAGTTTTCCATACTTTTAAGGCGTGATCATAGTCTTTATTACTAATTTTTTCTCCCGTAAGTTTAGAGTTAAACTTCTTTTTAAGCGGCAATCGCGTTTCTGTTAACTTTTCTATTGAGCCAATATATTCATACGGATATACCGCCTTTCTACGAAGGAGATTAAACTCTTCTCCTTGAAAGAATTTACTAAAGTTTACAAGTTGATTATCACTTAGATTTTTAACTAAACTATCTAAACTTGCCGCCAAAAATTTAAAGCTATCTAAAAACCTAATATCGACTGTTTTGTTTTTATAACTTTTTGTTTTTTTTATCATAGTATTGGCCAACAACAGACTTTTTAGTAAAGCTAATATATTTTTCTTCGTTGTTAGGGATTACATTAATTCCACCTTCGCTTACGCCGAGATTCTTTACAAATAGATGACTATCGTAACCCGATAGATTATGAAAGAAGACTGGAATAAAGTTAGGTATTCGAAATTTAAGATTACATTTTCTATGGGCGGTTCCCCTATATCTACCAGTAAAGTGACAATGATCTCTTACTTTTTCCCCTTTGTATTTTTTCTTTTTTGTATTTACATTCTCATCTTCTTCTTCATCTTCATCATCTTCTTTTTCTTTTGGTTCTTTAAACCCTTCTTTACAAATATGACATTCTGTTGCTTCATTAAAGAGCTTTTGATCTTCTTCTGTAAATATCATCTCTTTCTCTGGTAAATTATAAAACTCTTTAGCCAATCTTTCTATAGCTTCTACAAACTTTTCTGATACATTTTCACCTGTATATTGTTCTATCCTAGACTTAAAAACGTTTTCATCAAAGCTTTTAACATAGAAACAATATCCGGATGGTTCGCGACTTTGATATTTTAATGTATAACTTTTGCTTGGATCAGGCGCAGCTGTATCTATTGCTTTAATATATGACTCAAAATCTGCATAGATAACAATAGGAAACCATTGCGTTTTAATATGATTTTTAAACTCGATGACAGAACCTTTTTCAGGCATCTTTATTCTTACCGCATTATGATCATAGCAATACTCCTGATGTCGTTCTAATATTTTCTCGCTCGTACAATGGTTTAAACAATTCCAACAATAGAAAAGCTTATGACCATCTTTTGACAACTTAGAAGACAACAAAGCGCTCGGATTTTTAACCAAAACGTAATGGCTATTTCCAAAGTTGTTTGTTATTAATAAAAGAACTACTAAATGCTCTGTCTTAAAGGTTCGTTGATTTCTAATAGGATAAACTCCTGTTTCATTATCATAGCCTAAAACAACGATAGTAATTGTTGGATTTTGTTTTTCAAACCTATCTATATCTTTAATCTTTACAGGGTACTCTATTCCATCCATATTTAACTCTTTTACTCGCTCTTTTAATTCTGAGTCTACTATTTCTGGATGAACCTTTTTAGGATAGATTTTTCTTGCTATGCAATATGCAAAACACATACTATCTTTTTCATTCTTAATATTAACAAGTCCATTATTGTTATTTCTTCCTTTACCATTCCTTAAGCCTTCTGGCAAAGGTATCCACGAACCTGGTAAATCTTCCGCTAACGGAGCATATTCTGTAACATACAAAGTTAAAGAAATAACTCTAACAAAACTCCAGCCGCTTCCTTCGTTCGTAAACTTAGATAGATTTTCCATAGCACGTTCTACCATTTTATCATATAACTCGTCGACATTGGTTCCTCTTAAATTAATTTCGTGATGCGATCTAAATGGTCTTTCTACTATTACATAATCTCCACCATAACGCTGTAATTCGCATTGGAAACTTAACATTACTTTTATGTTTCTGTTATTTCTTAAAAATGTTGTGATCGAAGGCCTGGATGCCTCTAAAAAATCAACCAGCCCATATCCTCTTGCCCCATCTATTACATGCTGTGTCGTAAAATTTCTAAATGCGGATGCTTCTTCCCTTAGCTCGAAAGTATGTCTCCTTTCTGGCGGTCTCCATAGTCGCGGTGGTTCTCTAATAGGTGGTGGTCTTGGTGGTTGTGGAGGAGGTTGATATCTTCTCGGATAATGTCGTCTCAAATTAGATGTGATTTCATCTAAAACTCGAGGAACCTGTTCCTCTCTGACACTACCAGTTAACCAGTTAGTAAAATTGGTTATTCCCCGTCTAACTCCTTCTGGAATTATTGATCTACTTAATCTTCCGATATTTCTAAATATGGAACTCATGTTTTATTATAAAAAACTAAATTCTTTATATCAAATTTTATTATGAATTTTCTCTTTCATAATAAAATTATTTTATGCTTATTTTATATTTACCGTTCAAAACTCTTCCATTCCAGTTTTCGATCGTTTGCGGAGATTTATCTATAAATTTACCCGCTTTGTAAATCGATGGAAAACTCTTACATTCCCCCGTTTCAACATCTTCTAAAGTAACCTGTCTCGGGTTTTTTAAAATCGTCTTTAATCGATCATAATTTATTATCTCATTTTTTTTATTTCTTTCTCTTTTCTTCTTCCGCGTTTTAATTTCCTCTTCTGGATATAGCCCATGCTCTTTTACAACATCAGCTAATTTCTTTTTAGTCCAGTAAGAGTAAAACTTTATACCATTATCTTTTAAAATCTTTTTTAAATCAATGGTCTTTATCATTTATATATCGAGAAAAATTACTTAATAGACTACGCTCATTTTATTTCCATCACTCTGGAAGTTAATCAACCTATCACTGAGTAAAACCGCGTATGCTACTGTATTCGCCGGAGGGTTTGCCGTAAATGTCGTTTTAATATGAATGTCAGTTACGGAATATTTTAACTTTTCGCTTTGCTTCAACACGTCAAACACAAACAAAGGAAATAGAGTTTTATAATCCGAAGGAGTAATATTAGGGTTTGATACTAATTCATCCATGTTAAAGAACTTTTTTCTAAACAATGCCGCCTCGCTATATATTCTACTAATCTGATTAGCATGAAAATCTATATCGAAATCATATGCCGGATATTTTCTCGAGCCGAGCATTACGTAAATATTTTTTACATTTAAGTTGTTAAATATAGATGGGTTTTGTTCTTGATCACCACTTTTACCAGTTTGGAAACCGATAATTAAAAAACGCGGTACCTCGGGGGATGATTTGGACGATAGTCGCCAAGTAAAGCCTGTTGATGCCTGCGGAACCGCAATAGAGTCACTTTGTATCATTCTATACCCAACTGGAAATTTTTCTTTCTTCTCTATAAATTTGTTAAGTTCCAGCTTATTTCCAATTTCTGGTTCCACATGGGGCATAAACCAGGATACTTTCAGTAAATTAACTCGACCGGCATCGGTTCCACCGGCTCTAAAAATTGCATCATCATCACCATTTCTTGTTAAGGTTAAAGTTTGTTTCATACCATACAGAACTTTGGTGTAATCTTCGCAAAAACCGAATATATGTTTTAATGGGATTCTAAAACTAAAGGTTCCGACTGGATTAGAACTAAAAATATACTGTTTTCTTACTGAAAAACCAACATTATTAGCACTGTTCGCATTGACTCTGGTATCCTTATACCACAGTTGGTTTAACCCTTGCGATTTAGAAAAGTCATCCAGGTATTTTAACAGTCTGAGCATTGTTGTAACCTGTCCGGGATAATTAATGGATTCTATCTCTTGTCCGCTAAGTTGGTATTTAATATTTTTAAACAGATGCATTAATCCATTATTTGTTAATGTAACATCGTTAGCCGCTCCATAGACTGTTCCATCATTTTTTACTAATTCCCCTATGATTTGTAAGTAAGACTCGGAAGGATGATAAAAAATATCCTGGGTTTCGATATTAATTCTTATATCTCCTCCGGGGTTGTTTAGATTAGTCCCCGTAATAGGTTCATACTCTTGATATTTGTACTCATCAATAGTATCATCTTTTAAAATCGGTGCTTTTATGCCTAATATGTCCATTTTATATATGCAATTATAATTTTTAAATTAAAATTATAATTGAGTCTTAAATTGTCTTAATTTCCGAACCGCTATTTAATTTCTTAACTAAATCTTGTATAGCAATGGAGCTACCATCTATTAAGGTGTTAAGATTTTGTGATACAGGTTGAGCTGCTGTAGTAGGCTTTGGAGTATATTTTTCTAAAATCTTTTTAGATTTTGGTGTTAAAGCTTTTTCGACTAACCTTTTTCCTGCATCAATAGCAGTACTCTTTCCGATTTCTAATGCCTTTTTTGCCCCTTCCTTAGCTACGCTTTTACCTACATCAAGAGCGGAAGATGCGCTTTGTTTAGCCACACTACTCGTAAAGAGTCTCGTTAAAAAATTAACCATGCTATCAAAGATTCCGGCACCACCGTAAGAATAATTTCTTTTAAATCCTCTTTTTTGTGAAGTAATCATTTTACAATAGAGACATTAAATTTTTATAACTCCTTGAGTTAAATATACCTTGTCTTTTTAATTCATCACAAATGGAGACTATCTCATTTCTTATACCGGTATTTCCTGCTTTTTTACTCGCCATTAAAAGGTCTAATCTTTCTAA
Source organism: Tridacna gigas (assembly GCA_945859785.2). Classification (NCBI taxonomy): domain Eukaryota; kingdom Metazoa; phylum Mollusca; class Bivalvia; order Cardiida; family Cardiidae; genus Tridacna; species Tridacna gigas. The sequence goes on from OX244044.2 coordinate 27,560,798, forward strand.
TAGAGCATTTGGATCGGATGGGATAATGGTAATTCCTCTTGCTATATATTTTTTTCCTTCTCTTTCTGCTTTTATTTTATCATAAAGAGGACTAATAAAAACATTGTATTTAACGCCACCACTACTTCTAGGGCGGTTGTTTGGATCATTACCATGGAAAATAACATTAGTTCGCCTTAATATTTGTTCATAATTATTAAGATCAGCTCTATCATATTTTTTTGGATATTTAGACATAATAAGTTCCCATAATCCATCTGTCGGTTTATAACTTTCTGCGCCAATCCAAATATTATTACCATCGAAATCAACTAATTTATCACCTATGTAATAATTAATACCTTTCCTTTTAATACCAAATGTTTTATCGATTTCATTTCCATATCGATTTTTTAATGTATTATATTGTCTATCTAAAAATGTAAGTTCCTCTTCCTCTTCCTTTTCCTCTTCAGGAATTAAATATTGTTGGGGAAATTCTTTAGGCAACTTTTCAATCTCCTCTTTAATAGGTTTAAGTCCTTCTGTGATCTCCTTTGTTGAAGCTTTTTGCGTTTCTGTAATAGGCTTAAAAAATTTTGAAAGCCCCGTTTGTAATTCGATTTCACCCGTTCTCTCTGTGAGTTGACTATCCCTAATTCTTTTTCTTGTTTCGAGATAATCTTTTACAAATTCATCCCTTTTCACAGGATCAGTAATTTTTAAAAATGACATTTTTAATACGTAATATAATGTTATATTACGTATTAGTTTTAATCGTTATTTTTTAACGTAGTTTACGTTGTTGATAATTCGAGTGAACACGACAATTTAAATTTTGGCATCTTAATCCGCGGTACGATTTTTCTCAACGAGCTTCCGAAAGGACTCGCGTGCTTCCTGTCTCCCTTTCTCAATTAAAGTTTCTTCATTTTCAGCGGCTATCTTCTTTTTAAACTTAGATCTTATCTCATTCTTCATGGTTTTATATTTCTCCAATTCCTCCATAATTAACTTAAATTCATCATCGGATATATGATTGTCGAGTAATGCCTTTGATATATGCGTGGATATTGTATCAAGTTTGGTATCGGCAATCATTTTTATCTTCTGGTGTTTTTCACCTTTACTTCTAGTGGTTCTTACGGCATATTTGCCAATTATAGAAACTAAACCGGTAACAAGGGCGGAAGCTTCCAATGCGATTACCACGGGTATCGCGACTACGGTTGTCAGCAATCCAATCCCTCCGGCACCGCTTACCATTGTCACAGTAATTAAAACTGTATCGATGTTGTCAACTATATTTGCGGTTCTAAAATATTTTTTTGCGAGTGCATCTCTCTTTTGAACTTCGCTTTCAAGGAAAGTCTGAACTTCCGATATCTTTTTTAAACGGTACGAATGCCCATTGTCATCATTCATTAAAGGCGCATTTGGCGTGATACGTTCTTCGCTGCGCTCGCAGTGCAAGCTCGGATATATCGTTTCTTTCATCTCCATTTTTAATTAGTGAGATATTTTTTTAAAGCACGTAGCAAACGTGACATAAAGATTCGCTTTCTTCTATTCTTAGTAAATTACTCGAGTTGTTCGTAATAGTAATGACGATATCAACAGTATCATTAAGAATAACTTCGTTCGATAAACTTAAGAGCTTTAATTTTAAATTATAAGTCAAGGAAGTTAAAACGACGCCAGTAGATAGAATAAAGCCAAAACCTAATGACAATGACTTTGTTTCTCCTGATCCGAGCAAAAGAGGATGTTGGGCAAAGATTTCCCAAAGAACAGGATTAACCTTTTTAGGAGGATGCTTAACTTTAAGCGGTTTCCAAAAAATCGTTTTCGGTTGTACTATTTTAGGCTTAGTTCCAAATTTATAAACGTTCATATCTTTTTTATTTATAATATTGCACCTAATATAGGAATATTAGCAAACGGACTATTAGGACCTAAAAGAAGACCATTTCCATCATAAAACTTTCCTCCTTGTTTTAAATACAATCCATCACCGACAGAATTTAATCCTTTGCCTTTGGCTGGTCTGAGATAAAGACCTTTTCCGTCAGTTTCTACTTGGCAATCACATCCGCCTTTTTTAAGGAAAAGACCCGATCCCATGGCTTTCTGTACTCCTGATGATGCTAAACCTGATAAAGCACCGACGCCTAAGGCTGGTAAAACGGTTCTCGCTAAAGTAGGTAAAACTGATGACGCTAATCCAGCCAACATTCCGAGGAAACCGCCTTATACTTTCGTGTTATGTTTAAGTTGTTTTTGCGTCATTTTAATCGTGACTCCTCTTCCAGATTCGTAAGCTCTCGCTATTTTTTTACCTGACTTTGGGTTACAGCCATAACATCATTACCTTCCAAATCGCTATGATTTAAAGGAATACTTACCGGACATTTGTTTTTTAAAGCGTGTTTAAATTTATCTTTTTGCCCGTCTGATATATTTAATTTTACAGTAGTATATTCCGTCATTTATATATTTATCTCGCTTCTCTTATATGTAATCTGATCGTTAAATTTTCTCCCCTTAGGTTTAGCGAATTCCCATCTTGGTCTGTAATTGATACATTAAGATTATCTATTTTATCCGATGTTAATGGTAGATAAACTAGATTTACCGGATTCTCTGTTATTTTGTACCCCGGGGAAACATTCGGGAAGAAAGAATAAATAGTGTTTTTAGTTGAACCATTAACATAACGTCCAGGGATAATATCGATATTAACGAGTAAACTATTTATGGAAAGGATATTTACAACATTTTCTGATTCGTGAAATCCTTGTACGTATTTAGCGTGAGTAAATCCTAGAACTTTACTGATAGATGTTGGTTGATTAAAATCTACTTGATAACCATTTTCTAGAGTAAGAACAGACTTTAGGGTATTAGTGTTTGCTGAGATATTAATATAATATTCTTCGTTAACAGCGTCATAATGTCCTTTTTTTCTCATTTCTTGCTGAATAAAGTCATTGATATCAACAAGGTCGTAACTTCCTTCTGGTATTTTTATTTTCTCCCATGATGTACCATTGTCGGGTGAATAAACTAGGGTATCGTTTCTAGAATCGATATTTGGAAAAGAGTAGTAAGTTTCGAGATTAACCAACGCTACTTCGTATTCTTTATCCTTTTCTAATTGTAACGGTGGAGTAAATCTCGTGTTAAAACTCGTTTTGTTGCTGTTTACTATAATTTGAAATGATGTTTTGTGGTCGGTATTTTTTACGATTTTTTTAAAAAGTTCTTCCATCTTTTAATTTAATAATATAATATTTATAAAAATATATCTTTGGTGTAAGATATATTTTTTTTAATAATTTAATGGTAATCTTCTTGTAGCTAAATTATTATTTTTAAAACTATAGCCTTCATCAAATAAAAAGTATAATTTTATTATTTTATTTGCATATACCCACATGTCTCTTCTATATCTTATATGTTTTCTATTAGTTTTATCTTCCTCTTCAGTCTCAAATATCTTTCCACACCTAACTTTTATCGTAAGATCTAAACTCATTTCCTAGATTTAAAAAATTAACTGTTCTTTTTAAATACCTTAGTGTAGCATCTTCGAATTTTCCTTGTAATTTACTCGAAAAAGCTTTAATTTCTTGCAAAATCTTATTTGCGCTTAAATCTTTAATACAAATAGTAAATCCATTAGTATATCCATAAGCACTATCTATTTTAAAAAAACTTCGATTTATTTTCGCCATTTAGACAATAAAGTGTTTCTCTTCTTAATTTATCTTCATTTTTATACCGACATAGGTAAATAAAAGTTATCAAATCCAATTCTATACTTACCATTATTTTTGTTGTTGCTTAAATCAATGACTATAAATCCGTGTGGTTTTTCCCAAGCTTTTTTACAAAATTGTCGGAATTCTTCTTTAGGCATATCATCTCCGACGTGGTCACCGTAAATATGGTTAAGATTTTTTAAATCTTGTTTAAACAAGCAAATAAAATTAGCGTTTTCCCTAATCGTTTGTCTGGGTAATCTAAAATAATTTTGCACCAAGTAAAAGCAATCGATATTACTATGCCTTCCTCGTACGTAATAACATTCGCATTTATTTTGCTTTTCCAAAAGTAAATCGTCAAATATCATAAGGTTTTTATTTTCAGAGTTTAAATGTCTAGGATCGGGAACGTCGCTCGCATTTTCGAAAAACTGACAATTTATATCCAATTTCTTTTTAATCGTTTTTGCCCATTCTTCGACTAAAGCGGTTGGAGAAATATTTCTATCAAAAACTTCTTCCTTCATGTTAAACAACCGTAGGATAAGTTCTTTCGGTATTTTTTCTTCGAACGCTTTTTTAAGTATCCTATATTCCGGTTGAAACAGACTTTTTCCAAAAATGGAAAGATTATCGTAATCTAACCAATCTGGTCTTAAAAGTAAATTAAGTAAAAGAGTCGTTTTTCCGCATCCAGATTTACCCACGATTACTCCTCTAATGCTTTTGGGTAAAAATGCGTGATTAAATCTTTTTGTCATCGGTTCATTCCAGGATAAATTTACAATGTCCATTTTATATTAAATTAAAAATTATTAATATAAAATGTATTGCGTTAAATGTAAAAAACAAACGGATACCGCAGATATAAATTATGCTGTAAGCAAAAATGGAAGGAATATGAAACGTGGTAGATGTGCCGAATGCGGGACAACTAAAACACAATTTATTAAGAAACAAAAAGGTGGATCGTTGTTAAACAAAGCAATTAATAATTTACCGGTTGAAATGCACTTTCCTGGTCATAATTTTACGGGACCGGGTACTAAATTAAAGAAAAGACTCAATCCTGATTTAACTCCTAAAAAATGGAGTTTGCCGGTGAATCGCGTCGACAAAGCGGCATATCACCACGATATTTGTTACGCTAAACACGATGATACGGCTACCAGAACTGCAGTTTGTGATAAAAATATGCTTAAAGAGTTAAAGGGTATCTATAATCCAACGATTAGGGAAAGAATGGAACGAGGATTAGTTTCTTCATTGATTGGAACTAAGGCTAGATTTGGAATGGGAGTTAGTAAAAAAAAACTTCGACATGTTAAATTTATCGGAAGAATTACACAAACCCGTTAAAAGAAAATTTAAGAAGAGAAGAGTTAGAGTAAATGGTATTGATAGGATATGGGCTATGGATTTAGTAGATATGCAAGCATTTTCTAAACTTAATCGCGGTGTAAAATATCTTCTTGCTGTCATTGATATCTTTTCAAAGTATGGTTGGCTGTTACCATTAAAAGATAAAACTGGAAAATCTGTTTCTGTCGCATTAAAGGGTATTTTTAAGGAAAGAAAGCCAGAGAAAATATGGGTGGATAAGGGTAAAGAGTTTTATAACAAAGAAGTTAAAGACATGGTTGAATTATATTCTACTGAAAACGAGGAAAAATCTAGCGTTGTTGAAAGATGGATTAGAACAATGAAAGAAAAAATGTGGAAATATTTTTCTGCTCACTCGACGAATGTTTATATCGATGTATTACAAGACCTCGTTAAAGAATATAACAACACTAAGCATTCTTCTATTAAGATGACACCAGTCGAAGCGAGTAAAAAGAAGAATGAAAATAAAGTTTGGAGAACATTGTATCCCGATTATGATCAAGTAAGAGAAGATATCGAGCCAAAGTTTTCTGTCGGAGATAAAGTAAGGATAAGTAAAAAGAAAAAGACCTTTGAAAAAGGCTATACAACAAGATGGACAGAAGAAATTTTTACAGTTTCAGAAGTAAAACATACATCTCCCATAACATATAAAATTAAAGACTTAAATGGAGAAGAAATAAAAGGAACATTTTATAAACCTGAACTGCAGAAAACGAGACAAGAGTTGTATAGGATAGAAAAGGTTATTAAAAAAGGAAAAAAGAAATCACTCGTAAAGTGGAAAGGTTACCCTGGTGAGTTTAATTCGTGGGTTGATAATAGTGCTATCGAAAATATTTAACATATAAAAATGACACATATTTTAATCGATAATGTAACGTTGCCAAATAAACCTTTAAGTAATTTCGAGCTTGAAGATGCCGCGAGTAAATTAAAGATAAAAAACTTTAGGGGAGTATTTTTAAGAGCCACTCTACCTAAGAAAGTAAAAAACGTGGAATGCGGCATATTAAATCTCGATGACATTAATGGTCCTGGTACTCATTGGGTAGCCTGGTATAAAAATGGTAAAATTAAGATTTATTTTGACAGTTACGGTATTCAACCGCCTAATGAAGTTAAAGATTATTTAAAAAGTCCATTGCATTACAATACCGATCAATTGCAACAGGCAGGACAAGTATTTTGCGGCCATTTATGCCTTTTCATTCTTAAAGAATTATGCTCGGGTAATAAATTCCAAAATATTTTAAATAAACTTTTTTAATATAAAAAATGCCTGTTGATAAATTTGGGAGAATGGAAGAGGTAAAAACGAGCGGTGATGGCGTGTCACTCGCTTACATAAGTAATAATTTTTTATGCAAAGATGGAACAACTAGCGTTACCGGTTCTATAAATATGAATGGTAACACGCTAACCAGGGTCAGTAATCCAGTAAATCCACAGGATGTTGCTACTAAAAGCTATGTTGATAGCAACTCAGGGTTGTTAGATGAAAATGGGGGATATCATATGACAGGATATTTAAACATGGGTTTCAATAAAATAAGAAACATACCCGAACCAGAGGAGCTGAATGAGGCTGTTAATAAGTTTTACGTAGATAATGGAGGAGCTATCGTAAAAAGTCAAGATAATAATTTTTTCGCCGTTGCTAATATAAATATGCAAAATGGATATACCTTAACGGATGTTATAGAACCTAAAGATCCTCAAGATGTGGCGACTAAAAATTATGTAGATGTAAACCAAGCCTTTGCTTATGGTCCTGGAGGTTACATAGCGTCCGCAGATATTTCTAATGGACGGGAGAAGAATTACTAATGTCGCATCGCCTATAGAAAGACAACAAGTTGCAAATAAATTTTACGTAGATACCGTTGTTGCTAGCAATATAGAAGATAAAGCTTTTACAAAAAATCACGTTGGATCCTTTTTAGCATCTGGTAATATAATTATGAATGGTCACTCGATCACTGGTGTACCGAATCCCATCGACCGTGATGCAGTTGCTAATAAAAATTATGTTAACAACGGAGGAGCTATCGTAAAAAATCCTGATGGAAGTTTTACGGCGGCTGTAGATATTTCTATGAGTAATCGCATAATTAACAACCTCGGTAGACCTTTACAAGATCACCAGGCGGTAAATAAATTTTACGTAGATACCGTCGTTGCTAGTAATGCTGGGAGACTTTTTGATACAGCGGATGTTGGAAATGATGTTTTAGCGCGTGGAAATATATATATGCGAGGAAATAGAATTATAAACTTACCTGAACCCGTAGATGAAAAAGATTCGGCAACAAAATCCTATGTGGATAAAAAAAAACCTATAATAAGCGTTCATGCAGAGCAACAAGGAAAATTAATAGATGGAAACTACGAGTTTTCTTTCGGCAATAGTAGTAGTGGAAGATCTCACGGATTAGGAGGATATTGCATGTCAGCTCCTGGTAGAATTATAAGAGGAACTTTTATGGCTGTCAGAGGAAATGGAATTCTAAAAGAAGAAGTAAAAGTTAATATAGTTATAAATGGAACCGAGCAAGCTGATTATTCCATAGTAAAAAAGAAAGACAAAGGGTGCAGTTGTATAGTTTTTCCTAAACCTTTAGAAATAGATCAATGCGATGTTATAAACTTTATAACGCGATCGGATAACCCTGATGTAAAAAATGCGTATTTGACTTTATTGATAGAGTTGGATTTATAAAAAATATTTAACCTGGTAAAAGGTTAAATATTTATTTTTTTATGCATAATGGGCATTCTGAAGAATACACTGTTTTAAAACAAGATGAACAATATGGGTTATGGCCGCAAACGAGTAATAAATTTGCTTGTTCAAAACAAAGAATGCACTGGCCTTTAGTAAGAAAATCAACTATTTTATGTATTTTATATTCTGGAGGTAATAGAGTAATAATTGGAGTGTGATAAATTGGATGTTGTTGAATCGTGTAATATTGATTGCCATTGGAAAAAACAATTGGTTGATTATTTCGGATTATGTTATATGGGTAAGACATTCTTATAACAATATTACTAACTATTGTATTTAACAGAAATTCAAAAATAGTTTAAATAAAAATCTATTATATATAAAATGGGAGAAAGAAAAGAAATGCTAAGAAATAATTTTATGTTGGCGGATAAATTTGACGCCTTTGACATCGTTAAAAGAGAGATGGAAATAACCTATTCTAATTTTAAACAATATAAAATCCTATTTAGGAATGAACAAGATGAAAAAGAATATGATGAATACGTTGATAAAATATATAATATTTTAAAAACGGAAGTTAGGGAGTTTTTTAAAAAGTATTATAAAGATAAGATCGACGAGTTTGAATGAAATATTTTACCTGGTAAAAAAGGTAAAATATTTTTTTTTTTAATTTTTTAATTTTTAATCTTCTTCATCAGAACATATAACACATTTTTCACTAAAAAGTGCATCAAGAAAATCAATTTTAAAATGTAAATAGGGAAAAACAGATTCAAAACTTGGATGATTTATAATTGGAATATTTAAAAACTCTAACATACTTTCATATTTTCTTAAAAAATTTTTTCCATTACTATTACTTTGCATAAATTTATTAAATCCTTTGTCGTCTTCTAGAAACCTTAGTACAAGTCCCACATCTATTTCAAATCTATAAGGGATTTCTTTTTTTACTTCGCTAAATTTATAATATACGGCAGGTTTTATATATTCCATTACATTTTTAGCATTTACAGATAAAGAAGTTTTATTGTTGTTTAAATCTTTAATGCCAAAAAATACTACTGTTTTTACTAAATTATTTGAGTTATACATTAGTATACCACAATCCATTTTTCTTTTTAAAGTCTTTTCCAACTTTTCTTTTTCTTCTTCTGTGATTCTGTTTAAAACACTCATATTCTCCACGATATATTTTGTTACATATCAAAACCGTTTTCGATTTTTTAAACATTGCAATTCGCTGTAATATGACTGTCCGAGCGTAAGCAAGAGCGTAAATATGGTTGCCCGAGACAATTGACTGATGTTGGGGACAGTCGGTGGCGTGGAAAAAAAAATTTTTGGAAAAAAAAAATTTCATTCGCTGTAATATGGTTGCCCGAGACAATTGACTGATGTTGGGGACAGTCGGTGGCGTGGAAATATTAGGAACAGGGGATGATTTGTGCGAGCGAAGCGGAGCATGATGGGGAGGGAAAAGAAAAAAAAAAAATTATTTTTTGGAAAAGGGAAAAAATTGAAATTAGGGAATGATGATTAAGAAAAAGATTTTTTATTTTTTTTTTTTGGAAGGGAAATTTAATTAAAGGAAGGGGAAACGCAATTTTCTTACTGCTGCCTTAGGGAGTAAGAAAATTTTATTTGGGAAGGGGTTTTTAGAGATGAAAAGAAAAATACGTTTTTTTTTTTCGGCAAAACGGGCAGATCGCTTAGAACTGGTAATAGTATAACTACTCACAGGCCGTTGAAGCTCTATTGGTTTATCACAGAAAACCGAAATTTTCATCGCTCGATCATTGAGCTGTGATACTAAACCTAGCACAAAGGCGCATCCCCTGTATATCGTACATGTGTATTGTAACTCAAGGTGTGCAACGAAATCTGAGGAAGCTTGACCACCTTTCCCTTTGAAATTGAATGTTTAACCGAAAACGGAAAAGAAAATCTTGCCTTTGGTGCTGATTGGTATAGAAATGAATTTTCTATTGTTTCCTGACCTCCAAAAGTTTCATACGACTCCTGCAACCAAGACATCAGTGCATGGCAATCCGGAAAACGCAGAGGCTTTTATAAGATTCATGAAACAGCGTCAATGATTGGTTGTAAGGATCGGCTGAAATGTTCGATGGTCAAGGAAAAAAGAAAAAGAAAATTCATTTCTGAATCTATCTACACCAACCACTAGGTTTTTTTTCTGTTAAATATTCGTTTTCAAAGGGGACAGGAGGTCAGCCGATATCGTTGCACATCTTGTGTTATTATATACGATATACTGGCGATTCGGCAATGTGTTATTTTTAGTATCAGTGTGCGATGATCGAGAAATTTCAGTATTCCGTGATAGATTAATGGAGTTTCAGTGGCCTATTGCGAGACCAAGTGTAGAATAAGAACGTTATTTCTCTGAATTGTCATCTGTGCTTTTAACAATATGAATTTATGATGTAAAATTCACGTGGACTAACAGGTCAACGTTCACATGGACTACAGGCCAACATCCTCTATTGTAGTCTCACAGGTCGATTACTGTCGGCAAGGCTTATTTGTTTCTCCTTTCACCGGCGGTAATTTTTAGGCACAAGTGTTCTGTCGTAAAATTGCTCTTAAACTGTTTTCATTGACTTCACGGTTGTCAATACTGGAGGAAACCTTCAGGTCAATTTCTTCCTTGCCTGAATGAGAACTTTGACACCCTTCAGGTTTCTATTTCAGGTCGGATGGAGGTGAATTTATTGGGTGATATACATACGTACATGTACTTTCATTTCAACGCTGACTGGATAGTTTTTAAAAAAGAAAACAAACATTTCCATTCTGTGTTTTTCATGATTTTATAGCAGGACCTAGACTATGAGGAATGCCACTAATCATCGCATTTTATGACAACACGCCTAAGTATTTTTAATATACTACCAAACGCTGCCGAGTTTAACGATCCCGAGAGAAATGAAAATAAAAAAGTTTACAAAACTGTAGGAAAAGGAGGAAATGCTGTTAACCATCATTTTCTTCTTTTTCCTATAATGTTTTCTACCCTTTAAGAGACAAATAGATTTGCCATCTGCATAAGCTTTCAGTTTGTAAAAGCCAGATATTTGTCGTTTTGCACAGATTACCTTTAGGCTACTAAGCGTGACTCAAGGCACTTTAAAGGACAGTGTAAATCAAGATCAGACTGCACAGAACGTGCGGTCTGATCTTGGATCTACACTGTTCTATTCTACAAAAAGATATTTTACCCAGAAACTTACTTTGAAATCGCAATATTTGGGTTTACTATTGGCTGGTAAGTTTCATCTAACTTATTTAGCAGGTTAAGGGTTAATTAAAGACTGGTAAATAATAAGAGCATTTGCCGATGCGGAAATTGCATTTGGCTAAAATGATGGATGTGGCTATCAAAGGGTATAAACATCGTTGCAGGCAAACGGGAAAGATAACTTGCACTGGAAACAAGTGTGTCGTACACCAGGGTTGGCCAAAAAAAAAGTCTAAACACTGAAACAAGCCCATGTATACGTATCAGAGGTGAATACTTCTTGTCCGATTGCATCGTTGCGGTAAATATCAAATTTTACCAGACCAGTCCTAATAGCTCGAGTGGTAGAGTAGCAGGATTGTGAACGTCAAATCTCTGGCCACCTCAGGGTGTGGGTTCGATCTTCATGGCTGGCCCCCTAAAATTACTAAAATATATTTCGGATGAGACGTTAAACCTAGGACCCGGTCGACGACGCTATACATCGAGCACGTTAAAGAACCAGACGTAACACAGGATGGGTTTCGTCCTGTATCCCGCGCTATCCCCTGTAATATAACTTACAATCTTTTTAGGGGCCTCAAGCATATAAGCAACCGGTGGCGACGATAGATAGACAAAAAACAATCAGTCAATCAAATTTTACAGACATATGTACATCATATTAAATATACAACTCACATTACCGAAAACATCCTCTCCATCACCAGAAAAAAGGGCAAAACCAATCTACTCTGGACCTTGTTTCGTAAAGCCACGTAAACAGCAAACCGACAGTGTGATTTTATTTCTAACCCCTCAGCTGCTAAGCGCGAATCACTGACCTTTTGCGGACAATGTAGATCAAGATCAGACTGCACAGTACGTGCAGTCTGATCTTTGATCTACACTGTCCGAGATAAGGAGATAAATTTCTCAAAAACATTAGTTTGAAATTACATTATTTAGTTTTTCACTGTCGACTTGAAAGTTTTATGTAACTTATTCAGCAGGATATAGGTGGATAAAGCAAATTTGTGTTTCAATGCTACGGCATATCATTTACACATCATGCTTTAAACTTGTCGTCATACTCAACAAAATGCAGCGCATTAGGCTAGTCTATCGTTCAGTGAAAAAATAAACATCCTTGCACACACACACTGACAGTTTGTGAATCTTGTGCCATTCCAGTAAAAAATAGTGTCAGATTTAGTACCAAGAGAAACTGTGATACTGCGTCTACATTGCATTTCATCGCCGAATGTGACATATGTTCAATACTCATTTCAGCAGGCAACAAATAAGTCATTCTCTGTGAAATGGGGGTGTAATGTATGTGCAAAAAGTATCGACCAGTGTCAGCCTGCGCAGTCCGCGCAGGCTGACATGGGTCGAAACTTTCTGCTATTTGTAAATTTCATGATTATCCAAGATGCGCTTGTTAGACTAAATGGATTTTATGGATCCATGATTACTTAATTCGCTTGGTATAATACGTCACGTAGATGCATTAAGCCTCCTTTTGCTAGAGCGCCGATAAGCCTACAATAAATCGAAATCTTAAAATGAGAAGAATACATGAAAATTTGAAAAAAAGTCGCATATACAGTTTACATGGAAGTCTACAATAATTCTCTATTTTTCATGCAGAAGTTTCACATAAAGGAAGCTTCCTACGAGGCTCACAATGCTCCATGTATGTAGGGTGTCTCCACTAGATCCGCAGTTTCCAACACAGATAGTAAGTTTTGCCGTTCCGTTTAGTGGAGGAGTTCCTCTGTCAATAGCAACCACCTGTAAATTGTAGCTAGGTGTTGCAGCTGAAGAGATATTGGTGGCGTTTACTGTAATTCGTCCAACTTCGTCAATAGCAAAGTCGCCGTTGTTGGTACCGGCTGTAATAGCAAAATTAGGAAAGAAACAGATGAATAAGAGCAAGGTCAACGCTGTCAAGGACACAAATCAACAAATGAGCCAAGCTCTGTGAAAAGGGGGCTTAATGCAACTGCGAAAAATATCGACCCAAACCTTTCGCTTTCGGTCAGTTGTTTGTATGTCCAAAGACCAGTATTCCTCGTGATTAAGTTGATTGTTAAAAAAGTGGCTATTATGGATCCATAATTATGTAATGGCTCGATTGGTATCATGGATCACGGAGATGAAATAGAGCCCCCTTTTGCTACAGTGTGGCTCATTTTTACTGTAAGCGAAAAACTACGACGCATAGATAAGAAGTAGAGTTGAACTTTACCAGCACTGCACTTTTCATAGTTTCAACCTAGGGGAGAACTCAAAAGCTTACCTAAAGAGTACCGTCCTACTACATTGTTAGGACTTGTCAAGTCATTATCTGTCGCTGTGACATTGATGACACTGCTTCCTGAAAAAAACATTAAAAAAAAAAGATGACACACTTGCTTGTACGAGTGTAAGGTTGCTACTTGAAAAATGGCCATTGGAGAGGTCTTCAGTAATGAGGGAAAACGAGAGTTTTTTTTTATGTTTTGGCGCCAGAGACTATGTGATAAATGCGGCAAGTTAAGCTAAATCTCTAGGATCGACTCGTTGAACACAGGTAGAACAGTAGAAAATTTGAATCGAACTTGACACATTGCTTACATAACAGTATTTTTGACTCGACTTATACTTGTTACAAGAGGGAATTCCAACTAGATCCATTCAATTGCCGAATTTCATTCAAATCAAGCTCGAGCATTTCTTTTGAGACATTGCCATTGCAGTGTAGAGGCGGTTCATGTTTCAGAGGTCATACCCACGCATGTCCAGTGCTGTCCTTAACTCTCTTTCAAAGCCATTAACAAAATTGTTTGAAAGTACTGTAGTATATTCGCTGCTCTAAGAGGTTCAGCAATGAAATTCAGGGTAGCCAGACTTCAAATGTTATGTCCTAGATGATAAAAAGAGAAAACAAGTCTTTCATAGAGAGGAAGAGTCTTAGCCGAGGCGGTATTTGAATTCGTAACCTTTGGATTCTAAGTCCTCTGTGTTACCAGTTGACAACCAATACACTGTGGTGATTTTATACTATATTAACCCTTGTCATGCTGAATAAGTCAAATGGAACTTTCAAGTCGATATTTAAAACCCAGATTTTGCTATTTAAAAGTTTTTTTGTCCGGGGGGGGGGGGGGCGCGGATATCTCCTTATCGGACACTCTAGATCCAAGGCCTGGCTGCACGTTCTGTGCAGTCTGATCTTGATCTACATAACCCGCAAAACGTCATAGATTAGCGCTTAGCAGCCTAAGAATAAACTGATGTCACAACGAAAAATTAGTTCACAATTTGACGATCTTTCTTAGTAGTATTTTGTAAATAGAGAGAGTGTTGAGGGATCAAATATGGAAGTCCCTAGGTTACAAGCCTTTTTGGCCGACCTTCAGTTCCCAAAGGATTCGACAATTGCGACGGACCTGATCCCTCATGTACAATGGAACGAGATGCAGAACTCACGTCAGATTGGTAGTCAGTAATTCAGAACTAAAGTTTTCGGACATATCGGCCACAAAGCGTGCTTGAATAGAATACATATTTTCATTGAAAAAGGTTTTGAAGATTGTGAATTATACAAGATCGCCGGTATAGGCATATTTTCGAATCTTGGAATTTATGAGTTTATTTTTGGGGATTAGTAATGTCCTTGTTTGTTTTTCCGTTAATTTCCTGTCTGTATTTTTTTCTGCAAAATACTACCCTTCTTCCACTCGCCCCACAACACGTATTGGATTCGCTTTGGACTTTTGGAGAAATTGTTGTTTTCAGTCGTCAACAGACCATTCTAAGAGATTAAACTTCACTTTTCTATGCTGGAAAACGTCTACGAAATATCTCGCGAAGGTACTTCCGAAATGGACTATATCGTTCGAGAAAACAAACACCTATCTGACATGGGTGTTTCCTAGTCCATCGTTCCGTTTCTTGATTTTCGTCATCTCTACTCGGCCAGTGATAAATGTACTCAGGTTTACATACCCATGGCTGGATGATCTTGCAGATTTACTTTATACTCCTTCTGGGTGAAACTCGGGGCGTTGTCATTTATATCGGCTACGGTAATGGTTACTGTACATTGCGATTGCTGGTTGGAGCTGCTGTTTGCTCTGCAGGAAAAGGAGCAGACGTTGTTAGTGGATACAAACTAAAGATGCTTTCCTAAATAGCTCTCATATCCCGATCACCTAAAATTCACGACATTGAGGGGCAAAAATATCGTTTTTAACCAGCTGAAACTACATACTACGATTGCGTTCCTAGGGCCTTTTGCCAGTAGCCCGCCCGGGTAGCTTAGTGGTTAGCGTATCTGACTCGTGACCTGGTGGATGTGAGTTCGATACCCGGTTGAGGCAAACTTTCTTTCCGGCGATTTGTCGCCTCTCACCTCTTATGCATGTGAGAAAAGTAGTCAGTGGCTTTGGAAAGAAAGTTGTGTAAATTCTGGTGTGAGAAAACCAGGAAACACATGGGTGCGTCACTGACCGACATGATATGACATGAGCTGTTAAAATGGCGTTAGACTCCAATACAAACCAAACCGTTTTGCCAGTAACACCAAATATTGATAACTGAAATATCGCTTTAAAAATAACTTGTAAGGCACATACTTACAGTACTGTGACATTAAATTTGGATTTTTTCAACATTTCAACGTCTAAAGTCGATATCCCTAGTGTTCCATTCTTGTCGATGGAAAAGAAATTTCCGCCACCAGTTGCATTTGCAATAGTAAATGTCGCATTCTTGTTGGCCGTGACCGTTGTTAAGTTGGTGGGTGAGTTTTCATTCACCGAGATCGCTGTCTTCATACAATTGATTGCAAAATCGTTCGCTTGAACTGAAATACAAAATGATGGTGATGATAATTATAATCGCTATTGCATCTTTTTAACACTTAACTCTTTACCAAACGACTAAATTTTGGACTTAACCGAATTGAAAGCTGTGGTGATTTTTGTCTTTGATAGGGTAGAAAAAATTGTGGGAAAAGGAGAAAATGCTGGTTATCACCAGACTCAAATAAATTATCAGGATTTTTGTTTGTTGTTTAACTACATTACAATCACGTGTCTTAACGATCCTGGGGTAGAAGGCTATTGAAAACATTGTAGGACATTGAGAATATGTTGGTTACCAGCATTTTCTCCATTTTCCGAAATGTTTTCGAAAGGTTTCTTTATCAGCGTCGTTAAAACTTATGATTGTTGGTTTTAACGCTCTAAAAACACACACAATATCAGCTAGATTTTATTTGTCGCTTGCCTATGCCTTCATTTTGGACAAGTCATAAAAATTTTGTCGTCTGATTAAGATTGAAGCCTTTACCAAACAATGCCGAGTTTTAACGGCCCTTGTAATGGAAGATTTTGAAAATATTGAGGGGAAAAAGAGAAAATGCTCGTAACTAGCATTTTCTCCATTTCCCACAATGCATTCCGTCCGATCAAAGACAACTTTCTTGATATTGGCTTCATTTAATATGTTGTCTACAAATTCTTTAAATACGGCCAAGTTTAAATTGTGTCTAGTAAAGTTTTTAATTCAACAAAGCGTTGCAAGACACTGTAAAAATGGAGGTAATCGATAGAGATATGAGCCATGATTTAGCAAAAGGGGACTTAATGCATCTCTGTGATACATGATACCAAGCAAGTCATCACATACTGGTATTTACGGATCCATAAAAACCATTTGTCCAACAACCGACCGTATCATAAAGTAGACTGGTCCTTTGACATACAGAAAATTGACCAATAGCGAAAAGTTTGGGCCCTGGGTCAGCCTGCGCGAACTGCACAGGCTGACCTGGCTCGATACTGTTTGCAGACGCATTAAGCCCCCTTTTCACAGAGCATGGCTCATACAGTTCGCACTTATTACCTGCGTCCAAAAAGATCCAGCCAGCAAAAAAAACCGTAAATGTCAGCTTCGTTACAAAACCCATGTCGGTTTGAAAAATGGAGACCGAATGCGAGAAAATTCAACGAACGTTCGATATTAAAACACTGACAAGGAAGTCCAAGAATTGATAATTTCTATGGACACTTATGTTTACAGACGGCTCAGTCTTTATCTAGACGGCAGTAAGGGCAAAATGTCGCGGGAAATGCTTTTTTTTTTCCCCTCATGCACTGTAAACATGCAACGTTTCGTATTTACACTTTGAACAATTGCTGAAGATTGCTACCTGTACTTTGACACATTCACCCCGAGCCCCGGTAGCGTGCAGGACTTGAGAACAGGGGGAGGGTCGCTGGTTCGATCTCCAGCGAGGCCAATTTCTTTCCGAGGATTAATGATAGTCATTGCGACAGGATACATTCCACTCTCACCGCTGACCATTGTTTCGACGTTAGTTATGTGGGAAAGTAGCCAGTGGTTAGGAAAGAATATTGTGCGTAGCACTGGTAAAAGAAACTCCAGGAAGGCATGGCCGCCGCGATATAAGTGAAACTATGCTGACAACGGCGTTAAAGATCAATCAATCAATCAATTAATCAATCCTTGTCACACTCCCACTTTCAGATGATGTTTTCTTTCGTCTTCTAGCTGGCCACGGTTACAAGAACGCCAAGTATTGCTACAAGAAGGAAAAAATCCGAACGAAAAATTTTATCTCTTGAAA
The DNA here is from genome assembly GCA_945859785.2 of Tridacna gigas. NCBI lineage: Eukaryota > Metazoa > Mollusca > Bivalvia > Cardiida > Cardiidae > Tridacna > Tridacna gigas. The sequence continues at coordinate 27,578,551 of OX244044.2, forward strand.
CACTTATTGCCCTTGGGCTTCTAAGCGCGACTCACGGACCTTTTGTGGACAGTGTAGATCAAGATCAGACTGCACAGAACGTGCAGTCTGATCTTGGATCTACACTGTCCGATAAGGAGATATTTCCCGCAACCCCATTAACTTTGAAATACCAACATTTTGGATTTTATCATCGGCTTGAAATTTCATTTAATTAAGTTTTTTTTAGAAAGGATGAGGCTTAATCCTTTACCACACAACAAAACTTCAAACTTTTCAAAACCGAAAGCATTTGCAGACAACAAAATAACTGAGGATCAAATGATGATATTTGCCTTTGAAAGAGGAGTAGAAACATTGTGGAAAAAGGAGAAAATGCTGGTTAGCAGCATTTTCTCCTTTTCTCTCAATGTTTTCAAACGCTCTCTACCTCAGGCTCGTTAAAACTGGGGATTGTGTGGTAAAGGGTTTAACCTTTACCACATAAGCCCGAGTTTTAACGACCCTGAGAAAATAGCCTTTTGAAAACATTGTGACAAAAGGAAAAAATGCTGGTAACCAGCAATTTCTCCTTTTGCCACAATGTTTATTACCTTATCAAAGACAATTTCCATAATTTGATCCACATTTAAATTAAATTGTCGTCTGCAAATGCTTTCAGTTTGGACGTTTCTGTCGTTTAGTAAGAAGTTAAGCAAAGCTGTGACTAGATTCAACAAACCATTTCAACTAATAGGATCTCTTATCATGGAATATTGGACGCAATATCGTGTTCTTTAGCCCTTCACCAGAAGACAAAATTTTAGACTAGTCAAAATTGAAAGCAGTTGCAGACAACAAAATAAACGTGACTGAAAAATTGAAATTTGTTTTGGGAAGGGTAGAAAACATTGTGTGAAAAGGAGAAGATGTTGGTTACCAGCATTTTCTCCTTTTCCCTCAATGTTTTCAAATGACTTCTTTCCCAGGGTCGCTAAAAGTCGGGCTTGTGTGGTAAACAGTTAAACTGCTAAATAAAAACATTCAAGATTTCTAGGCAATAGTATAAACCGAAACATTGCGATTACAAAGTTCTTGTTGTTAGGTAAAATCTAACCGTATCGGAAAGTGTAGATCCAAGATCAGACTGCACGTTCTGTGTACTCTGATCTTGATCTACACTGTCCGCAAAAGACCATTCTGTCGCACTTAGCAGTCTAAGGGTTAAACTCTTTTACCAGACAACAAAATCTATGACAGGTCAAAACGTAATGCATTAACAGACGACAAATAAAATGTTGCTTCGGAATGATAATTGTCATCAAAAGGGTGGAAACTATTTAAAGTGGGAAAGGGAGAGAATGATGGTTTGTGGTTTTAAAAGCTTTACTTTTCGGGGCACAACTGCCACTGCGATCAAATGCGAAGCAGTTGCTCACACGCGATATTCACTCGTCACAACTTGGCTGATTCCGTACCTACATCTAATATCGCCCGAATCATGGGGGGTTTCCATTTTGAAATACTCCAGTCACATGATCTTAAACATGGCGGTGCCCATGTAAATCGATTAACATCAGCAACAACAGCCACGGTGATAAGCAACCTGTCGCTGTAAAATGCCTACGGAATTGATAGACCAAATTAGAAAAAAACTGTGCAAACGGTTTGTCAACGGAAATTATTTAGAAAGATTCTGATAGAATATTGTGACTGTTGTTGAAAGCGCTTTATTTCCGGCGAAGAAATGTAACGTGTAGGTGCATATCAAGCTACATGATACAGCCGAGGGACTTGATCATTCGGCAAACCTCGGGTGATCCGTTGATCAAGTCCCTCGGCTGTGTCACGTAGCTTGATATGCCCGTACACGTTACATTTCTTCGCCGGAAATACACCGCTTCACCATTTTTAAATTGGAAAAAGAAGCCACTGCTCACAATTTTCTCTGGGAATCTTTCTAAATAGGGGAGACCGGGTATGAATGAGCCACTTTTCAATCTTTGTCGGCTTGCACCTTTACGATTCTAGATAAAACAGATCACTCAATTACAGATATCTACTACAATCTTTCCGCCGTTTTCTGAACTTTTCGGATGCTTGATCTAACGTTCGTCTGCCGAGAAATAAGCAGTTTAAAACATGTGGTTCAGTGGTTCATTCATCCTCGTCCACGTGGTTGAATGAACCACTACCTGGGGTTGAACGAACCGAAATATTACTCATAGAGTGATTCCTTTTTACAAGCGCAGTTTTAGTACAAGATACATTTTTTTTTCTGTTAGAGCAAATATCCCCAGCTAAAAACAAGGTAAACAGTGCATTGTGATAAAATTTTGAACTGTAAATAAAAACGTCATTCTTTTAAATGATATGAAGGAAGTTCATCAGTTCTTATAAGCAGAACTATTTACATCTGGCCACCAGTGGATCTTTAAGGTTTGTCAGTCGAGAAAGGCTTTGTGGACTTCAGTAACATCTATAGATCAATATAAACAATAAACTCCTTCATAAACAAAATTTTACCAGTCCTTTACCTGATTTTACTGGTTTTAAGACAACTGAAAAAGACTGATAGCAAACATTGAGGAAAAATTGAAAATGATAGCTACAACCTATTGCACCTTTCCCCACAAAGATTTCTACCAAATCAATATTAAAAGTCCTCTTTGTACCAGTTTTGATATATCGTCTACAGGTTCTCTAAACTTGGGACAGTCTCAAAATAGAGAAAACTTTAAAAAGGTAAAACATTTCTTTATAGTGCATCATCTGACTCACAATTTTGGTAGATGTACATTTTGCATCCGGTCGTTAATGCATCGTGTGCCCATTGTTTCCACAAAAAAAACCCCCAAAAAACAGTGAATCCATTTCTGTCTTGGCCGACTGTTTGAAAATGGTTCCACACAAAATAGACGATAGCACTCGTCTTCAACCAAGGTATCTGTAGTGTTTCGATTTTACCTCTGGCTGTAAGACTTCCTACTGGATTTTTTTTCCCCTTCTAATGACATGATTTGGATGCTCATGTTCCTTTTTGATTATTTTTAACTTGTTTCCATAAATTAGAATTTGAACAAGTCATCTGTATTTTGATTTTCATAGGAATCTTCTTAATGCAGACCTATCTCAAAATGCTCTGCGACGGATTTAATTGACTTCTCTTCAAAAATTATCTGCTTATAAGCTTCTTCTATTAGAAATCTAGACTTTTTTCCACGTTCGGTTGTTCTCGTATATTTTCTTGGCATTTTCTCCTGAATAACAAAGGGGAAAAATGGTAATGGGACTTTTCTTCACGTTAGAATACTCTGAGACTAGGTATTCATCGTTTGTTGCAACTCGTCAACCGTTTCTTGGTTAAGAAAAGGTATTAGTTGTTTGTATGGTATTTAACACCGTTTTCAAGATTTCGGTTCTACCGCAGCGGCCAGTGCTTCTATCCATACTTTCCTGGAGTTTCTTTCACCAGTACTCCGTACTTTTCTTACCAAGCCACTGGCTACTTTCCGATAATTATAACCACCATTGAAACAATGATCAGCGGTGAGAGGGAATGAATCCTTTCACGATCTTTATCAGCGATCCTCTGAGACAAATTTGCTGAATCGGGGATTCGGACTAGCCGCTAGTCGTCCCTTGTTTCCAGCTCTGTAGCCTACAGTACCGACTGAGCTACTAGGTGCGACAGGAAAGGGTATGGAGTTGACTGAACCATGGGTGGGGTTGAATAAACCATGGTTCATTCATACCCGCACCCGGTGATTCATTCATAACGAACCAACCCCTAACACATGTTTTGATCATGAGTGAAGAAATGACTGCGCTATGTGGAAAAACAAGAGGGCCATGATGGCCCTGTATCGCTCCACTGGCTTATAAATATAAACCATGAAGAAAAGTCTTCAATATATAAGCCCTTATAAAACTTTGACCCCAGGGCTACAGTCGGACTAAATGGGGAATATGTGTATTAGAAGAATAACATGCCAAATTTGGGAGTTTTTGTCCTTATGGCTAGTAACAAGATGGTTTCTGAACTTTTCACTCCATAAACCCATGTAAAACTTGTGACCCCTGGTGCAGGGCCAAACTTGATCCTAGGGTTGTAACTTGGGCCCTCTTTGTAATTGTCCACTAGATAATGCTATAATTATGCAAAAGTTGGTAGCCTAAGCCTTATGGCTATGTACACCAAGATTTAAAAGTTTTCCCTATGTAAGCCCATGTAAATCTTATGAACCTCCCCCCCCCCCCCCCAAGCATGAGGCCAAATTGACCCCAGGACTATACTTTGGGCACTTTTGGTAGACCCCAACTAGATCAAGCTAAATGCAAAATTTGGTAGCTCTAGGTCTTATGGCTAGGTACGGGAAGATTTTTAAAGTTTTCTCTATATAAGCCTATGCAAAACTTGTGACCCCTGGGGCAGAGCCAATTTTGACCCCAGGGCTATAATTTCAAGAAACATGATGGAGGTCTACTACATAAAGCTACATGCCAAATTTGGTAGCTCTATGCCTTGTGGTTTCAGACAAGAATATTTTTAAAGTTTTCTCTATATAAGCCTTTGTAAAACTTGTGACCCCTGGGGCAGAGCCAATTTTGACACCAGGGCTATAATTTCAAGAAACATGATAGAGGTCTACTACATAAAGCTACATGCCAAATTTGGTAGCCCTATGCCTTATGGTTTCAGACAAGAAGATTTTTAAAGTTTTCTCTATATAAGCCTTTGTAAAACTTGTGACCCCTGGGGCAGAGCCAATTTTGACCCCAGGGCTATAATTTCAAGAAACATGATAGGGGTCTACTACATAAAGCTACATGCCAAATTTGGTAGCCCTATGCCTTATGGTTTCAGACAAGAAGATTTTTAAAGATTTCCAATATTTTTCAGTTTTGTTGCCATGGCAACCAGAGTTTTTGAAGGAATCAAATTCTTTCAAGAAATTCTGAAGAGGACCATGGCAGGATCATTTCTGTGAAGTTTCATGAAAATTGGATGGGTAGTTTCATAGAAGAAGATGTTTGAAATAAAAGTTAACGCACGGACGGACGCACGCACGGACGGACGGACGGACGACGGACACCGGGCCATGACATAAGCCCGCTGGCCTTCGGCCAGTGGAGCTAACAAGTATTATAAAATATTAGCCACATTTTGGTGGTCATTCAGATATACTTGTTTGTTTATATGCTCAAAGAATGTTCATTAAAGAAGACAAAAATTGAAAAAATCTCAAAAATTACTCTCCGACCCCAAATATCAATTTTCTTTGATAAAACAAACAAATAGCGTACAAAGACAGCGATACTGCCGTGAACGACTGATTCGGTTCACACGCCGAGGAAACTCTAATCTGTGACGACGTTGAAAACGTATTGTAGAAATTATTCCACGTGGTTCATTCAACCAGTGAGTCGTTCAACCCCAGTCTCCCCTACATTTCCGATGACAAACAGTTTGTACATTTATCTTCTAACTCCGTCTTTCTAGTTCGTTGGCATTTTTCAGCGACAGGATGCTTATCGCGGTGCCTGTTGTTTACAAGGCGCCGCCATGATTAAGATCATGTGACTGCCAGTATTTCAAAACAGAAACCCCCTTGATAAGGACGATGTTAGATGTAGTTGCGGAATCAGCCGAGTTGTGACGATTGGGACTTGATCTACGGAACAGCCGAGGTTTGCCGAGTGACAAGATACCGACACACTTCTAGCTCGATAGGTTAAGACCGCCTGAGTGCAATACACCGAGTGAGCGGTCGTGCAACACCGCTGAAAACTGTTGCAACTGTTCTTGAAATGAGCTTTAGAAGCACAAATACGTATATCCCTACAGACTTATTGTAAATACGCGGTTTTATATTGAAGACCTCGTTTTGCACTGAACGGGATTTGGGCATATTTTTTACCAGGTGATTTCTGAGTGTGTTCAACTCTACTAAAACCACAAAATTTTTGACTCGTCTATAATGAAAGCATGAGCAGATGACAAATTATGTGGCTCGAATAGTGAAATCAGCCTTGAAAATTGTGGGAAAAAGAAAAAAATGGTTACCAGCATTTTCTCCTCTTCTCAAAATGTGTTCAAAAGGTTCATTTCTCATGGCCGTTAAGACTCATGATAGGTTGGTAATGGTAAATCTTCCCGGAGATAAGTCATGTGTTTAATGACATAATATTATCTAGAAGGAAGTTTTTGACTAAGCTGGTTTTGGATGATAAATGACATTGGTTGACAAATCTAATATTTTTCCATGACAGATATCAGCATGACATTTCTTTGGGCCTTTTTTCTCTTGCTGATCGTTCTTTTAGGAACGTTTAGATAACAGATCGTGAATTGCTGTTTTTTAACCCTTTACCAGACGACAAAATTTTAGAATGGTCCAAATTGAAAGCATTTGCAGACGACAAATTAAACATGTGACTGAAAAATTGAAATTTGTTTTTGGGAAGGATTGAAAACATTGTTGGAAAAGGAGAAAATGCCGGTTACCAGCATTTAGTTCTTTTCCAACAATGTTTTCAAAAGCCTTCTTCCTCAGGGTCGTAAAAAGTCAAGATTGTGAGGTAAAGGAACACGGGATTGTTTAGTAAAGGGTTAAACAATAACTAGAACTGTCGCACCTTGTCACTGAAGCAGCATAATCAGACAACAGAAATGATTTTCAAAACAAAGTTCACCAGTGACCCATGTGACCCAAAGACAATAGGGCACCTCCTTGGGTTATGAGCAAAATTGTGTAAAGCTACAGAATCCTAGGTCAAACGGCTTTTGAGTTAGAGCACGGAAAGAAATAGAAGACAGACGCATGGACGGACAGACATGGTGAAATGAGTCTACCCCCCCTCTACTTTGTAGGTGGGGGTATAAATTGCTAACAAAGGGCAACGATACAAAACAAACAAGCATAAATTTTCGTGTGAATGGCACAGTTCTTTACATCAATCCAATGATAAACAAACTCTCAAATATTACAAACAAGACACAAATATACATACATATTCTTTCTCAAATCTTTCATCATTTCTTAGCATAATCGATGAAAAAAATGTTTTTAAGCAGTAGCTAGACATCAAAAATGTAAAATTCGAAGCTGCCACACACTATCTAGAAAAAAAAAAAAAAAACAAGAGCTGGTGGTAAAAATCTTTTTTTAAGGAAGGGACATAACTGTCAAAAATACTTTGATGGTTACCTACCCGTGTTGTACAGGTTTCCCGTTTTATAATCGACAACTTGTCCAAGTTTGAAGTAAAACATCTTCAGTAATAATAGAGATATTATAAAATGTCAAAGTTTTTGTACAATGATGCAGACGGTGACACAGGTGCCAGGTCTAGGACAAGACCTTGACATTTTCTTTGAAAACAACCGAGCTAATAATAGTGTGGATGAAAAGTCACAGTCTGCAAAAGCACATGCACTGATCAAGTGCTTTGCTAAGAGCTACAGATTGATGAACTAGATCTGTCTCAAGCAGACAAATACCCCAACTTGAATGCCATGTTACTGAACCAGGAAAAAAAATTAAAAGGCCACAATTCCTGAAAAGTAGGTGCACATGATAGGGAGGCTTCAATTCAGGTTTTAGGTGAAAGCTGAAGGAAGGAAATAGGATACAAAATTGCATCTATGGACAGAAGGAAGGACAACTTGAGTCTAGTACATGTACTGGTATATCTACCCGACTTCCTTCTTGGGAAGGGGGGGGGTTAAAAACTGGTCTGAAGATAATTTATGGTAACAAATTTTCAAAGTCTCCTTTGAATTTCTTGAACTATTTGCTGAAAAACAGATGTTAACAAGAGGAAGGCCATTGGCCCTAAAGCGCTCACCTGAGTAAAGTCATCTACAGTTGATAAAGCTGAAGAGATCCTAGTTTTACTTATTTAAAACACTGAGTGTTAGTGATCCACATTTTGAAGCCCAATTTCAAACTTGTCAGAGATATCATTCAGACACACATTCTGAAAAAGTCTCATGAGAATCAGGCTGAAAATGTGGCCTCAATGGTGCACACAAGGCTTTTCTAAGATTTGGCCCCGTGACCTACTTTTTGACCAGATGTGACCCAAGTTTGAACTTGTTCAAGATATCATTTAGACAAACTTTCTAACCATTTTTCACATGTTTCAAGCTAAAAATGTGGCCTATAGAGTGTACAGGGGGTTTTTTCTAGGATTTGGCCCAGTGACCCACTATGTGACCCGACATGACCCAATTTCAAACTTGTTTATAATATCAACAAGATATACATTCCTTTGCAATCTTCATTAGTATAAGGCTGAAAATGTGACCTCTATGATGCACACAGGGTTTTCTTAAGATTTAGCCCTGTGACCTACTCTTTGACTCCACATGACCTAAATTTGAACTTGTTCTAGGTATCATCAAGGAAACATTTCAACCAACTTTCATGAGTGTCAGGCTGAAATTGTGGCCTCTAGAGTGCACAAAAGGTTTTTCTAAGATTTAACCCTGTGAACTTCTTTTTGACTCCATATAACCCAAATTTGAACTTGTTCTAGATATCATCGAGAAAAAGATTTCAACCAACTGTCATGTGTTTCGGGCTGTGAATGTGGCCTCTAGAGTGCACCCAATGTTTTTCAAAAATTTGGCCCCATGACCTACTTTTTGACCTGACATGACCCAATTTCAAACTTATCCGAGATTTTATCAAGACAAACATTCTGACCAAGTTTCATAAGTATCTAACTGAAAATGTGGCCTTTAGAGTGCACACAAAGTAAACGTTGACAACCACAAGACAGACGATGGACACAGCACGATCACAATAGCTCACCTTGAACACTTCATGCTCAGGTGAGCTAAAAAGTGTTCAAGCTCAAAGCATTTGCACATGACAAATGAAATATATTTCCACCGATGGGATTAATTTTCTACAGGGAATCTTCTAAGAGCATGATGAAAACAAGAGCTCCATAAAACAGGGCAATATACACCCAAAGGAAGTTATCAATAGCATGTTACCTTTGACACCCTGCTGTGGCCTTGACATTTGAGCCTGGCTTCTTAAACCTATGCCCTGCATGTAGTCTCAAGAAGGTGCAAATGTATGAAATATTTTCACAATCAGAAACGGGGTTCAAGAGATATGGAGCAGATACATTTGAAGGGTATGTCACCTTTGACCCCCTATTGTGGCCTTGACCTTTGAGCCTGGTGTCTTGGACCTCTGTTCTGCATGTTGTCTCATAAAGGTGCAAACATGGGTGAAATATTTTCAAAATCAGACAAGGGATTCAAGAGATATGGAGAAGACAATTTAAGGGCATGGTAATTTTGACACCCTACTGTGACCTTGGCCTTCGCGCATGTTGTCTTAAACCTTTACCACACAGTCCTGAGTTTTAACGACCTTGATGAAAAAAGCCTTTAAAACATTATGGGAAATGGAGAAAATACTGGTAACCAGCATTTTCTCCTTTCCCCATGATGTTTTCTACCCTTTCAAGGGCAAATTTCAGTTTTTGATGCAATTTGTCACCTGCAAATGCTCTCAATATGGACCAGTCTAAAATTTTGTTGTTTGGTACAGACTTGAACCTCATCTCTGCATTTCGTCTCATCAAGGTGCACACATGTGTGAATCATTTTAAATCTATCGAAGAAATTAATATCAAAACTACGTTAAAAGTGCCAGGCCAATCTACCTTTTGTTTGCCTTTTGCCTGATTTTAAACTTCATTTGTCTACCAATGACTCACACTTGTACCGACCACACTAGCAGACTGTAATCATCACAACATTTACCATCCTTTCAAATGGTGTGATTTAAATTTAAATGCATCTGAACACTTGCATTGATGTTTTGGCCACTATTGGGCATTTAAAATCATCACAATTATGATTATTATGCCTGTTATATTTGCTGTAGAACTTACAATGAAGATTCAGCTGAAAGCAATTGCAGACAACTATTCTTACACAGCCACATGATGGGATCTGTCTTTGACATGGAAGTAAAAATTAAGGGAAAATTGAAGAAAATGCTTTTTATCTGCATTTTCTCCTTTTCCATATTACTTTTAGTAACATAAAAGGCCCAGGCCTGGAATAGGCCAAAAGCATCCGTAAGTTCAATTTTACTCATCAATTACATGTAACTACAAACATTATACTGGAACTAATTACTTATCATGTACAGAGTGTCCCAGCCCCTTTCTAATGATTGGCAGTATTCTATCAAATTTCTTTTTTTTTTCTTTAACGATCAAACAACTGTTTAACAACCATGAGACAGATGATCTTGGAAAATATTTGAGGAAGAGGAGCAAATGCTGGTAACCAGTATTTCTGCCATTTTCCACAATAATTTCTTCCCTGTCAAAGACAAAATTCATCATTTGAGCTGCATTTCCTAATTATGTCATTATGCAAATGATTTGAATTTGGGCAAGTCCAATCTTTTATCATTTGGCAGGTAAAGGGTTCAGAATGCATGATACAAGTTTACATGAACACTCTCTATCAAACATACAAAATAAGCAAATTGCCAAAGCAAGCAAAACATTTTTATGTCCATTCACAAAACAGCCTTTGAAAACACAACAGGAAAAGGAGCAGTTACTAGTTATAAGCAATTGCTCCATTTCCAAAAAAGTTTCATTATATAAGACTTTAACATCTTTCCTCCAAGATTGTCTTTTGAAAGAAAAAGACAAATGGATGAAAGATTAATTCAACCAAATTTTTCTTTACCATATTTTATTTTCTGGACCATTTCCCTCTATTTACTCCTCCAATATTACCTCTTTTAATTCTTAAAGGCACACTAGCTGCCAAATTCAATCCAGGATCAAACTGCAAACAAATTTAAATTATACCTCTTAAAAGTATGGATATTAAAGAGTCTGATAATGTGTTACAATGCAATGTGTCAGAATTTCTGTTACCAGCAGAAAAATATTTTGTAAAACTAGAATAAAAGCTGACAACTTTTCTTTTAATTTTACAATACATCTTTCTGCCAGCCTCTGGAACTTAACAGACTATACTGTAAAACATGGTAAAACTTATTATAATATCCAAACTTTTAAATGTTATGAATTAAATCTGTCTGCATTTTGACTCTTTCATTTCATTGTTTACTTTTAGCTGCTAATGTGCATTTAATGTTACAAAAAGAGGTAAGACTTTTCCGCTTATTAACTCCCTTAGCACACTATCTGCTTTAACTCTACCAGATGACAAAATTTTACACTGGCCCAATTTCGAAGAATTTGCAGACGACAAATTAAATGTGGCTCAAATGATAGGATTTGTTTCTGAAAGGTTAGTAAAACATTGCGGGAAAAGGAGAAATTGCTGATTACCAGCATTTTCTCCTTTTCCCATGATGTTTTCAAAAGTCTAATTTCCCAGAAGCGTTAAAACCCATCACCATGTGGTAAAGAGTTAAGGCCTACAAAAAAAATTAGCAAATGCACAAGCGACTTAACACTTTACCACACAACAAAAATGTAGACTTGTCCAAATTGAAAGCATTTGCAGACAACATTTCAAATGTAGCTTGAAACATAACATTTGTCTCTTAAAGGGTAGAAAACATTGTGGGAAAAGAAGAAAATGCTGGTTATCAGCATTTTCTTCTTTTCCCACAATGTTTTCAAAAGGCTTCTTTCTCGGGGTCACTAAAAGTTGGGATTGTGTGGTAAAGGATTAACAGAACAGTCTTGATTTTATGATCGGCACAACATCAGACATGTGAACAGGAGCTATTGTTTGTTACATGCCAACAATCCTCTACACGCAATGTTTAAACTCTTTACCAAGCAACACAATTTTGGACTCAACAAAACTGAAAGCATTTGCAGATGACAAATGTAGCTCAAAGGATGATTTCTTTCTTTGATGGGGGTAGAAAACATAGAGGGGAAAAGGTGAAAATACCAGCATTTTCTCCTTTTTCCACAAAAACCATCTTTTACGGAGTCATTAAAACTCAGGATTGTGTAGTTAAGGGTACCCTTTAACCACACCATCCAAAGTTTTAACAACCCTGAGCAGGAAGGCTTTGGAAAACATAGTGGGAAAAGGAGAAAATCCTGATAACCAGCACTTTCTCCTTTTCTCAAAATGTTTTCAATGCTATCATAGAACTTATGCTCACTGGTACAAATTTTGAATTTGTCATGTGCAGATTTCACGAATGCAAAAATATTATAAAACTTGTCATTTGGACAAGGGTTGAAAGGGTGTCGACTACATGAACTCAAGGGCTGTATTTGAATTGTAAATGGTTTTATAGATACTTTGTAAATACAACATAATATCTTCTCTGTTAATAAATAGCAATAATAGATCACTAACAGCACACAATAGCCTCAACATACACATCTACAATTTCATAAAAAAAAAAAAAAAAAAAAAAAAAAAAAAAAAGAACAGAAATATAACAATCTTTGGTTAATAACTATATTAAAATTACATATTCTGAGAATAATTGTCATGTCAAAGAAATGACTATAAGTGCTTTTACCAATTGCTTTAATGCTTTACCAGACAACAGTATTTCAGACTTGTCCAAATTTGAAGAGTTTGCGGGCAACAACTTTGATCAGTCACATCACAGATTTGCCTTTGAGACCATTTAAATCATTGTCGAAAACAGGAGAAAATGTTGGTTTAAAATTATTTTCTCCTTGCCCAACAATGATTTGAAAAACATCCATCCTCTGGGTCACTAAAACAAGGGATTGTTTGGTAACAAGTTAAAAGTGGAGACAGCTGTTAAAAATTACATCCATCACAAACAGTATCTTTACTGTATTTCAACCGAAATTTTTGTGTCCAAAAAAGGCTGTTGAAAACATTGTTGGAAAAAATGAAAAGATACTGACAACCTCCTGTTCCACAAATGTTTTCTATTGTCTAATGCTCAAATTTCTTTATTATTATTATTAGCCACACTGAATTTGTTGTATGCAAATGCTTTCAACTTGTAAAAGTCTACAATGATATTGTCTAATTAAAGGTTCATACACCAGTAAAAAGCCATCAGACACTAAAATTTTGTATTATTATCCATCAGTTAACACTTAGCCTGCTAAGTAAGTGAAATGAAACTTTCAAGCCAATAGTAAAATCCTGCTATTTACTACTTCAGAGGTTTTATTATTTTTTTTTTTTTTTTGTGGAAAAATATCTCCTTATTGGAGAGTGTAGATTCAAGATAAGACTGCACATTTTGTGCAGTGTGATCTTAATCTACACTGTCCCCAAAAGGTCATGGAGTCACACTTAGCAGCCTAAGGGTTTATGGAGGGGGAGCCAGAAAGAGACAATGTACAATTAAATATTACAAATAATCTTGTTACAATAAGTCTGCATTAGTAGTGTTTTTAGTTCTTTCCCAAGGTTAACTCTTCAAGCACAACATAAATGAAAGATCATTTTGAAAGAAAAGAAATCAAATTATGTCAGAGCCTAGATCAGAGTTCATTTTTCATGCAATCTAATCATGTTTTATACAATTCACAAAGGTTACTAAGCTTAGCACTTTAAGTCATAATTGGCAGAGGAAAAGCTATACCTGATGTATTGAGAACTCACAGCCCCAACCCAACAGCTTTAACCCATTACCAAACAACAAAATTTTGGACTGGTCCAATTTAAAAGCACTTGCAGACGACAAATTAAATGTGGCTCAAATGATGGAACATGTGACTGAAAGAATAGCAAACATTGTGGTAATAGGACAAAATGCTGGTTACCAGCATTTTGTCCTTTTACCACTATGTTTTCCAAAGCTTTGTCCCTCAGGGTCATTAAAACTCAGGATCATCTGGTAAATAGATAATTAAAAGTAATAAAATATGTTTTACCTCTTTATCAAACAATTAAGTGATTACAAACCTTGAGGATTAAGCCTCTAAAAAAGATAGAAGGAAAAGCAGAAAGTGACAGTAACCACCATTTCTCCTTTACCAACATTGTTTTGTACCCTTTCAACAACAAGTGCAATCATTTGGGCAACATTCAGTTTCCTAGTCCGCAAGTGCTTGAAACAAGCACAGGTCTAAAACTCATATTAGGTGAAAGCCTGCAAGTTTAAGTCTTTACCAAAAGACAAAAATTTGGACATTTTTTTAGTCATTCTAATTGACAGCACTTGAAGACACCAATTTAAATGCAGCTACAATTATGAGATTTGGTTGTGAAAGGGCAGAAAACACTGTGGGAAATGGAGAAAAATGCTGGATACCAGGATTTTCTCCTTTTCCCACAACGTTTTCAAAAGCTTTCTTTCTCCAGGTGAGTAAAACTCTGCATTGTCTGGTAAAGGGTTAAGGCAGTTCAAAACATCTCACAAAATTTGATCAATGACATCAACAAAAGCAGTTATTATTTTCTATAGTAATTTAACCTTTTCCCAAACTATCCAAAGATTTAATGCCCTTGAGGGAGAAGCCTTTACAGAACATTGTGGGAAAGGAGAAAATGCTGGTTACTAGCATTTCCTCCTTTTCAAACACTGTTTCCTACCCTTTCAAAGACAAATCCTATTAATTTAGATAAATTTTATTTGTTGTCTGCAAATGTTTTTAATTAGGGCAAGTCCAAAGTTTTGTCCTCTAGTACGGACATAGCCCTAGACTGCTTGATAAATGGAATGGACATTTTCAGTTAGGACTAGATCCAGAAAAAAGGGCAGCAAGTTAGGGTTAGAGGTCAAGGTCATTAACCCTCTCAGCATATGACAAAATTTTTGACTGGTCCAAGGTCAAAGTATTTGCAAAGCCGACAAAAATTCTATCCTATTTCAGACACAAAATTTCTCTTTCCTTAAAATTGTTAGTGTTTGGTATAATTTTTCAATGGTTTTGGTAGGTCTGAAAATAGCCCTGCAAGAAAGAAAGCATGGCTTGACACTTCACCATGCAAGTCCTTTAGACTTGTCCTTATTGAACTACTTTGCAGATATACATTTAAATGTGGCTCAAATGATGGGGTGAGAAAGATTTAACACTGTAAATTAAAGGAAAAATACCGGTAATTGGCATTCTTTCCTTTTCCAACTATGTTTTCAAACACTTTATTCTATTTTTTTTTGGGGGGGGGGGTTTAAAAAAAAAAAAGACCAGAGTTGGCAAATGGTTAAGCTTTAACCAAACAACAAAATTTTAGACCTGTTCATGGTGAAAATATTTTCAGGTGAAAATTCAAATGTGGCTCAAATGATAAGATTGAAAAGGTTGAAAAAGGAGACAAAGCTGGTTACCAGCATTTTCACCTTTTTCCACAATTTTTTTCAAAAGCCTTTTTCTACTGCATGGTAAAGGCAAAGGTTAAAATACTATCACAATGTTCTCAGTCATCTAAATATTCAACATAATACTGGGCCTCTTTCAGATACTGCTTGATTCTCCTCGGAACTGGGAGATCGTCGATATGGTCTCGCCTAACCATCTGTAAGATACGGAAC
This sequence comes from Tridacna gigas, assembly GCA_945859785.2. NCBI lineage: Eukaryota > Metazoa > Mollusca > Bivalvia > Cardiida > Cardiidae > Tridacna > Tridacna gigas. The sequence goes on from OX244044.2 coordinate 27,593,976, forward strand.
CGACACATATGCTGTAGAGACTGCATCTGGACAAACCTGACAAAACACAATAATTGTGAAAATTTAACCCTTTCCAAAACAACAAATTTTCAAATTCAGAACATCTGCAGATGACAGATTCCAAATAGGTGTAAATGAGCGCAAGTCTACTGGTCTCTGTGACAGAATCACAGAGGTTAGCTGGAGAGAGAAAAACGAAGATATACTTGGAGAGATGATTTTTTTTTTGACTCTGACATCCCATGTCCCTGACCAGTTTCGTTGTCTTCTTAGAGCTCTTTATAGGTTGAGGGAGATCAAGCTTTGCTTTATAACTCTTTACCAAACAACGAAAAACTGTAGATTTGACCAAACTGTGTTTGCAGATGACAATTCAAATGTGATTCAAATGATGGAACTTGTCTTTGATTGGGTAGAAAACATTGTGGGAAAAGGAGAAAATGCTGGTTACCAGCAATTTTCTCCTTTTCCCACAATGTTTTCAAGAGGCTTCTTCCTCAGGGTTGGTTAAAACTCAGAATTGTGTAGTTTAATGTTAATGTATCACTGGACAGCGTGGATTATTCTGTATAGATCAACATAGATCAGTATGGTGCCAGGTTTTTAGCAGTGCATGCAGCTGTTGCTGGCTGGTGGCTGTTTGTGCTATTCTCTGACTCAATTCATGAGTAAGCAAATGTGATCTTTGATATAAATTATCAAGGGGAAGGCTGGAATAGAACAAGGGACAGAATTACTTGTCCAAAGAAAGTGTATACAAGTTTAAGTAAGCAAGAACTGATAGCATGAATTGTAACGGACTTTTAACCCTTATTCCGCTAAATAACTGAAACTAAATTTAAAGCTGGTAGTAAAAACCCAAATAATGCTATTTCAAACTCATTTCTAGGAAAAAAAATCTCCTTACCAGACAGAGCAGATTCAAGATCAGACTGCAAGTTCTGTGCAGTCTGATCTTAATCTATACTGTTCGCAAAAGGTCAGTGAGTTGCGCTTAGCAGCCTAAGGGTTAATTTCTGTGTTGATAAAAGTCTTGAGCCAGTGTAAATTGTGCTGATTGTTTTTAAGAAAAAACAAGTGAGATTGCTCAGATATAATGCTAAAAAATAATTCACCTGGATACAGGATACAGTAAGTGTATTGGCATGGGTGGGCTCCCTGGTCCGCTAGGTCGAATGAAGTATAAAAATCGTCCATTTTCGGAGTTGTTCACACACTGTTCTATGAATTCTTTGATGGTGGATTTACCATGGGAATCGGGTTGAGACCAGAAACTGAAGTTACCTGTAAAGGAACCAAATTCAATCTTCTATGAGAGAAGCAGGTATCAGGATGTGGCATGTCAGGGGGAGTAAAATGGAGATTTGGCATGCAAATATAATTATTTCTTTAGTTTCATTAATTTGACCTATGTTGTGGTATAGATACCAATTAGATTGTTTGTTTTGGAGTTTAATGCCATTTTAACAGCTTAGGTCATATCTCGGCCGTCAGTGCACTTATGCATGTGTTTCCTGGCTTTCTCACACCAGTCCTGACACAACTTTCTTTCAGACTCACCGGCCATTTTTCTCACATACATCAGAGGTGAGATGTAAAAAATCGCCGGAAAGAAAGTTTGCCTAACCAGGGTATTGACCTCATAATCAACAGGTCACAAGTCAGATATGCTAACCATTGAGCTACCCTGTCTCATCAACACAATTCATATGGGTATCAACAGCAAAGGTTTTACTGAAGTAGTTTAAGGTTTTGAAACAATGACAGCAATACTAAGGGTACCTCAGTGGTAAGTGTATTTGACTCATGATCTGGTGGTTGCAGTTTCGATACCTGGTTGCAGCAAACTTTCTTTGTGGCGATTTTTCCCCCTCACCTCTGATGCATGTGAGAAAAGTAGTTAATGGCTTGGAAAGTTGTGTGAGGGCTGATGAGACAAAGCCAGGAAACACATGTGTAAGTGCACTAACCTCTATGATATGACCTAAGCTGTTAAAATGGCGTTAAACTCCAATCCAATACAAAAGCAAAATTAATGAGACAGAGAGAGAAAGAAACTGAGAGAGACAGACAGACAGACAGACAGATTCAAGTATACCTGCTGAAAGCAAGTGAGCCAAGCTGTAGCAAAAAGGGGTTTAACTCTTTACCAAATGACAAAATTTAGACCAGTCCAAATTGAAAGCATTTGCAGACAACAAAATAAATGTGGCAAAACATAAAAATGAAATTTATTTTGCAAAGGGTAGAAAACATTGTGGGAAAAGGAGAAAATGCTGGTTACCAGCATTTTCTCCTTTTCCCACAATGTTTTCAAAAGGCTTCTTTCACAGGGTCATTAAAAGTCGGGATTATGTGATAAAGAGTTAATGTATCTCAGTTATGAATTATACCAAGCAATTCATCACATAATCGAAGATTCATAAAATCCATTTTGTCTAACAAAAAGCTAAATCCAGAGGTAAAACTGTCCTTTGATAAGCAGTAAATTTACAAATAGCAAAAAAGTTTCAACCCATGTCAGCCTGCATGGACTGTGCTGGCTGACAAGGTTGATCATGCCTTTAGCAGATGCATTAACTATTTACCAAATATTCCTGACTTTTAACGACCCTGAGAAAGAAGCTTTTTGAAAACATTGTGGGAAAAGGAGAAAATGCTGGTAACCAGCATTTTCTCCTTTTCCCACAATGTTTTCTACACTTCTCAAAACATATTTCAGTTTTTGAGCCACTTTTATTTTGTTGTCTGCAAATGCTTTCAATTTGGACCAGTCTAGAATATTGTTGTTTGGTAAAGAGTTAAACCTTCTTTTCACAAAGCAAGGCTCATATGTTTTAAGAGGGTACAATAAATTGATGTAAAGTATAAACCTACAAAGGAAAATATTTTTGGGTCAGAATTACATGTACTACAAATACACAAAACTTTACCTCTGTGGTGTTCGATTCGTGTATGATGTACACGCCCTTGATTTTTGAAGGACAAACTCAGAATGTATCTCTCATCAGAACTGTCACGAACCAGGAAAGTCCCTTCAGGTTTGTTAGCTAACTTCTGCTCCGCTTCCTCCCAGCTCAGTGGCCCCCAGTACCATCCACACTGAAAACACAGAAAGTATAGCCCTGGTCCATATTCACCAACCATTCTTAAGAACATTCTTGGTCTAATTCTGGATTTAGAAAGTAACACAACTTCTGATTGGCTATACCATTTGGTTTAGCAAATCAGAAGTTGTGTCACTTTCAAATTTAGAAAATTCTTGAGAATAAAAGGTAGATTTTCTAAGAATAGTTGGTGAATACAAACCCCTATCAATCTAACCACTAGAGTGCCATAAAAACCCAACATGCATTTACAATTGAGAAAGTTCTTAGAAATGGTGATGTACTTTCACGATTGCTCTTGTCCAGGATATCTCGGCAAAGCTGGCAGTGTAGATCAAAGATTAAAATGCATTTCTGTGCAGTTTGATCTTGATCCATTTTTATGTGATGACTTATTTGGCATCATGCCTTACAAAGATGCATTAAACCCCCTTTTGTCAGAGTATGGCTCAATTCTAGGAATAAACCTTACACCTTTCCCAAACGACCAACTTTAGACTCTGAAGAATAAAACACCACATCATACCACAAAATTCAAAAGAAGGACAGCTGAACTGAAGTTCTTTCACAGGGTAGAATGCATCGTGGGAAAAGAAGAAAATGTTGGTTACCAGCATGTTCTCCTTTCTTCATAATACTTTCAACAGGCCTCTTCCTAGGGGTCATTAACCCGGAGTTTTAACAACCTTGAGAGAGAAACCTTTTGAAAACACTGTGGGAAAAGGAATCAATGCTGATCAACAAGCATTTTCTCCATTTCCCACAATCTTTTCTACTCAAATAAAGGCAAGTTTCATTATTTAAAACACCCTTGATTTCTCGTCTGCAAATGCTTTGAATTTGGACAGGTCTGAATTTTTCTCTTTGAGGTAAAGAGTTAAAACACACTATTGTTTCTTAGAGGGTAAATGCTTAAGCAATAAATTCATGTACTTTGCACATGAAGACAGGAAGGATAAAGCCTTTATCAAAGGACAAAATTTTAGACCTGTCCAAATTGAAACAATATGCAGACGACAATTTCATTGTGGTTCAAATGATGTGATTTTTCTTTGATAGGTAGAAAAAACTGTGGGAAAAGGAGAAAATGCTGGTTACCAGCATTTTCTCCTTTTCCCACAATGTTTTTGAAAGACAACTTCCTCAGAGTCATTAAAAGTCGGCATTGTGTAGTAAAAGGTTAAACATTTAACTTCCTAGAAATTCCACATGTAAATTCTATTCTTTGTTTCATTGTGTAACCAGTGAACTTCAGTCACAATTTTTTTAACACTTTACCAAACTTCAGACTGGTCCAAATTGAAAGCAGTTGCAGACGACATTTTAAATGTAGCTCAAATGATGATTTCTGTGATTGATAGGATAGAAAACAGTGTGGGAAAAGGAGAAAATGTTGGTAACCAGCAATTTCTCCTTTTCCCACAATGTTTTCCAAAAGCATCTTTTTCAGGGTGGTTAAACTCAGGTTTGTGTGGTATAGGGTTAAAGAGCTAAGTCCAACATTAACTCTTTACCAAACTATAAAATTTTAGACTTGTTCAAACTGGATGCATTTGCAGATGACATGTTAAACATGAGGCAAATGAAAAGTTTTGTCTGTGATAGGGTAAAAATCATAGTGAGAAAAGGAGAAAATGCTGGATACCAGTATTTTCTCCTTTTCCTACCATGTTTTCAAAAGCCTTTTTTCCTCAGTGTTGTTAAAAAATGGGATTGTGTGGCAAAGGGTTAATTGTTTTCACTGCCTATTGTGGCCAATGTAGATCAAGATCAATTTGTTTTTACTGGAGTTTAACACAGTTTTAGCAGCTTAACCCTTTACCGCACAATCCCGCCTTTTAATGCCCCCGTGAAAGAAGCCTTATGAAAACATTGTGGGACAAGGAGAAAATGCTGGTAACCAGCATTTTCTCCTTTTCCCACTATTTTTTCCTACCCTATCAAAGACATATTGCACCATTTGAGCCACACTGAAATTGTTGTCTGCAAATGCTTTTAATTTGTACAAGTATGAATTCTTCTTGTGTGGTAAAGGGTTAAGTCATATCATGGCAGTCAGTGCACCTACACATGTGTTTCCTGGCTTTCTCACACCAGTACTGACACAATTTTCTTTCCAAGCCACCTGTTACTTTTCTCACTTGCATCAGAGGTAGGGGCGAAAAATCACCGGAAAGAGAGTTTGCCTCAACTGGGTATCGAACCCGCAACCACCAGGTCATGAGTCAGATACACTCACCACTGAGCTACCCAGCACTGCACACACTATTTGGTACTCTGCTAAATATTCTGGCAAAGAATAAAGTCAATTGATACAATAATTTGATCTGGAAACCAACATTTTCTCCCTTCCCTCAATGTTTCCTGTCCATTGCAAGATATAATCTTACGAACATGTAAGTTCACAACAAATGCATAGCTCAAATACAAACCGCAACGGCTGGGATTCGAACCTGTGCAGGCAAAGATCCTTGTTTATCGAGGTTTGAAAGACCAATAAACTAACCTCTGAGCTAAAGAGAATTCTCCCCAACACAGTTGTCAGGTATTGATTTTATACGGGAAAGCTATGCCGTAAGGAAGGAGTGATCTCCCATAACAATAATTTAAATCATCAAAATTTGAGATTTTCACTAACATTAAATTTGTCATCTGCAAATGCTTTCCATTTGGATTAATCTACAATTTTCTTGTCTGATAACCCATTACTACACAATCCCAAGTTTTAATGACCCAAAGAAAAAGGACTTTTGAAAACATTGTGAGAAAAGGAAAATGCTGGTACCAGCATCTTCTCTCAAGACAAATTTCATGATGTGTGCAAGACTGAAAATGTTGTCTGCAAAATTAATGCTTTTAATTTGGACCGGTCTAAAATTTTGATGTCTGGTAAAGAGTTAAAGCAGCAATTCAGGGTACCCTTTCAGAAAAAGGGTATTTAATGCATCTCTGTCATGCATTATACCAATCAATTTTGTCTGACAACTGACGGAATTACATGTATGAGGTACAATGTCCTTGGACGTGCAGTAAATTGGCCAATAGTAAAAAGTTTCGACTTAGGGACCTTGATAATCGAGGTTTTACTACATATATTGTGTCATCATCTACCAGCAGAGGGATATGGGAATACAGCACGAGGAAATACAGCACAGAGGGAATAAAGCATAGAGGTAATACAGCACAGAGGAATACAGCATAGAGGGAATACAGAATTCAGGGAATACACCATAGAGGGAATAAAGCAATGAGGGAATACAGCATAGAGGGAATACAACAGCAGAGAGGGAATACAGCATAGAAGGAATACAGCACTGAGGGAATACAGCACAGAGGGAATACAGCATGGAGGGAACACAGCACAGAGGGACTACAGTATGGATTTCTACCAATACTGGCTGCATTCTTCACCCAAAGTATGCAGAATAACTGATACTTACATCTTTCAGTTGTCTCATACTCTCCATGAAGTCTCGGGCATCTGAATCTGGACAAAAGAAAATTTTGATATAGAGAAGAAAATCATCATCAAAATGTTTAACCTTTTACCACACAATCTCAGGTTTTAATGGCCCTGAAAGAGCAGGCTTTTGAAAAAATTGTGGGAAAAGGATGAAATGCTGGTTATCAGCATTTTCTGGTTTACCCGTAATGTTTTCTACCCTTTCAAAAATGAAAAATAAGGTTATTTGACTAACATTTAATTAGTTGCAAATGCTTTGAAATTGGACTAGTCTAAAATTTTGGTACGTGGTAAAAGAGGTAAAAAAGAAGCAGTTTGAGTTTACCAGAAACGGGTCTAAAATTTTATCATTTGGCAAAGAGTCAAGCAGGTAGGTACATGTATAGGTATTTGAAAAATGCCTGCTTTATACTAGTAAATTTCTTATTCTGAAATGGATAAATTGGCCTCTTCAGCCTCTTCCACACAGTTCTGAGTTTTAACGAACTTCAGAGAGAAAGCTTTAAAAACTATTGTAAAGAATTCATGTCTAAAAATAACCCAAATCATGATGATAAATAAACTTCCTGCATGACAAATTCTCCAGACATCATTGTTTTCCTATGACAAACCCTTCCTTATTAGAAAAAAGTCTAGTGATCATCTGACCAAGGTGGACTAGCTATGACAAGTACATCTGAGGATTTAACCCTTTACCACACAATCCACAGTTTTAATGACCATAAGGAAGAAGACCTCTGAAAACACTGTGGAACCATTTCATGGTGGGGGCATAAAAAGGAGAAAATGCTGGTAACCAGCATTTTCTCTTTTTGCCACAATGTTTTCTACTCTTCCAAAAAGCAAATTTCAACTTTTGAGTCTCATTTATTTTTGTTGTCTGCAAATGCTTTTGATTTAGACAAATCTAAAGTTTTGTCCTTTGGCAAAGAGTTAACCTTTTACCACACATTCCCAACTTGTAACGACCCTGAGAAAAAGACTTTTTAAAACATTTTGGGAAAAGGAGAAATGTATTTTCTCTTTTCCCAAAAATGTTTTCTACCCTTCCCAAAACAAATTTCAATTTTTAGAGTCACATTTATTTTTGTTGTCTGCAAATGCTTTCAATTTCAGGCCAGTCTAAATTTTGTCAATAGGTAAAGAGTTAAGCTTTCACTGCCTCTTCAGAGCAAGACAACCACATACCAGTGCCAACAGCTAGTGCAGTGTCTATTCTAGGGTGCATGGTTGTGGCATTTCACGCTAATTTTTTTCAGATCCTGCATAAATTCAGACCCAATTTTAGACAGGCCAGCATACAAAATAAACAGTGAAAAAGTCCCAGACCAAAGAATTCACCCTTGCCTTGCCGGGAATACCACTGTTTTTAATAAAACAGCATCATTGCAGAAGCTGTTCTGCAACATATTATGGTATGCTCAATAGAGTAACCTTCGTTTACAGGAAGTGGGTCTAAACAGCCAACTTCCCAAACAACCGTAATTTAAATGAATTTTATTAGAATGAAATTTATAATTCTCTTACTCTTATCTTATCTATTTTTGAAAAATGAATACAATTTCTAGAGGAGGATACTTCAGAAACTGTCTTTTGAGATGTAAAAAGGTCAGTAAGTCTGTACAGTCTTGGACAGGGATAAATGTCTGTCATATGAGCTACATGTTTTCTACCTGTTTGAAAATTGGCCACCTATTTTTTGAAAATCCCCCGTACTTTTGCGATGGGGGGGGGGGGGGATCACGCTTCATTTTCAGTTTCTAGAATAGACACTGTGGCTGTAGTTACTTTTTCAGTGAATATTTCAAAAGGCTGAAATGTGTGAATAACTGTGTTAAAAGTATTTTGAGAGCAATCTGTCCATCTATGGGTTCCTCTATTAAGAGTTACCAGCTAGCTTGAATTAACTCTTTTCCACACAATCCTAAGTTATAACCATTCTGGAAACCTTGTGGGGGAAAAAGCGAAAAAGCTGGTTACCAGCATTTTCTCCTTTTCCCACAATGTTTTCAAAAGGCTTCTTTCCCAGGGTCATTAAAAGGTGGCATTGTGAGGTAATGGGTTAATGACCCTGCTGTCAAAGACACAAGCAGAGAACATTCTTAACCCTTTCCCAAACAAGCCCTGGTTTTCATGTGTCTACAGTACAAGTCTTTTGAAAACACTGTGGGAAAAGGAGAAATTGCTCGTAACGAGCAATTTCTCCTTTTCCCACAGTGTTTTCTACCCTTTTTGATAACTTTCTGCCATTTTCATCAAATTTAAAATTGTCGTCTGCAAACTCTTTCAATTTGGACAAGTCCAAAATTTGTCGTTTGGGAAAGGGTTAAAACAGGTGCAATTGCTTGTTGCCAAATCCATTCCTTTTACTTCATGTATACCATCAACAAAAAAAATACAAGACATTACTTTTGTAAAATTGTTGCCTCTTTGGCCACCTTTACAAGACAATGGTATGGCTTATGTGTTAATAGGCCAAGATGACAGTCTAAAGTTTCTCTTTACCATACAACAGCTTAAAGTACATGTATTGGCTAACAACAAAAAAAAGATAAGCATAAATGTGGCTCAAATGATAGAATGTATCTTTCAAAAGATGAAAAACATTGTAGGAAAAGGAAAAAAATGCTGCTTGACAGAATGTTCTCTCTAACAATGTTTTCAAAAGCCCACTTCCTATGAATTGTAGAATCAGAAAAGGATCATTATCTGGACAAGGGTTAAGATTCCTACCTCTTCTTGAATGTTGTACTGTTCTAATTCTTACTCTAGGAGGTATGGCAGGAGGAGTTTCTTCTACATCTGACAGACTTCTTTCTGCAAACCGAAAACCTGGGAGGGTATCTTCCATGGGGGAATTGGAATTGCTTTGTCCTGATTGGCTACTGCTAGAATTTCTGTCTTTTGATTGGCTAGAATTGTATGATGGTGGTCTTGGGGGTGGGGTAGTTTGCTCTATCCCTGATGCAGAACCAACACTTTGTGCATTCAGATCAGTCAAACTTGTTGTGCTCTTAGGTAACTGTTTAGGTTTAAGTATAGCCGAGTCACTGGACACTGACAGGCTCATGATTTCACTTAAAGACATGTGAGTTGGTTCTGTATCATCATACAATGCTGAATTGAAGTCACTTGACAATACAGGCAAACTTTGGGAAGATACATGTTCTCTCTCATTGTCACCGTCACTCTGTTTTTCATTATTGCACATTGTTATAGTTTCTTCATTTCTATCACAGCTTGATAGAAAATCAACCAATTCTAACTGAGTGTTTGTATTAACTGCAGCATTTTCAATCATTTGGTAAGAATATGCATCCTCTACAGTATCTGGTTCCTCAACACCTGATTTTGTAAAGCCTGATTCCAAGTGTTCCGTAACAGAATTTGCAATGTGTCCTGAATCTAGTTCATCGTAATGTGTATTGCAGTTTGTTTGGCCTTTGTAGCTATTGACACCTCCTTCGCCTTTACTCTCACACTCGTCCATTCTTTTCACAGAACATGTTGCATTGGACCTACTTTCATTTTCTCTACATGCATTTTTAGATATAAAGTTTTCATCTTTAATATTTTCATTTGCAGATTTAGTACTACTATCGCTACAGTCAAACACATTCTCTATATCACTTTCAACTATCTCCAGTTTTGGTAACTGCTCTATTCCTTGAAATTCTTCATCAGAATCCCAAGAAATTGAAAGCATTTTAACAGGGTGAACAACCTCTAAACTACCACCTTTATGACTTGGTATAGTCTGATTTTGCGTCTGATTTGGATCATCTTTTATTTCTGTTTCTATAGTTATGTCTGGTGAACCACCTTTATGAGTAGGTACAGCCTTAGTTTGGGTATGAATTAGTTTACCTGTTTTATCTGTTTCTATATTTGTGTCAGATGAAGTTACACTATCATCACTAGTAGCACTGATATGATTATTTAAATGATGTGTAGAACGGTATTCTCTGTCTATTGATGATGAGGTATCGTTGGATGTATCTGATATTTGAAAAATAGCTGCACTTATGAAAGAACCAGTGGTGACCGATTCTTCTTGATATGCTTCATGATATTGGTTATCTGAACTTTGCTTCTCCAATTCTTCCTCTGTTTCAGCAACTTTTTTCTCTATTCCAGCCTCATACATTACCCTACCTTTACCAGAATCTAGCTGATTAGACTCATCTTCAACAGTATTTGTGTCCTTTTCACTTGCACTTCTTACACTTTCAGAGCTCGCTTTCCGTTTTTTTCTTCCATGTTTCAGAGAACCTTGTTTGTCTATCACAGTTAGAATTTTTGTGTTTCCTTGTTTGTCAATTACTGTGACTTGAACACATTCGTCCTCCTCTACGTGACTAGTCACAGGTGTTTCATTTACATTGGCTTTTCCATCATTAAATGCTAATACATCACCATTTGTGTTAGTTTTGAGATCACTGTCATCTTCATTTTCATCTTTGGTAATATCAGAGATATTTGTTTCATATTCAACATTTTTACTTTCACTTGCACCTTCAGTGAGCTTACTGTAACTATCTACCTCAAAACTTTCTGAATTTGTTCTAATAATATCTTTCTCATCCATACTATTTGACAAGGCTTCAATTTCTTTTGTCAAAGATTTAGCACTTTTAGATAAATGGGCATCTGATTCAAAAGCATCATCACTCCCACTACATTTATCATCCTCTGACATAAGATCAGCAGCCTCGTCACTCTCCAGATACAAGCTGTAATTCCTAGCAGGAAGGGGCGGAGCCTCTGGAGATGACTCCTCCCCTTTGCAAAATCCTCGTTCCTCTTCTCCAGTCAGTGTTAAAGCTGTATTACTATTGAGAGATTCATTACTTCCCACCTGGTCAACATCTAAGCTAGTTCTTGATGGTGAGAGTTCACCGGAGGTTCGTTCAATCATCTTAGAACGTTTTTTGAATAGAATCTGAGGATTGGCATAAATTTCTGAGCTTTGCTCTTTCCTGATACTGGCATTATCCTGCCCCACAACATCCTCAATGATCAACTTTTCGTGAGAAACGGAGATTTTCTTGATTGCACCTGACTTTATGGCATCAGCACATTCAGCATAGCCTGGTTCTGGTGGAAAATCTTCTACTGACAAATCTAGACTGGTACAGCTTGATATTTTAGATCCACTTCCATCAGAAAATGTGTGATAGGGAGGAAAACCTGTATTTAAAAGATATATGGGGTAATCATAGTAGTAATCATGGTAGTTGAACTCTTCCCCACATGACACGAGTTCCAGGCTGGTCCAAATTCAAAGCATTTGCAGATGACAAGTAAAAAGTTGCTCCAATTATGAGTTGTCTTGAAAAAGTTGAAAACATTAGGGGAAAAGCAGAAAATGAAGATTACCAGCATTTTCTCCTTTTCCCTAAATGTTTTCAAAAGCCTTTTTCCTTTGGTGTCATCAAAACTCAGAAACTGTGTGGTATAGAGTTAAATCATTACCATACAACAAATTTTTAAACTTGTCCAAATTGAAAGCATTTGCAAATGACAAATGTGGTTCGAAGCACGGTAGTTGTCTTTGAAAGGGGAGAAAATATTGTGGGAAAAGCAGATAAATGCTGGTTACCGACATTTTCTCCTTTTCCCACAATGTTTTCAAAAGCCTTTATCCTTTGGTGTCATCAAACTCAAGATTGTGTGGTGTACATTTAAAGGACTCATTTTTATGTTTCTTTTGTTGGCAGAGTGAATCAAGATCAGAATGAATGGGATGCACAGACTGGTCTTGGATCTAAAGTGCCCAAATATTTTGAAAGAGATTTTCATGCCACATTCAGGAACCATTCAAAATACTGGTCTACTCTTACATTCCAAGTCTAGCAACCTTTTTCCCTAAGGCAGAGGGTATCAGTCAATCAGATGGCTATTCTTGGAATTTAAAATAGACCAGTACTTAGACTGGTTGGTGAATACTTTTTCTGATCAAGGAAGCCTATGATGTTCCAACACTTAAGACTTCCCTTAAGGAAGAAGGAAGTAATGTATGTAATATATGAGTTATGTTCTGTGAAAACAGGGCTTCACGCATTAAGTCCCCTTTTGCCAGAACATGGCTCTTATACACACACACACACACAGAGAGAGAGAGAGAGAGAGTAAAACCTCGATAAATCAAAGTCCCAAGGGGACAAGCAAAATGCTCTAATTTTCGCGGTTCTTGAATTATCCAAAATATCAATGAGAACAAAGTTGCATTCCGATCAAGATTGGCAATCAAGGTATACTTTCCCAAGTAATATGATCAAGTTTTTGTTCCTTTTTTTCATAACATTCAAAGAATATCACATCAAGTGGGTTATTTTCTGTAAATACACATGTTTTTGATTAGATCTGTATGAGTTCTTGGAATTTAGTTGCACTAAATCACCCTGGTTTTTTTTTCATAAAGGTCAGTTCTGTAATTTTTACAAAATCAAAAAATCTGCCCATTTGTAATCGCGCCCTATAACTGTTGCCCCACTGGAAAGTATGCGAACTTGAATTTGTTTACGTAAGAAAACAGCAGAAAGTAAGATTAATATGGTGCTTCCACTATCCCAGAAAAATAAAACGTTGAAAATTTACACGTGTAGGTCTATGGATTTAAGTTCCTTGGTCACTGGTGACAGTGTTTCCTTGAAATATCGTTGAATATGGCCACATGCAACTAGAAAAGTGTTCAAAATGATCGAAGAATGAAAGCGGGAAAGATGACAAAGGTTAAAAAGAAAAAAAACACCCAACACACAACATGTATTTTACTATCGATAAAGCTCAGAAATGTACAGTAAAGTAATTTTGGTGTTGATGCATGTAGACGTTTACAAGCAGTTCTGTGCAATGGTGCTTTTCTCTCACCATTATATCTACACACCCGTGAAAAATGACATTAACCCTTCACTGTCAAAGACAGGAAAATTTCTGACATGTTAACAAACCAATGATATTCAAGCAAACCTGAAACAAGACGTCAATACAAGATGGAAAAATTGTGATCAAACATTTTTTTTTTTTTATTTTGTGAAGAAGCGACTTGGAAAAACATGATGCTATAAATAGACACGAAAACTGATAAGAAATTAAGAAATTTGACATCAACCATTCACAAATGCTTCTTTTCTTTTTAGCGTCAACAATGACGTTGAACAGTTGATGTATGAACCTCCTGCGAAAAAATGTAGTCAAGGAGATAACTAGAGGCGCTTGAGCGCCTGTATCGCTCCACAGGCCTGATATTTCTATAATGGCGAAAAGAAGTTTTTAACAATTACCATTCAATCCTGCATTTTAGCTCACTGAAGAAAAAAGGTATGGAAAAAACTTGTGAGAAAAGAAGAAAAAAATGGTAACCAGCATTTTCTTAGTTTCCCACAATAATTTCTATCCTTTTTTATATATGTCTTACTAATTTGAAGATATGTTGTCTGCAACAGGTCCTTTCACAAACCATTTTGGGTGGGGAAACATCAAAATATAGAAAATATGTCTTTCTCAGGGTCATTAAAAGTTGTGATTGTGTGGTAAAGGGGTAATCTAAATGAACAGCTAGGAGGGCAAATGAATGAATGTTATAGCAATATAGATCAACTTACATCAATACACCAGATAGAATGAAATATGCTGGCATACAATGAACACCTAATCCCTAATAATCAACTTTTCACAGTCACAGTTACAATGTCTTCTGTGGCAAACAACACAAAATGGTCTACAAATGCATTTACATAAATCAAATATCCTGCTCCAGGGCACAGATTAATTCTGAAGTTGCGGGATCAGTTTGACTGGATAACATTAATGCCTTATCACAAATGTAAAGCCCTGTCCCACTCTGTACCAGGTCACCAGGATTTACACCCCTTCTGTCCACTCTGCATTTACTCATTAGTAGGTCAACAAACCTTTACCAGAACTAATAAAAATTAAAAGTGCAGAGGTTCTCTTGTTCTATATCAAAAGGACTATAAAGTACCTACAACATGGGGGTTTTGTTATTAAAATACTTTTTCTTTTTTATCTTGGCATGGTTACTCAGGCTTAGTAATAAGGCAAAATTGAAAAGCTCAAGTTGTGAAAGGTGCTCAAGCTTTTATCTTATTTATGGCCAGTGATATTTTATTACTAGTACTAACTAATAGCATATCATTGGAGTAAATTGTGATCTTAATACCAAGGAAAATGTGTGGGCTTAAATAGGACAGCCCTGACTAGGTCAAGTCAGTCCAATTTTCTTCCTTTTTCTTTGTTAGTCGATAAAACTAACACAATAAATAGTTTTGGAGAAGAACATTTTTTTGAAATATAAGCCTTGTCTATAAAAAAATGTGTTTTTAGGTGTATCATTTTTTTAAAAGGAATTTGGTATACAACCACCATAGAAACAATTTGGCAGACAACCACCATAGGAACTTACCTGCAAAACAACAATGAAATCCAATGAATAGTTTTAGAGAAGAAATTTTTCAAAGATTTTACTTTATACCATAAAAGGAAAATGAGACTCCCATAAAAGCCATGTTTTTCGACAGATCATTTTTTTTTAAAGGAATTCTGTAAACCTGTATCTAAGGAACATTCCTGCAAAATAATAATGCTATCCAAATAGCGGTTTGGGAGGAGAAGATTTTTAAAGGTTTTTTACTTTGGTTGCCATGGCAACCAGAATTCTTCATGGAACACAATTATTTGAAGGAATTTGAAAGAGGACCACCAAAGGAACATTCCTGTGAAATTTGGTGAAAATCCAGTCAATAGTTTCTGAGGAGAAGTTTTTTAAAGAAAAAGTTTACGGACGCACGCACGGACGAACGGACGGACGCACGACGGACACAACGCCATGACAACAGCTCACTGGCCTTTGGCCAGTGGAGCTAAAAATCACTTGTTTAATCAGGTATAGAATACTTTTGTGAATTTTACAAAATGAAGTATCAGACAAGATAAATTTAACAAGAGGGCCATGATGGCCCTGGGTCGCTCACCTTAGTAGAGTGCCTTTAAGGTTTTTCTTTAATTTGACCATGTGACCTAGTTTTTGACCACAGGTGACCCAATTTCAAACTCATATTTCATGAAGATAAACATTCTGACCAATTTTCAAGTCAATTGAGCAAAAAATGTGGCCTCGAGTGCCCTAAAGATATTTCTTCAATTTGACCTAGTGACCTAGATTATGACCCCAGGTGACCCAAATCTGAACTGGTCTTTGACTATATCAAAAGAAACATTTTAACCAATTTTCAAATTATATGAATAATAAATGTGGCCTCTAGAGTGCCCACTAGCTATTTCTTTAATTTGACCAAGTGACCTAGTTTATGACCCCAGTTGACCCAAATTCAGACTCATGTGAGATTTTACAAAGACAAACATTCTGACCAATTTTCAAGGCAATTAAGCAAAGAATGTGGCCTCTAGAGTGCCCACAAGGTATTTCTTTATTTTGACCTAGTGACCTAGTTTATGGTTCCAGGTGACCCAAATCCAAACTCATCTGGTATTTCATCAAGACAAACATTCTGGCCAAATTTCAGGTCATCTGAGCAATAAATGTGGCCTCCAGAGTGCAAACAAGGTATTTCTTTAATTTGACCCAGTGAACTAGTATATGACCCAAGTTGACCCAAATTAATCTTATGTGAGACTTTATAAAGACAAACTTTCTAACTAATTTTCAAGGCAATTGAGCAAATAATGTGGCCTCGAGAGTGCCAACAAGGTATTTCTTTAATTTGACCTAGTGACCTAGTTTATGACCCAAGATGACCCAATTTTGAACTCAATGAACTTGTTGCGCTTAGATGAGCAAACAAACTTAGAAGAGAATCACTACATACCACATATCAAAGCTCTACGCCTTCCAGTTTTAAAGAAGAATTTTAAAGTTTTCCTTCTTTGTTCCTATGTTCGAACTTGTGACCCCCAGGGCTGGGCCAGTTTTGACCCAGGGGCATCATATGAACAAACTTGGTAGAGGTCCACTAGGAAATGCTACATACCAAAAATCAAAGCTCTACACCTTCCCGTTTAAGAGAAAAAGAAATTTAAAGTTTTCCTTCTTTGTTCCTATCTTCGAACTTGTGACCCCCGGGGCGGGGCCAGTTTTGACCCAGGGGCATCATATGAACAAACTTGGTAGAGGTCCACTCTGAGATGCAACATACCAAATATCAAAGCGCCACACCTTTCGATTTCAGAAAAGAAGAATTTTAAAGTTTTCCTTCTTTGTTCCTATGTTCGAACTTGTGACCCCAGGGGCTGGGCCAGTTTTGACTCAAGCAGCATCCTTGGAACAAACTTGGTAGAAGTCCACTAGGAGATGCTACATACCAAATATCAAAGCTCTATGCCTTCCCATTTAAGAGAAAAAAAAATTAAAGTTTTCCTTCTTTGTTCCTATGTTTGAACTTGTGACCCACGGGGCAGGGCCAATTTTGACCCCAAGGGCATCATATGAACAAACTTAGTAGAGGTCTACTAGGCGATGCTACATACCAAATATCAAAGCTCTATGCCTTCTAGTTTTACAGAAGAAGATTTTTAAAGTTTTCCTTCTTTGTTCCTATGTTGGAAATTGTGACCCCTCCGGGGCGGGGCCAGTTTTGACCCCAGGGGCATCATATGAACAAACTTGGTAGAGGTCCACTAGGAGATGCTTCATGCCAAATATCAAAGCTCTATGCCTTCAAGTTTCAGAGAAGAAGATTTTTAAAGTTTTCCTTCTTTGTTACTATGCTCAAACTTGTGACCCCCGGGGTGGGGCCAGTTTTGACCCCAGGGGCATCATATGAACAAACTTGGTAGAGGTCCACTAGGCAATGCTACATACCAAATATCAAAGCTCTACACCTTCCAGTTTCAGAGAAGATGATTTTTAAAGTTTCCACTCTTTGTTCCTATGTTCGAACTTGTGACCCCCGGGGCAGGGCCAGTTTTGACCCCAAGGGCATCATATGAACAAACTAGGTAGAGGTCCACTAGGAGATGCTTCATGCCAAATATCAAAGCTCTATGCCTTCTAGTTTTACCGAAGAAGATTTTTAAAGTTTTCCTTCTTTGTTCTTATGTTGGAAATTGTGACCCCCGCGGCGGGGCCAGTTTTGACCCCAGGGGCATCATATGAACAAACTTGGTAGAGGTCCACTAGGAGATGCTACATGCCAAATATCAAAGCTCTGCGCCTTCTAGTTTCAGAGAAGATTTTCAAAGATTTTGCTTTTTTTTCCTTTTTGTTGCCATGGCAACCAGAGTTGTGGGTGGAATTTAATTCTTTGAACACTTTTGGTAGAGCTTCACCCAAGGAACATCCCTGCAAAGTTTCATCAAGATTGGCCCAGTGGTTTAGGAGAAGAAGATGTTTAAAGAAATTGTTGACGGACGACAGACGCCGGACGATCACAATAGCTCACCTTTAGCATGTTGTGCTAAGGTGAGCTAATAATGGGGGGGGGGGGGGGGGGGGGGGGGGGGTGTCATAAAAAACATCTCTTAACTTCTTATCATTAATCTCTCGCCCTCAAATCAATGTCAATTCCTTTCCAAAATTTTTGGGTACTGTGAATGCCCTTTAGTAATTGTTATGGAATGTAAAACTTACGTCACGCCGTAAAGAGCCAGCTGGCCATATCCTTTGCTTGGAAAGGTGTGAAAACAACTACTCAAGAGGTGAGAAAGTATTGTATTCGAATAAACAATCAATTTAAAGAAGCAAAATGGTCACAGGGACCAGCACACGTTTGAATTTTCAGATTATCGAGACTCGAAATTACCAATCTGCTTTTAATGCAACATAGGGGAGTTTTTGCTAGGACTATGGAAATTTCTCGAAAAAAGCAGGGTTCTCGGATGTTACAGAATGGAAATATTGAGGTTTTACTGTAGTCACAAATGGCACTTTAAGGGTTAAAACAGGTTATATCATATCTACAAACCTTTTATAGCATCAGCACATTCAGCATATGCGGGGTCTAGCATGAGTTCTGTGTCACTATCATATTCTGTAAAATTGTTGATTTGATCAGCAGGAACTAATGGTTCTGCCTCACTCAGGGAGACTTCAACATTCTGATCTGTATCTGTCAGAGACAGAGTTCGGACACTCTGATCTGTACCTGGAACTCCAACATTCTGATCTCTACCTGTCTCAGACTGAAGCACAACAGATTCTCTAGCAACCGTAACAGTCTTCTCCATCAGTTTGTCTGCGTTCTTCTCATCAACATTCTTCTTATTTACTATGCTGTATAGACACTCTGTAATATACAAAACTGAAAAATTTAGACTGAATTGTGTTTTATGTTGCTTTCAACATTTTTCTGTCATATCACAGCAACAGCTCACTTATTCACATATGTCCTCCAAGAACAAAGCCCAGTGCCTGATTTGACTTCAAATCAAACCGAGGCCTCCAGATTTTGAGTCCTACAGATACCGATAACTGCTAACAAATGCAATACATACCTATCCTGTACTTTTGGGTGAGAAACTGAGCTTGTATAAATTTGTTTGAATGGTGTATATAAGTAGTATTATCAACCATTCAACAGTATTTCCCTCATGGACATCTTTCAATCTTATCATATTAACAGCTTGTTTGCTCATGTCTTGTGTCTTTCTCCTGTTTCACAAATTCCACACTAATGACCACACAATACTGATTTTTAACAACCCTGAGGAAGAAGCCTTTTAAAAACATTGTGGGAAAAGGAAAAAAATGCTGGTACCATCATTTTTTCCTTTTCCCACAATATTTTCTACTCTATTCAAGGAATGATGCATCATTTGAGCAAAACTGAAATTGTCGTCTGCCAATGCTCTCAATTTGGACTGATCTAAAATTTTGTCTTGTGGTAAAGGGTAAATGCCTGCAGTGCTTTGCTCCAAGAGAGGGACACTCCCGCATGAAAAACACTTCCAGCAGTTTAGATCTCAAGATTTTCTACTTACAGATCAAAACAAAACAATATCATGCTGTACAACTCAAAAGAAAAAAAAACAATTCTTTTCTTCAAAAATCATGAGAAAAGAAGGAAATGCTGGTAGCCAGCATTTTCTCCTTTTCCCCAGTATTTTTTCTTCGCTTTAACT